>JBAMJV010002545.1:0-220000 GCA_037951105.1 Echinarachnius parma
GCTAAATCAGCCCCCCCCCCCCCCAGTCTTTTTAGGGTTAAATGGATTTTGTTGACATGTGCAAAAAGTGATGAATGGTTGATTACAAAGTATTATGTTTTTATCTGATAATTATGTCCACTGGGCATTGTGTGAACATTTCAAGTTAGGTATGCAAGTTATGGATAGTTAAACACCTCAACACTTCAATCGTAAATATCTTTTTAACGAAAGGGAAATTCGAAAAACCGAAACCTGAAACCATGCTTCTATTGTTAATAAGAACAATGCAAGGTATGAGGGAACCGCTAAAATTCCAATTGGAATTTGAGGATTTTGACAATTATGTTACTAGATCCCTTTAAGGTGTATAATGAATTATTGCATGTACCAGTATAATATAATGACATGGTACTTCATGTTGCATATTTCAGAAGAAGGGTATAGAGAAACAGAGTGGTGTTCTTCAATGGAAATATTACGTGTCTTTTCCTTCTGAAATATATATATTGTTTTATTTATGCAAATTGGGTCAAACTATAATATATAGTGATGTAATAGGTTTGATTCCTTAATTGGACCAATTCAACGCTGCAGGATTATCCAGCAGACATTTCGTTTAGCCAGAAAAAACGTCCAAAAAAATTATGGACAAAAATGTAGCATATACGACTGCATGATTTTATGATGAACAGTAAAGCCCACATGCATTTTCTTATGAAAATGTGATTCAGTTGCAAAGTATATTGGGTGGTAATGAATACATTACACCGAGGCGCGTACATCCCTCCCTGTAAATGTAATGGACGCTGTTTTATATACCTGAGTGGAGTAAAATATTATTTTCAGCGGCCAATAATTCGATCAAAACAATATGAAACATGAGTAGAACATCCGTGTCAAAATAAAGAAACGAAAAGTACCCCCGCATAATTCGCGTGACCACCACCCCTCCCCCCCCCCCCCCCACCCCTCCTCCTCCTCCGATCTGAAATCAGTCCGACCACGCTATATGAAGGCGACGGAAATATCTGTCTGTATTTCCATAAATCCTCCTTCTTTCTTCCTTGTCATTTGCTCGTGAATATATTATGGATTACGAGATTTGTTTCTGTATCTGAATTTATTATTATTGTTGTTGTTTTTGCTTGTCGTTATAGGACTCTTTTGTAAAACATCATACAGAGATGTCGGGTTTGGAAATAAATATATACAACATTTCTGTTGTTATTGTTGATCCCACCTTGCAGCGCGTCGCTGATCCTGACATCGACCATCATCTCGATGGGGTACATCCCTGTGGTCCTCCTCATCATGACCCACAGCTTGACCTCGGGCGCGATCGCCGTCTCACTCTGGGCCGTCCTAATCTCCATTGTCATCATCGCCGTGCCGCTGATGATTGGCGTGCTCGTCCGATCGTTCAGGGAGACTTGGGCTAAAGTCGTCATCGCAGTAAGTTGGATTTGTTTTAATCGAATAACTTATAAGTTATTGGCCCTGTTGCAGAAAGAGATACAATCGATTGTAAGTTACAATTAATAGTAAGTCAGATCATGTGTTCTAAATGCGCAAATCTGATTGGTTGAAATGCGAACATTTTCTGACTTATCAATCAATTAACAACTTACAATCGATTGTATCTTTCTGCAGCGGGGCCCTGATCACATCACATTAATTACTATATAGGGTCGTAATTGCGGTTAGTTAGAGAAACAATTTACTGTTCTTTGTTTTGTAGTGTTGTAAAGCCTTGAGTAATTATTATTATTTATTTTTTTTATAGAAAAGTGCGCTATACAGGGTGGCCCAAAAAAAAAACGGAACGGGACACTTCCCAAAATATAGTAAAAAATGTATTGTGTCTATCGGATAGGGTGTCTTTTCAAATGAACAACGATACCAAGAACAGTCAATTTGGTCGCGTAGTTTTTGTTTTAGGGCGCTGTGAGTGACACCATGTCAGGTTCTCTTTTTTGTCAATTTATACCGAGCCAGTGCTTGATACATCGCACGTACCGCCTTTCATAGCGTTTAACAAGGCGCGCCATTGTCAGTGTGCACTCAGCCGTGTACCGAGAGAATGGGCATGGTCGGTCAATGGTATTGCGGGCAGGGAGTGCAATTTAACTGGCACTGTGCTATTTAACTGGCACTGGCGCTGTGCTATCAAAAGTTCAAAGTAAGAGAATATATCCCCCCTGTTGTTCGCTGCTACAAATGTCAGCGCTACGGTCATGTCTCCCATCAATGCAGATCAAAAAATAGATGTGTTCGCTGTAGTGGCCCGCACACTTTTGATGAGTGCCCTCAAAAAGATGTACACAAATGCGCCAATTGCGGCAAAAATCACTCGGCTGCCTATAATGGGTGTGAAGAAGCCAAAAAGGCGAAAGAAGTACAAAAAATAAAAGTTCAATCCAAAGTTTCTTACGCACAGGCAGCAAAGCAATTGTTGGAGAAGGGGTCAGAAAAAACGACCAATCCCATAGTAATAACACAATCATCACAGGTGAGCAGGGGACAGGGTGCCCCCCCTCAACACGTCCCCACCCCAGTTGTCCCCACCCCAGTTGTCCCCCCTGCTGCGGTTGAAGACCGAGCCCCTGGGCCCTCTCAGCAGACTCAGCGGCCAGCTAACGTATCTGTAAAACCCCCTACTGCGGTACCAGCTCAAGAGAAAACAGCCAATTTCTTAACATTGGCCTCAGATGAGGAAGTGATACAATTTATTTTTAAATTAGTATCGGGTTTCTTAGAAGACAGACCACAAGAAGATAGCCTTAGAATAATTAGGTCAGTCGTAGATAAGCTATTTTATGCAGTAAAACGAGGAACTCAAGATGGTGATACTTAAATTAATTATGACTGCGCTACTCATCCTCCAGTGGAATGCGCAGGGCATGAATGGACATAGTGGAGAATTGATTAATTATTTAAACTCGCAAGAAAAAGTTGTTCATATAATTTGTATTCAGGAAACTTGGTATGAGGGGAATATTATAATTGATATTCCAAATTATTCATGTTTTTGTAAAAATAGAATTAATAAACGAAGAGGTGGATGTGCTATATATATTCATACTTCCATCAATTATGAGTATGTGGAAATTGAAACAGACATAGAAATGCAATTAGTAAATATATATTATGGAGATAATCATTTAGCAGTCGTAAATTATTATAATCCATGTAATGATATAACCAATGCTATTTTGGATACTTTGGTTAAGCATGTTAAAAATAAAGATAAATTATTAATAGTGGGAGATTTTAATTCCCATAATTGTTTATGGGGGAGTGAAAAAATTGATAAAAATGGTCGATTAATAGAAGATTTTTTGTTGAAACAGAATTTGGTTATTTTAAATGATGGATCTGGTACACGTCTTGACCCCATTTCGGGGAGAACGTCATGTTTAGACTTATCCTTGATCTCATCGGGGATAGCCAGTAAGTGTACTTGGTCGGTCTTTGCAGACAAGTTTGGAAGTGACCACTTCCCAGTCTGCATTCAATATAGTGTTAATAATAGGGAAAAGGACAAAAAAGAAAATCAATATTTTAGGTGGTCCTTTAAAAAAATGGATTGGATAGCCTTTCAAAGATTGAGTGAAGAAAGGATCAATATGGAAACATTATATGACGATGATGTAAATGTATTCTATGCAAACTTTATGGAATGTTTATATGATATATTAAATGAGTTATTAAGTAGCAAGAAAGGAAAAGGTTGTAATGCAGTCCCGTGGTGGACAGAAGAATGTAATGTAAAGATAAAAGCAAGAAATAAGGAAAAAAATAAATTGATGAAATTTTGGAGTGTAGAAAACGTTCAATTATATAAAGATAAGAAAGAGATGCCCAGTGGACTATACGGCAGGCAAAACGAACCTTTTGGTTAAATTACGCTATGAAATTGAATCGTTTTACATCTGTTTCGGAATTATGGAATTTTATTCGAATGTTAAATGGTAATATAGGGAAGAAAGTTAAACAAATGTCAGTAATATATAAAGGAGAACAGGTGATAGTAAATGACCAGGATAAAGCTAATGAGTTTGGAGAGTACTTTACATCCGTTGGAAACTCAGTTAGTGGTCATAAGACGAAGAAGAGAGAAGTGCTTGAAGCTTTTAAGCAAATTGATGTTGAGGAAAGTTATAATAATAATTTTGATTTGGTAATAAATGAATCATTCACAATGTTGGAGTTAGAAAAGACTTTGAAGGAGAAAAAAATATCGGCTCCTGGTGAAGATGGTATAACTTATGAAATTTATCAAAATATGTCCCAAATGGCCAAGAAGGTTTTGTTGAATTTATTTAATAAGATATGGAGTACTGGCATCGTACCAGAACAATGTAAACATGCCATTTTAATTCCTGTATTGAAGTTAAATAAGAATGCTACTATGACGTCATCTTACCGACCCATTTCTTTGTTATCTTGTTTTATGAAAATTATGGAGAGTATGGTAAAAGAAAGATTACAATGGTATATAGAAAAGAACGAAATATTAAATAATAATCAGAGTGGTTTTAGGAAAAGTCGAGGCTCTATAGATAACATTGTGCATTTAGAAAATGAGATACAAAGACATTTACGAGTTGGTATGAAAACTCTAGCAGTATTTATTGATTTGGAAAAAGCTTACGATACCCTTTGGACGAAGGGACTCATAGTTAAGCTTAGTAATATAGGCCTTAAAGGAAATATTCTTGTTTTTCTAAGGAATTATTTGTTGGATCGTACATTTCAGGTTCAAGTAGGGGATAGCAAATCCCAAATTATGCACCCCCAAAATGGCTTACCTCAAGGTAGTATTCTTAGTCCTTTATTGTTTAATGTGATGTTGAAGGATATCCCTTCGCCCCCTGGCATTCATAATTTGGTTTATGCAGATGACTGTGTCATATGGAAATCTGGTTATGATATAAATATGAATACGCAATTGATACAAAATTGCATCAATACCTTGGATTCTTGGTTTTTGTCATGGGGTTTAAAAATGTCTCTAGAGAAAACAGTTCCTGTCCTCTTTTCAAATAAATCAAATGATGATATTAAATTATATTTAAGAGAACATGAATTGCTTCCTCAAAAACAGCATAAGTATCTTGGAGTTATTTTTGATAAACGCCTTACTTGGCGGCCTCATATAACAGATGTTGCAAATCGGTGTAAACGTAAATTAAATGTAGTCAAAAGTTTAGCACATGCTAAATGGAGTGGAGATGCTAAAGAACTTTTGATGGTGTATACATCTTTGATTTTATCAACCATAGATTACGCTTGTGAAGCTTATGACTCAGCGGCACCCAGTATTAAAAATATTTTAAATTCAGTTCAGTACCAAAGTTTATATGTATGTGCCGGCGCAAGCAAGGGGACATCTCTCAGAGACCTACAAGTGGAATTAGGAGAGATGCCCTTAGACTTACGAAGAGAAATGTTATGTTGTAAACTTAAAAAGCGAATTGAAAGTGTAAAAAATCATCCTTTGAAAGAGGATATCAAAGATTGTTGGCAATTTCATATATATGGAGGTAATAATTCTAGGACAGCTTTTGGACAAAGATCAATGGAATTGATGAATACTTTTGATTTTGAAGTTGAGGAGATGATTTTTTCTAGAACCCCCTTTTGGCACTTGAATGTTCCTTTAATATCAGTAGAATTACATGATTATATTTGTAAAAGAGACAATCAATTGCATCAAAGGCAAGCAACAATAGAAATGATAAATACAAAATGGAAAAATTATTTGCAAATATATACTGATGGATCAAAATCACCAGAACAGGAGAGTGCGGCCGCCGCCTTCTACGTCCCCTATTATGATTATTCATTATCTAAGAGACTCTCAAACTATACATCCTCTTATAGGGCAGAGATGGCAGCAATTGTGCTCGCCTTAGAATGGTTGGATAATCATCCTAGTTTGTACACTGGGGCAGTTATTTTTAGCGACTCTTTAAGTTCTTTACAAGCCATAAAGAGTCACAAAGAGGAACTTCCTGTATATGAAATTTTAAATTTGTGTTTACAATTGAAGAATAAAAGGACTTTTGTGTTTTTTGAATGGATTCCCAGTCATTGTGGACTTAATGGTAATGAGATTGTGGATATAGAAGCGAAACGAGGTTTGAAAAAAAAAATAGAAATTGATAATAAATTAGCAAGGTATGAAATTAATAGTATTATAAGGAAACGAATGTATGTTAAATGGCAGACAAGATGGGAAGGAACTGAATCATGTCTTAAAGATGTGCAAAAGAATGTAAAGAGTATATATATATGTAAATTAAATAATAGAAAAAATGAAAGTATATTGCACTGTTTAAGAATGGGAAACATTGGTTTAAATGTAAATTTATGTGTCTTGAAAAAACACGATACTGGGTATTGCCCTAATTGTGAGGGTATATTTGAAACTATTACACATTTTTTGTGTCAGTGTCCAGAGTACATAGTTCAAAGGGCCATGTTGATGGCTGAAACAGGTTTATATGAAGAAGGAAAAATAATGACTTTGTTAAATTCTTTAGAGCGACCCCTCCAACAAGCTCTCGTTGATTATGTAAGAAGAACCAGGAGATTACCCGTATAATATTAAGAGTTTGTATTGAAATTGTTTTTGTATAATAATTATGTTTGGCCCTCGTAAAATTATATGCATGCTCAAGCCGGAACAGAGACTGTTTACAGGACATCTGTGCAGGCCTCTGAAGCTGGTTTGATCAGCATATAAATTTTGCTGAAAAAGTAATGCGTAACTTTCTTTTGTATAATTTGTTTATGTAAATAATTAGTAAATTACATCCTGCACTTTGCACTTTCACTTTCAAAGCCCCAAAATGTTTGCTACCTTGTATGTTCTTGAATAATTGAAAATTTCTTTTTTGAGTTGATTTGATTTGATATATAATTTTGTTTTGTTTTTTGGAATCGGATGCAGGTGCAAAATAGAACGAAGGCGACCAGACCGCATCTCCATGCATCGGGGGGCCTAGACTGATTCGTCAGTTGAGAAGCCTGCTCAACGTACCGAGCCGGGTTGGCCCGATGATGCCTTTAATTTTGGTTTTGTTTATCGATGGTTTGAAAACGTTTATGCACCCCCAAAAGAAAGAAAAGAAGAAATACAAATAATGAAAATATTAAAATAAAGAAAATTAATGAGAAGAATTAAAATAATATTTAGTTATTGGCGAAAATATTCAAATTGAATGAACCGCCAATAAACTCTAAACAACAACAACAACAACAACATTGACGAGGTAAAAATTGACAAAAATTGGCACCTGACATGGTCTCACTCACAGCGTCCTAAAACAAAAACTACACGACCAAAATTACTGTTTTTGGTAATATATTTTGGGAAGTTCCCCGTTCCGTTTTTTGGGGGCCACCCTGTATAAGTATTTATATTATTATTATTATTATTAACCAAATTCCAATCGGACTTCGGTCGTTGGACATTTTCGTTGGAAATATTGTGATCTGAGCCGACCGGCAGATCTAGTTTATAACATTGTCAATATCCACAAAACTTCATTATAAATCTAGTGGTTCTCCCGGCATACCTTGTTGTATTTATATTACCATAGAAGCATGGAACAGGTTGTAGTGTTTCGAATTTCCCTTTCGTTAGAAAGATATATACGATTGAAGCGTTCAGATTTTTAACTATCCACTGGATGCTATGAGTTAGCAAACATCACTTTGCATTTTCGCTCATTGCTCGGCCATAATTTCCACACAATACTCAGAAGCAGTGGCGTACCCAGGATTTTTTCAAGGGGGGGGGGGGGGGGGTTATTTTGTAAAATTTTCGAAGCCGAGACCAAGTACGGTACCTTCAAAATTGTCGAGGCCGAGACCGAGACCATTGGTTGAGAATCCTCTCAGCGGGGGGGTTTTCGAGGAAAATTTTCGAAGCCGAGACCAAGAAATTTCAACATTTTCGAGCCCGAGACCGGGATTCTTCGCAATTTTCGAGGCCGAGACCAGATTAATGATGGTCCAGCTAAAATTGGGAAAGGGGGGTTCAAACCCCTAAAACAGCACTTTTTTGTCAAAGGGGAGGGGGGGGTTGAACCCCCCCCCCCCCCCCCCTGGGTACAGCATATGCTCAGAAGACATATCAGATCACAAAACTGCACATTTCCCCAATCTTCCATCACTTTTCGCACATGCCAACAAAATTACTAGATCCCTTTTAATAATTAAACATCTCGATCACTCTCTCATTTTTCTCTTTGCACAGATTGGTATCACCGTGGGCCTGGTTGCGTTTCTGGCGCACTCTCTCTTCCATCTCATCTTCAACACCGAAGCGTTCCGCGCCCCAGCCCGTGTCTACTTCGCCGTGCTATTCCTGCCAATAGTGGGCTTCTTTCTCGCCCTGCTGGTGGCGTTCCTTTTCGGTCAACACGCCACCTCCCGCCAAACTCTGGCAGTCAATGCTGTCTTCCATAACACGGCGCTCACGTAATTATTATTATTGTAAAAATTCTTTGTGGTATTCTTTCCTTCAAAATTTCGTTTTTACTGTTTCTTCGTAAACGAATCAGGGCAATATACACAAATATAAAGGTTTCCCGGAAAAGATAATACCTACTCAATAATTATCATAAGTATGCATAAAAACGATACACATACGCCGATAAAAAAGTCAAGGCTGTATATTTTTCTTGATATTTCTGATCAGGTGATTCTAAACTGATTTTGCTCAAATCGACTTAGAATTCACACATTGTAAGATAGTAGTAACTTAGTAACATTATCCAAATCCTCAAAATCCAATTGCAATTCTAGCGGTTCCTTCATACCTTGTTTTATTCGTATTAACAATAAAAGCATGGGACAGGTTTCAGTTTTTCAAATTTCCATTTCGTTCAAAAGATATTTACGATTGTAGTGTTCGGATATGAAATTATCTACGGGACCTTTTTAGCCGTGTACAAAGTAAGTGCCAAACAACGTTCAATTAACTTGAAAGTTTCACACATACTTTCTGGACATATCAGATCACACCAATACACATTTTAACCATGCATCACTATTCGCACGTGTCAAGATCCCTTTAATAATATTAGGACAGTGTGTAATCTTGAAGCATGAAGCAGCTCACCGTCTACCGGAAGAATATGAATAAGAAGTTATCAGGACATAAACAAAAAATAGGTTAGCATGAATACTTACTCAGTTATTATAAAGAGACTCTTTAGATAGGCAATCAGAGACACAGTGGTTTGGCTATAAGGGCCTAAGCCGTCGCCCCCCCCCCCCCCCCCCAATGAGGGTATCAATAAAGAAAAATAAAGGGCCGTACGTAGAATGTCCGCCAACAATCGGCTTCAAAAAGGCCGTGAAACGCTGTTCACCTTTTACAAGCCACCATTCGAACATTAACTTTTAGTCGAATTATATTTTCTCGAAATAATAAACGGTGGCTGCGGCCGTTTAATTAGTTTAGCATTTGCACACCCAGTATTGTATTTCGTGTTTGTACTTGATATTTACAAACCAAATATTACTTTGATTTTATCATATTGTTGACATAGATTCAGAATATTATAGAACGGATTAATCAGCTCGTGAGTTAGACAACATAGTGATTTTTTCGTGAATCATTTGAATTCTATATTACTGTGAATTTTAATATTTCACCAACTTGATGTAATAAGTATCCTTGTTAAAGTTGTTGTTTATGGAATGTTTTACTGAACTTGAAAATGCCTGTAAAGGACGGATACTCTTTAAATACACCATTCCTGTCATATTTTGTTTCTCTTCTTTACACAAACACTATAACTACAGGCTGATGATCCTGTCGACGACTTTCGCCGACGACCCGATGTGGAAGCAGCTGGTCGTGGTGCCTATCATCTATGGCCCGATAGCGGTCATCTTTGGCGTCGTCTACATCATCCTCTACCTAACCGTCGTGGTCAGCGACGAAAACGACGAAGACGACGTCGGTCGAGATCGCGCGATGACGCTGAACCGGAGACTGACGTCGGGCTACCAACCCATCGACGAGGCGCCCAGCGGGCCCAGCGGCAAGGGCGAGTATGCGGCGCTGGAGGGCGATGATGACGATGTGGCGAATGAGATCAGCCGCGGCAAAGGTAGGCTGCAGGTCGGTGATTACGAGGTGGTCAGCGGCTCCGTCCACCTCAAGACCATCACCATGCCCGTGCTGCAGTAGCAGACAGAACAGCAATCAACCCTTTGCTTAATATATACGGGAACCTAGTAGGCTGTGTACAAAGTCTATGGGGATTTCAAAATCTCTAAAGCCCTTTGCAGACAGAGCCGACTCGATCCGATCCGACTGGTTTCAATCAGGCTAGAGTCGAACCCGGTCGGATCTGATTCATCGTGTTGAATCGGACCCAACTGGCATCCGACTGTCTCTCGACTGGCAAAATGTGTGTCGTGAGGCACTGTAAACTGAGCCGATCCGAATAAAAACCAGTCGGATCGGGTCGAGTCGGCTCTGTCTGCGCCGGGCTTAAGGGAACGGGTTAATAAATACAAATTTATAGATGTATCATTATTGTATATTTAAAAAAATAAAAAATACATTTCAACAAATCAAGAGAAGTAAATGTACAATAAAGAAAGAAGGGGGTGGCAGTATGTGAGGCATTATTTTCTTATGCAAATTAAAAAGGAGTAGAGAGGAAGGGACAAGAAAGAGAGAAAGTTGAGAGAATTAGAGAGAAAAAAATATGGAATGGGTTTATTACGAGGAAGAAAAAAAATGGCGATGAAGGAACGGAAGAAAGAAAATTTAATTGAAAAGAAAGATGTTTAACAAATCAAGTTAAAGAAATACTTTATTAAAATACATTATTAACTATAACAGGAAAAGGGAGATGATTGAAATAAAACAAATATAAATATCTGAAGAAATTAGATAGAGGAAGAAAGAAATTGAAGATCGAAGAAAGCAAAGACGAATTTATTGAATATGTATCTCGACATTTAGAAGGATAAATCATTACTTTTGTGACAATATCGTGCCTTAACATTTATATATAGAAATATAACGATTTCTTGCTTCTCTGTGGTGAGAAAATTATTTTCAAAAATATGTATCAGCATCATATTATTTCATTCATCTAAAAGTAGAATAAGATTTTAACGGTAGCCGTTGAGTATGTCTACCATTGAAGAACTAAAGAGTGTTGAATAAACAGTGATAAATGCTTCCAAGTATTATGTAAGTTTCAAAAAGAAATGGTCGACATCTTGAGACTTTAAATTTGTCAACATATTCATTCTATATTTACTAGAGTACTACTTGTCATTAAAGGGATCTAGTAACTTAGTTGACATGTGCAAAAAGTGATGAATGGTTGATACAATGTATACCGTATTGTTGTTATCTGATCCACTGGCCTGACTGGGTATTGTGTGAACATTTCAAGTTAAATCCCGGGGGGTCTGTCCTCATTGAAAGGGGGGTATCATGCGTGACCAAGAAAACGAGTAATTAGGGTGGTTTTTCACGATCAGGCGAGATACTCGAGTATCTCGTTTAGGGTCTCAAAATCACCCAAAATCAGGAAATAGGGTATCTATTTTAGGCTAATGAATTACTCGTTTAGGGTATCAAAAAGATGAATTACTCGTTTAGGGTCTCAAAAACTCAGCTTACTTGCTTAGGGTATCAAAAATAGTTATAACTTGCTTTTAATAGGGGTTTACAATAAAAAAAAGATTACTTGCTTAGGGTATCAAATATAGCTATGACTTGCTTAGGGGTTTACACAAAATTGATTACTTGCTTAGGGTATCACAAATACTTGCTTTAGGAGTTTACACAAAATTGATGACTTGCTTAGGGTATCAAATTACCGATAATCATACTTGCTTAGGGTGTATTTTTTGCACCACGCAAATACTCGTTTAGGGTGCTTTTGGCAAGTCCTTGGTCACGCATGATACCCCCTTTCTATGAGGACAGACCCCCCGGGAGTTAAATTGACGTTATATGGCCGAGTACTGAGCGAAAATGCAAAGTGATATTCACTAACTTATTGCACTGACTTTGTACACGGTTACAATTATCCAGTGTATAGTTTAACATCTGAAAATTTCAATCGTAAATATCTTTTTAACGAAAATGAAATTAGAAAAACCGAAACCTGTCCTATGCTTCTACGAACACAGCAAGGTATACTATGAGGGAACCGCTATAATTCCAATTGATTTTGAGGATTTGGACAATGTTACTAGATCCCTCTAACCTAGTATCTAGCCTACTCACATGTTTGTTATTTATGGGAATATACCGTACTATGTACATTGTTTGTTTTGTTACACAGGAATACAAATATCTATTAGGATTGGGAAAGGGTTACCGTCGACACCACCTCCATCGTAGATTTGGGACTAGAACGTCTATCGTACATTTTGGGGCTCTTTATTCCGAATTGGAAAAAATGTATGAAATATGAAATGTATTAAACTAAAATATGAAAAGAGGTTCATTTGTTCCCAAGTCAACGAGTTTGTATTCCTTAAAATTATTAATTGTGTGTGTGCGCGCGCGCGCGCGCGTGTGTGTGTGTGTGTGTGTGTGTGTGTGCGTGTTTTGTGTGTGTGTGCGTGTTTTGCGTGTGTGTGTGCGTGTGTGTGTGTGTGTGTGTGTGTGTGTTTGTGTGTATGTGGGTTTGTGTTTGCATGTTGCGTATTATGGACGATCTGCAATACAAACAAGTATAATGATCATCTTCATCATTATCACCTCCACCACCACCACCACCAGTCATCACCATCATCATCATTATCATCATCGTCATCATCACCATCAGTGTGTGTGTGTGTGTGTGTGTGCGTGTGTAGGTGGGTTTGTGTTTGCATATTGCGTATTATGGACGATCTGCAATCAAAACAAGTATAATGATCATCTTCATCATCATCACCTCCACCACCACCACCACCACCATCATCGTCATCACCATCATCAACATTATCATCATCGTCATCATCACCATCATCATTTTTTAACAATTTGACAAAATGCAATATACCAATACTGCTTTTTTTTAATCAAACATATGCATGACATGAACATGTATTTATCATCATATTAAACTGTTAGTTATTGTTTAGATCTTTTTTTCTTAGAAGTAACTTTTCACGGACATTGTGCATGTGCACCTCACAAACATGCACACCTATACAAGAATACAACTAGATGGATCTTCCGACAGCGCGCAGTCGAAAATAATGCCTCCGCCATTGCGTGATTTATCAAGCCCAAATTAACATGCACTGAATTAATTTGTCAACTCAATTTTGATATTAATCTACCTGATCTGATTTATCACAATTATGCGCTATTTTTGCATATATATGAGCCGTGATCTTGACCTTTGACCTAATGAACCTACAATCTTGCAAGTTTATTATCGCCCCAAGATACAAATAGGTACAAGTTTGATGGTTATTCAACTGGTTCTTGAGATATTGCAATTACAAGCGATTTTTGCATAAAAGAGTCCTGTGACCTTGACCTTTGACCCCAAAATCTGATGGCTACAATGGCTTCCCGAAATACATTCAGGTACCAAGTTTGATAGAAATCTGACATTCAGATTCAGCTATGGGGGAGGGGAGACGTGCACCCACAATAATTTGTCCAAAACAATAAAATACATCATGTGTACCCCCCCCCCCCCCTCATCAGTCCGACCACGCTACGCCACTGGACATCTCCACACCCAAAACTTACATAACGGCACACCCACAACAGTCTCTCATATCATACAGCTGGAACAAATCGCACACAAAAAATGAGAACACTTGACAACATTTCTTTATGATTGTAAATATTGTTATTAATCTCTCTCTTCTGAATCGCATTGGTAATAAGAATAATGTCAAGTACTTCTTCCAACATAGAATTAAACAGTGGTAAACAAATTCTGTAATAAATAAAAAAAAGAATGATGAACTTGTTCTCAGTCTGGAGCCACCTCACCTCTTTATAAAAAAAACAGGGCATTAAATACTATGTCACAAATTAATGTCAAACCGTTATTCCTTTTGATACATTCTACTAACTCATCAAGATTTCCTCCACTTTTGTGTTGAGCCCCCACCCTCTCCCGATGTAAACATTAATCAAACTCTTATTTGCAAAAATGTGCTCTATTTTTTAAACATTCCTTAATTAAGGTGTTCTTCACACAATCCAAACAATATCGGGAAAAACAGAAAACGGAAGATGAACATTAGAATAAGGTTTGAGTCAAATTCTGTAAAAGAATGATATGCACTGGTACTGGGGGGTTAGCAGCTGTGTATATGCTTTATATACATGCACTGTCCCTCTCTCGCAATAAAAGAGAGGCCGAATAAAGATTCACTGCATTTTATATACAGCATCCTCGTAATACTCTTATACTAAGATACCTTACGATACATATGTGTTAAAAATACTGCAAATTGTGACAAGTAACTTTAAAACTAACCAAGAAGTGAGTGTGTGTTTTTTTCTTACTGAATTATACTGTATAACCAACCATTCACTACATACACACCGTTTATATATGACCACACCAAAAATGCATTGCGAGAAAGATTACACATCGTACAATGTTTAATATTTTTCATGCAATTTAGTATATTACGTTTACCCCCTAGCCTTACCGAAACACCGTTTATAACATCAACAGGAAAATGAAACACACAAGTTATTGCCCATTTCGAGTGAACCAGTTTGCAGCCTGAAAGAGTAACCAGTCTTTTATTACCATTAGCTTAAAACAAAAAATCATAATTATGTAAATCAATCAACTTTGGGAGGTTCTCTTAAGATCAATAAAAAATCTATTGGGCATTATGAATCATGACACAAGAATAACAATATTTGTCATGCATATGGCCCGTATTCACAAAGGAGGTTTGTACAAACCATGGTTCAAACCGTGGTTTACATCTATGGAATGCCAATTGTAAACTGATGCAGAGAGAATGTAAATTCCTTACTTGTTAACAATGTTGATGGTACACATTCTCTCTCCATCAGTTTACAATTGGCATTCCATAGAAGAGCAATGAGAAGAGATGTGTGATGTGTAAAGGACCTGCATGAGCATAGTCACCAGAAGAAGAAGAAACATAAATCATTTCTTGTTTTAGTTCTTTATATCATACTAGCATAACTTAACGAATCAGGGTGGATATGGCAAATACATTCAATAAATTTGACCGGGCGCAGTTTGTTGCTTTAAAACCTTGGCTACAGTTCACATGGAATATTGTATGTTCATTTTCCTGTATCTAACAACAAAAACATTTTATTTTTTTAAAATAAAAATTAATTCACAAATTGAAAGGGTATATCCTGAACATCTCTCGTGGCAGCAATATTGTACACCTTTCCTCGACCTAGGTAAGCTGGTGTGAGCATACTTAGTTCAGCCCATATTATTTATACAAACGGAAAATAAACTAAAGGAAAAGGCCTGGGCAAAAAAAAAAAATAGCTGCTCTGTGACTTATATTCCAGATAGGTTCTTACAAAAAAACGAAAATAGGATCTTGCTTTTTGTGGTTTTCTTAAAACAAAAAATGTCCCGTCTTTAAATAAGAATTTTTTTCTTCTTAATCACATGTTTTGTGATGTTTTTACATGTAACATTACATTGTTACGTTCTTTGGTAAGCATCATAGATTTTTTTGGGGGAAAATAAATTGCAAACAACAACGGCTGTACCCTAAATTACTTACCCTACCCTGAAACTGTAGATTAAAGAAGTTGGTGCATGACACAAATTTCAGTGACATAAATACAAATGGCCTTATAATAAGGGATAATGTATGCGGCAGGTTTAAGTCTAGTTACAATTATATGTGGTTAAATTCAGTTTGATTAACCAGTATTACACAGTGCGGTTATCATTTACCATTGATTTACATTACATGGACATGAAAGATTTATTTCAACTACTGGTAATTCTGTATTACTTTAAGTATTATGACTTATTATTCAACTACGTAACAAACGGCTTATAATCTAGTACGCTACATTTGAGTAAAAATGGAAATTATACATTTTAAGATGAGATACGATAAATAAGAGTGCATTATTATATACATCCCATAAATTCTTTACGATCATTGTTGGCCTCTTAGTGAGGCCAGTGGATATGGATAAACGCTGTTTATAAGGGCCAGTAGTACTGCACAAAATAATCTCTTCATTTAATGTCCTGCTAAAAATTTCCCTTGCTACAAGAGAATCATAATTATACCATATCATTTTTTTCAAACAAAGTGAAACAGTTTGTGACGTTGCGAAATGAACATTGTAATAGTAGTAATTTGGAACATTTGTAAAATTATAACAAAAGAAATGTGCTTTGTACAATGAAAAAAACAAAAAAATAGTAGTTTATGCCCATAATACATTTTACACAATACATAAATGAACAAGGAGAAAAATAAGTATAATGTATACTTTACACGACTAGGTATATGCATAATATACGATACACTGGAAATAACTAAAAATACATGAAAGCAGAATGGTGTTGGGAAAGGCGTTTAATAAACATATAAAATAAAATAATAAGGATGGTATCTTCTCCCCTATGACTGCATGTGTGCTTTCAAATGATCATTCATGTGTTTAATTACCCCATAATTGTATTTCCAAACATTACGTACCAAAGAACTATTTTGATTTTCACCATACAAATATATTATAGTCTATTCAAATAGTATCAGTGATACAGGTCAAATGAAATGGCGCTTTTTAAATTTTTTTAAAGCAATTTATGTAAGTTAACAAAATAGTCTTCAACCATTCCACTTGAATCAAATTTAGTTTTAATTCCACATTCATTCTTCTTCAGATGGTGCTAGCGCCTTTGTTGGTGCTAGCGCCTTTGTTGGAGCGTAATTTAAATTTCATTCTTAATTCGCGTCAGGGGAGAAAGATGATCCAAAGAAAGAAAGTAAAGCCAAGTGAAAATAAAAACGCATACCAAAATGATAAATGACATTCTGATCCAAAATTATACTTGGGTACAAAATTGAATACCTGTGCTTTAATTTGGTAGGGCCTTGTGTGAATTTACGTTCTCCATTTTATATTCCCTTTGAAAGAGAATTATTAACTCTGTATGTTTTGAGAGGTTATCATCAGTAAAACAGGGTTTCCAAATATTGGGTAATTATTGTTGCTCTCAAAAAAGGGTCAAAGAGTGTTTTTCCTCTGCAATGTCATCACATATGCCAAGATGATTGCCGGCAAAAATATTGGCTCTTTTGTTTAATTGTGATATTATATCGATTAACATCCCTATAATCAGTGTTTGTAGCACCACTTAATTTTAAAAACAGGCTGATATTATTGTTTTGTTATAAAAAATGCTTTATTTATCTTTATATTATTAAAGAGAAGTGGGTTAGACTATAACCTCTTGTTCCTATCAGCCACATATACATAAGAAAAATTAATTTTCAATAAAATTGGTAATTTCCATACGGTTTTCTCAAATATGAGGAACATTCTTTAGACCCAAAATGTGCTTGATAATGGAGAGCATTCTCTCTTTTTTTAATTAAAAAAAAAATCATACTTTTCTGGGGAAAAAACAACGATCTTATCAAAGTTTAGTTCACTTTCCTTTGGAAAGCTATCATTCTTAATAATATGTGATGAGCATTACAGTTAGAATGGGGATAGAGTGCCATAAACAAATATAACACATATTGAACAAGTGAAAAATAATTTCCAAAATCAGTTGACGGAGTCAATTGAAAATGTGAGAACAGAAATGACACACTAAGACGTACCACATATTTTTTCAAAAGAAAAATACCATAAAATACAGCCACATGTTATCTATTTTTGCAAGACAGTCGACATGTTTTTAAAACTACACATATTTAAATTTACCCTTTCTTTTTAATTCCACTGGAAGCCAAATGGTACAAATATCTTTAAATAATTCACAAAATACCTACGTAGAGTTGATTTCAAAAGGTGTTTAATTTTGTTTCCTTCCATTACTCAAAAGGAAACAACAGAAATTTGTTGGACACTTGTTTGTATTACAATCACTGTTTTCTTGTCTTTTCATTTCACACTCGAGATGTCAACTTTTCAAGAAAAAAACACACCAATATTGACCAGTTTAGTGATGCACTCTTCGTCTCACACGCACTCATGTTCACACTCACACTCGCACAGACCGCTCAAATATTATCACACACATTCTCTCTCTCTCTCTCTCTCTCACAATGATGGTTAACATTGATAATAGTAATTATAATAATAATAATAATAACTTCAAATTTCCCACGGAACAACAAAACGTTATATATATAGGGTCAATACATTCGTCTATATACATTATGTACAGTGCGACTTTATACTTGCTACGTTCGCCTCCTACATCGGAAGATTCGGATAAGAACACAGTTGCCTACACTTCTACTTCAACCTTATGGATGGAATGGGACCATAGTCTAACGAGGATACACACTAAGACCAAAATTACCATAAGACGGTTCAAGTGATCCGTTAAACTTCATTAGGGTTTTTCCGAAAGTGATATTTGAGACTTCAATCATATACCAAATATCATTGTAAGATTCTTCTGAATGAAATGTGATATTTTCATAGAAAGGGAACAATGTTAACCTAGTAAAAACAAACATTTTAAATTTAAATTCAACTTCAAGGTTATTTTTACTCCACAGATTAGATTCAACATATCGATGGTAATACAACATTTAACATACAGGCTAAATGAAAGTGATCCATTCAACCAAAATCACTTGGAGTTTTCAAATTTCTTTTGTTCCTTGCTGTTTGGCTTACGAATGTTTGGCTTATGTTTGGTAACAGAAGAATGAAATGGGCTTTGATCTTTCAAATCAATGTTTCCCCCATTATGGAGATATTTATAATTGAATGGAAAGCGGGTTGGAGACAAAATCAGTGGGCAGTAGGTTATAAAATCCTAGATAAATATTCATGTTTTTCACTCTGTAAATGTGATTCTTTTCTATGAAACTATAACCCATTCAGAAGAATCTTACAATGGTATTGGTAATGTATATGATTGAAGTCTCAAATATTGTTATGGCCATCAAATGACCTAGGGTTAACCTGGCTTTTGAGATTTCAGGCCTGAGGATGGGTTAGAATACTTGGGTTGTGAATTATTCATCTAGAGAGGGGCACATTTTCCTGTTTCCTATGGTATTTCCAAGATGTGGATTCTTCCTTGATATAATTTTGAATTTTAAGGTTCAGAAACTGCAGCAAAAATGTGTACTTCACTCTTTTGTGATGTAGTTTTCTATTTTGACAATTGGTACAAACCAATATATTTGTGCCCCCCCCCCCCCCAAAAAAAAACATTGCTGTTTTCAAATCAGCATTTTTTTTAAAAGAAATTTTGTTTTTAAATCGCCACTGAACTTGAAATCATATTAAATGCAGACCTAAACATATTTATTACTTTCATTTTCAGCATTAAATATTATTTTGAAAATATCTGTTTTTTCTTTCGTTTTTGATGTTTCAGTTACCCCAGTCTTCTGCTTTTCAAGTGCTCAAATTTAAAATATTTGTATACATGTACATGTGTCTTAATCAGAATAAATGCCAATTAAGATGTTCAAAACGTCAAGTCCAAAAGTAATCTCTTTTGCGTGAAGCCAATTTCACAACCAGATGAATCTAAACAAGGATCTTCCATTCAAGTATTCTACCCCCTCCCCTGTATCCTCAAGGCTATCTGCTGTGAACAAACTATGTGCTAAAATACTCGGCCTGTCAGAGAATAGAATAGCATACGTTAACAACTCTACAATATTCACTACAAAGACACTTGTCTGTTTTTTCAGTTCAAAAGAGTATGTACAAATCTTAGGGTGAGGATCTTAGTAGTAATGCACATCTCGACGCTGCCTGTTCCGCAGGAGAACACGCGTAGAGCGAAAGAAACAAAATGAATGATTATTTATATCAGTGATGCAAAACAAATGACACATTTAGACTTCAGCATCCAAGAACATCAAAGCACCTATGTGAAATATGATACATTAAACAGGAAGCTGCAATGATGCCCTTTGACCCTACAATAGCCAGAACTTTACACAAGGGGTCGGGTATAAAACAAGGCATGTTGAATCTGTGTGAGCAACAGTCTTTCAACAAGTGAATCACAACATTTGGTTGTGACATGGTATACATGTACATATCTTCAAACCAATGTTATTCATTTTTGTTTAATCTGCATACTTAAAAGTCCGTATTTTTTTCTCCTCAAAATTCTCCAAAAAACTGTGACCCAATCATAAATATTAAAAGTGGTAAATAGTCTCACAACTCGTAGGAAAAATACCCAACTTATGATAATTTCAGATGCATCTCTACGATAGTTCAAAATGTAATCACACCAGTTTTTCCAGACCCTTATATAAAAGTTATAATTCATATTTCTCTTGACCAGTCTCCCCAAACTTGAGCAAAATCAAGAACTTTGAATTTATAAATTGGGCAGTTAAAAAGAGTCTCATAATAATGTTAACAATGCAAGAGGCAATATCTAATGCCTTCTCCCTCTAACGTCTGGCTACTGTAGGGTCAAAGAACCTCCTTTGTTTCTCCACATTGTATTCATTCTCATCTCGCTACACATACGTCCTTCTTCTTCTGGCTGCATGACTAAAGCCGACTCGACTGGTGCACAGTTCTTTCCAACATCCCATTCGATCGCCTGCCACATCGTCCAATCCATGCAGCATATCCCAAAATTAAGGCAGTTCTTACAAAAGCAACGACTCTAAACCCTACATGTCAATCTGCCTACAACATACTGGCTCTATAATATTCCTAGCTAGGTATATTCCTTCATACCAACAAATTAACTACTCACACACATAAGCATTTCATGTAAATCAAGACTTGTAATTCAACTTTTCAAAGAAGCACTGTTTTTCTCGTTATTCGGTTGTAGGAATGCAAAAGAAACTGTGACATACGCAAGGGTCTTGTCACTGCAACAAGCTAAAATGAGATTTTAATTCTTCAAAGAAGATTTCCCTACTTTAATATTGCCTGTTACTACTTTCCTATGACAGATTATACAGGTAGGTTGCAGAATTTGACCACGCATAACTTTACAAAATCAGAGGACATCTTCAAACCTACATTCGTCCAACACCATGTTAAAAGAATGCAAAATTTCAGGTTTTATCTTTATACCTACAAAATATAAACTGCATGTTGGAAGTACAATTTATGAACAAGTGTTATATATTAAGTTTTCAAAAGTTATGTATTTTCTTTTCAAAGAATAGTTCATAAATATATTTTCCTCCTCCTACGCAGCATACACAAAAAGCACAGTGCAGGGTTGTCATAAGTTTGCATCTTTAAAATGATGACCTTGCAATCTTATAAAGATACTTGCCGCAAGTATAGCGCATCATTTGTAAAATGATGTCCTCAAAAATCTTATAAAGATAAATTATGTCCTTTCATATATACTGTATGTCATACAAATTATGTCACAATTTCTAGTGCATCTACAAGTAAGCGTTTTTTAAGTCCTGCTCTCAACTTGATATTCTGGATCATCCTAGATCATTCCAGATCAATCCAGATCGCTCCAAATCATTCCTGTTCGTTCTAGCTGATCCTGGGTCAAGTGAAACCAGGCTTGTTGGGCTGTCCCGGGGCACTAGTTGAATTCCCGCTGGTGGCCCCAGCAGAGCCACTGCTCTTAAGGTCCTGCTGCTGCTTGGCACGCTTCAGGTCATTCAGGCTGACCTTCCGATCATCCAGAGGCGGTTTGCTCACCACTGGCTTGCTCAGGTCTGCAAGGTTCTTGAACTTGTCATCTGCAAACGTGCCCTTACGCTTGGCAGCAGCCGCCAGCTGGGATTGCCCCTGGAAATGTGGAGCGCCTCCTGTTTGGTCTTGCCCTAGTGATGCAGCCGCTGTGAAATCCAGTCTTGAATCGCTCTTTGACTTGTGGATAGGCAGAGCAGCCCCTAACCTGTCTGACAGTCTGTACAGTTCTGTTTCGCTGGACTGAGAGCTCATGACTAGTCCACTGGGCCTGGCTTCCTCCATTCTCCTTTCAACCTGTCCCATGTCCACCTGACCTCGGTGGCTCTTCTGCATGGCAGAATCAAATGTTGTTTCGCTGCCGCTTTCGTACCCTCCAAGTTTAAACTCTATCTTGTCGGTGCCTGACCCCTGCCTAACGTGGGAAGGATGCATGTGTAAGTCAATTTTCTCTGTTCCTGAACCAGTTCTCACGTGGGTAGGATGTTCCATATGCGTATGCTTTTCTGGCATGGCCAAGACTATGCCTCCAGGGTCCACACCTTGCTCCTTGATATCGCTCCCTGACACGCTATTCGTGGCAGTAAGCTTAGTGTGGACGGGGGTGGGTATGCGCGCATCAGAGATGGGAGGTCCGATCGGCTGGCTGGATACAGGAAAGAAGGCCGGCTGGTAGCTGCCACTTGCTGGTGTAATGACATTCTGGTAGCTGACACTGCGCTTCATACCTGTGCCACTGACGTACGCCTGCTGAGCCATCATGTCGCTGCCGCTGTTGAAGTGCTGCGGGTGCATGTGAGCAGCTTGTACTTGGAACTGGCCAGCACCCATAGACACCTGCCCCTGTTGGTACTGGTTAGTGCCTACTGAAGACTGTCCCTGAATCTCTGAACTACCCCTCTCAAGATTGGCAGGAATGGCCATCTGCTGGAACACCACCGTACCCCCTGGTCCCTGCACAGGGACCATGGTTCCCATGGAAGACAACGTCGGTGGGCTGCCCCGTCGGAATCCCCCAAAGGCAGAGCTGTTGGCATGGGTGAAGGGGATCCCTGGGTAATGGTTGAACGGTAGGGGGGTGCCTCCCTGTTGCCACATGCCCTGGGCGGGGGCAAAGTTGCCCTGGGGCGCTGCAAAGTTGCCCTGCGGTGCTGAAAAGTTGCCCTGCGGTGTTGAAAAGTTGCCCTGGGGTGCTGCAAATTTGCCCTGCGGTGTTGAAAAGTTGCCCTGGGGTGCTACAAATTTGCCCTGCGGTGCTGCAAAATTGCCCTGTGGTGCTGCAAAATTGCCCTGCGGAGCTGCAAAATTGCCCTGGGGTGGGAAGTTCTCCGGCACCGGATAGCCCATCATACCGCCGTAGACATTGGGCTGTTGGTAGTAAACCACGGGGCTCTGTGGTGGCTGGTAGTTGTGACCATCAATGAACTCTTGAACCTCACTCTCGTGTTTTTTATTCAGCTTCTTTCGTTCCTCTTCTTGCCTGAAAGAATAAAGAATGGCCATGTAATGGGTATGAATGATACTAATAATTGTCTATTTTTTACATAGTGCTTTATTACAGTCTAGTCTCAAAGCACTCAGAGCATTATTACCTTGGCTTTTTTTGGGGGAAAACAAAGTATGCTTCACTCTTAGCGAGTAGGATTTGTTAGTTGTTGTGACATTGGATCTTTAGAGATGAGATGGATAAAACACAGATTTCTAATGTTTTCCTGTTTCAGGGCCTGTAAACTTCCTCTTTCCAAAAACCAACAACTGAAATTAATGATTTTGCTGGAGCTGAGGTGTTTATGGGAATATTGACATTTAGAAAGAAAACCAGTTAATGATTACAGAACTGCCAAAATTCACTCATCTGAATTAGGAAGATTTCAAACAGCAATCAGGGATATAGTTAGGAAATACATGCACCACAATGGGCAAAATTATTTCCTTCATCAGGGCAATTTTCATGTTTGTTTGGGATGCTAAGCATATTTTTAGGGAGCCTCCTGCGGATTCAGGGATACTTGGCAGCTCTGTGCTTACCTTATAAGTAATTCATTCAAGTCTTTGTTCTTCTCAGCTATCAAAGCAGCATCATCAGCCTGGTAAGAAAACAAAAGAAAAAGAAATACAACAATTAATAACCCATTCAAGTAAAATTAACCCTAACATCCGTCTCCCCTCTACATTTTGCACGATAATTCTGCTTGCCGCGCCGCTTCATGAGTTTTTCATTGAAGTTTTGCGCATCTTTTGAGACCAAATTTGCAATGACCGGGATTTCTGCATGCATTTGCATAATTAATTAATATTAATTAGAAATTAATTATTTTCAAAAAAATAACTATGCTGTCTTGTACATTATGTCACAAGCTATCTGTGTGCCAAATTTCATGGTGGATTATGGTATCGCACAATAATATTGGTACACACTGTACATGATTGAAGTCTCAAATATCATTGTTGGCAAATCTTATAGATCCATATGAAATTGGAAAGCTCTTTGCTGTTGTACATAGATAATATAATTGCTCTAACTACTACAATCTAAATGCATAATTTAACTTTAAAGGCAGACTCACAGTTATAGGAGGAGCAGGGGAGTTAGAGCTGATGTCAGACCAAGGTGTGGTGTTCTGGGCTTCCAGCTGGGTGAAAACTCCGGATACGGGGAGGGCAATGCCCCCTTCATAGGGCTGGAGGGAAGGCCCCTCTGGAGGAAGAGGTGGAAGCGAGCTGGCGTCCGATGCGATGCTGTCCGGTGTTCCCCGGTCGCTGCTTACAAGGCTGTTCTTCCGCTCCGGCTTGATGGCAGGTGCCGCCATCACTTGCACATCACTTGGACGTGGAGTACGATCTTCCTTCTCTGCCATGTCGTTGTCGACGAGCGAGGCACCCGAATGCGCATGCACCACTCCAACATCATCAGGTCTCTCAGGTGGGCTCTTGACTGCTTCTTGATCTTTACCGACATCTGCACCAGCATTTGCGTCCGGTGAAGCTTTAGGAGCTGGTTTGCTATCTGCTACTGCTGCATCCAAGACGGCATCTGGTACTGTGTCTACTTGGAAACGACTACGTGCCTTTGGTGCAGGTGCTGGCGCAGGGCTGGGTGGTTTAATTTGCGCTGGTGTCCCTTCAACATTATCTTTCCCTACATTCTTTTCAGTTCTAGACACCAAGTCTGAAACAACGTCTTTCACTTCTTCAGCCTGTTTTTGCTCTGTATCTTTAGTGACAGAGTCCTTGACTGGGGGACTAGGAGCACGGGCAACTGTGAAGCGCCCTTTCTTCTTTGGCTCCTGAAGAACAATCACTTCCTTGCCCTCTCCTGGACTAGCATCTCTGGAAGACTTATCCTCTGAATCATCTTTTGCTTCAGCTGAGTCCACTTTTGTACCTGGCTGTCCATCAGAGGACTCTTCTCTCTGCTTCTCATCAGTTCCTGTAACCGTATCCTTATGAACAGCTTGAACAGTGAAGCGTGACTTTCTGGTGGGGCTTACGACTGGTTGTGGGGATGGGGATTTGGCTGGCTCTTCAGTCTGCGTCTGCGCTTCTTCAATCTTCTCCTGCATGGCCTTGCTAAAAGGATCCTGCTGAGAGTCTACACCGGGTGTGGAAGATAATGTAGATAATGGAGTGCCTGAGCCAGGCACGGGCATGTCTGGGACTGGTTCACTTGCCGGGCGGGGCAGGTAACTGTTGATGGGCAAACTCTGCACATCCATTGAACCCTTTCTCAAATCCTGTATCGGCATAAACTCTGGATTCAGACCAGACGTCACACTGGCTTGGGTATGGGAAGGTATGCCACCCTGCACATTGGGTAGTTGACCAGGTCCGCCGCTAGATAGCTGACTCTGCAGAGCTGAGTGAGTGTTGTGGACCTTGGCAGGGGTTGGCTGCTGGTGTGCAGCCGGTTTCTTGTGAAGCTGGGATAGCTTGGCATTAAGGTCTGCCAGACTGGCCTTCATCTTGGCCTGGGGTGGTTGTCCTGCAGGGATGGTCTGTCCAGCAGGAACAGGGGCTACTGTTCCTTGTGCTGGCAACAGGGGCTGTACAGGCTGTTGCTGGGCTGGCATCACAGCGATTTGTTGCAACTGCTGCTGAGGGGGAATTTGCATGGGCTGTCCTTGTTGGATTTGTTGTCCAGGCTGGATTGGTTGTCCTTGTTGCATTGGTTGTCCCAATTGCATTGGCTGTCCAGGTTGCCCTGGCTGCCCAGGTTGCTGTGCTTGCATTGCATGTTGCATCTGAATCTGATTCTGCTGTTGCTGCTGCTGTTGTTGCAAGTTTTGCTGCTGCTGTTGTTGCAGGTTTTGCTGCTGCTGCAAATTTTGTTGTTGCTGCAAATTTTGTTGTTGCAAGTTTTGTTGTTGGTATGACTGTTGCTGTTGAAGGGACTGCTGTTGTTGAAGAGATTGCTGGTGCTGAAGTGGCTGTTGGGACTGTTGGTGTTGGAGTGGTTGCTGAGAAGCCTGCTGCATCTGTTCTTGCATCTGAGACTGTTGTGGCTGCTGCATCTGAACTGGCTGCTGGTAGAACATCTGGGTGCCTGCCTGGCCCAGGTACATCTGGTTGCCACCTGCCTGGGAAACCACGGGCACCAAGATATAGCGCTGGCTTGCCTGCTGGTATACAGGCATCATACCAACGCCGTACGGCGTGCTCATCATCGTCATACTCGTCATGATCCCTTGGTCCTGCACCTGGCCTGGGTAGAGGGGCTGTGGAGTTACCACATCAGAGGGGTTGATCTGCATGGGTCCCTGCATCATGGTGGTTTCGTTGGCCACTGGAGGTGTAGTCATGGGCATGGATACCATCGGCTCGCTACCTCCATCCACACTGACCATTGGCTGTGGGGTGCTGCCGACTGTGAGTGGACTACTGCCTTTCCTGGTGAGCGGGGGATGCGGGTCCTCATTGACCCGTAGCTGCTGCTGCTGCTGTTGTTGTTGTTGTTCTCCCTGCTGCCCTTGCTGCATAGCCGCAGCCTCTGAACTCAGGTGTCTGCCAAGGGCCACTTCAAACTGCATCTGGGAGTTACTCTGCAAGACAAGAGTGGGAGAGTGAAAATCAAAATATGTTTCGGCTTTCACTGAAGAATGTATTTCTTATTGAATGATGGGAAGGAAATTAATTTCATGGATAATATTCATTCATGCAGTTTTGTTCTCTTTCACTTCATCACAAAATATGGGAATAAATAGAATCTAAACAGTTAGGTAATCTAGTATGTTGCTAAATGACGAGTCATGAAAAACACTTCACAAGGTGACATTGTATTTGATAAATTTTCAAACTAGGTAAATCACTCATAGAGAACGTGCTATTAGTATTGTTCTAAGGGTACATTACAGATCATTATCTATTCTAAGGAGAAACAACACAGTATATCAATGTAACAAATTATGTATGTCTATTCAGTTTCAGTCTACAGTTAACAACCAGCTATCTGATGTAAATGGTATGATTTAAAGCAGGCACAGAATCTAATTGGAAACAGACAAGTCCTCAAAAGTGCTCTATACAAGACCTTGTTGGTTTGGTCAGGGAATATCAAATAATTAGACTGACACTGAGTCATCTCATCAATGCCAAGAAAGGGGACCATGCTATTGGCTCTAGAGGGTGTTGCTCAAATATGATGCTCAGATCTACATCTCACATGATCTTGCTATTCATCTTGGACTACGCTATCAAATTGAAACTGAGGTTTTCTACTACATTCCTTCTTGGGGGGGGGGGGGGGGGTATTCATGACTTTCACTAGGAATTGATAATTCCACAGAAACAAAGTTATTTCTGTTATGAAAGATCAATAGAAACTGCAGTAAAACAGATATTATAACTAGGATTATAAATGCATGAAATTGTTCTGCCCAAATGTTGTCACTGATATCTGCAAATTTAAGGAGGATCTTTAACAGGAAGTATCATCCACAGCAATCATGAAGGCCAGAGAGGAGGAGGGAAGATGTTTTTCTCTTTCAAAAATAACCAATCCCCTCTCTTATCAAATTCTACTCGAAGCAGGGTCTCTTTCTAATCAAAACAACACAAAACAAATGCAAGCAGCCGGGTGAAAAGGTATGAAAATTGGTAGAAAGAGGACAGGGCAACGGGACTTTCAGAGGGGTTCAAAATCTTGCAAACCATAATTTTTTCTGTGATGGGTATAATCACTCATTCGAATGGTATTGGACTGTATTGGGAGAGAGGGTATAGTGGGGTCAAAATCAAGCCAACCAAATGCCAGCTACCACAGCAGTTCGATTTGCACTAAGCCAAACAGGAGGCAGGGGGTAAAAAGGGTAGAAGGAATTTTAAAAATAAAAAAAAAAACGGGGGGAGAAAACAACAGAACTCCAAAATAATAATATTAAAGTCAGACCCGCCAACCCACCGAGGGCCAAGAAAGAAAGGGGCTGAGCCTGCTTGGACTTGAAGGATGAGATATTGGTGAAGCAGGTGAGAGCACTGGGGACCATACCAATTCCAGCTGCGACTCGTCCGGACTGGGCGGGGAGGCGTCCGACGAGTTGGTGGCCGCCTTGGTGGGGCTGCAGGGTGGCAGTTGCTGTAGGCCTCCTGCCAGGCTGCCGGTGTTGATGGTATGGGTGGAAGCGCCCGTGGTGGTGACTGACTGAGGGGCTCCATCGCTGGGCCCGGTGAAGGTCTTGGACTCGTCCGTCACCCGCACCAGCTGCTCCTTGAACAGGCTCCGGTGGTTCTCGTGGACCCACTTCTCAAGGATCTGTATGGGGGATACGGGAATAGAATAACAAGCTGCTTGACAACCATTTCTTTTAACAACTTAAATATACATGTACAGTCAACCCTGTGTATAATAACCACCTAAAGGAAACAAGAAAAGTGGCCACTGTAGACAGGTGACCTCTATCATTTTAAAACTAAACAATTTGTCTGAAAGGTACTTGGTAGTACTGTCGAAGGACAAATTGTAAAACTAATCATTTTGCAGGTGAAATTTCAATAGTCATACATGTATGTATGGCCAGGAAAACAAACTTTGGGCAAAAACATTATTGTAAAGTAAGTCAGGGTGTACAACTATTTTCAAACATAAAAGTTCAATGACACAGGCATTTTACTTCATGATTCATAGGGTTTTGATCACTCATAAAATTGAAAGTAAAATTATATTACTAACTGCGGGAGAAAAATCATTCAAACAATATTTTTCTAGAAAGTCCTAGATATTTAGTTATTTACTAACATTAAAACATACAAATGAAAGAAAAATATATTTTATTCTAACCAGTAAAAAATAAACCTGTCCTTGACTAATGAATTTCCATAAACAAAGTTACCAAAATATTATCATAAAAACAACTCAGTTTAGAAGCAAAATTCTGTCACCAGACCGAACTCTCATTTCCAACAAGGTCGTCGATCTGTTTATGACGCCAGTTCGCAGAATGGGATGTGTTGTATTTCACTACATCTACTGGTAGTGTTGTTTGGGGTTCTTAAAGTGATCCATTCACTTTGACAAATTCAACCAAAATCACTTAGATCTTCCACACTTCTCTTGTAACTTGTTGTTTGGCTTATTGTATCGGAAGAATGAAGTAGGTTTTGATTTGTTCAAATGTCTCCCTAATTATGGAGCTATTTGTGACTGAATTGAAAAGCGATCTGGGATGCTCTTCGATTGCAGTACAAATCCATTGGCAGTGGGTGATAAAATCTTACATAAATGTTCATTTTGTTCATGAGGTAAACGGTGTTCTTTTTCTTTGACATTAAGAAAAATATTCCTTTTGGAAAAACCGTATGAAGTTAATGGATCACTTTAACACTGTACAGAAGACTGCAACGTTTACTACCCGGTTTTGTTTGAAGTCCTCATTTGAGAAGATATTAAATTGCATGTATAATACCTTGTATTGAAATCCTTCCTACTTCATAGTACTTGTCCATGTTACTACTGCAATGAAAACACTCACAACAGTTACTATACTCGAGTCAAACTAGTGCCAAATTTGTGTCACACAATGTCAATCCAAAACATTTCTGGCACTTATTTTTTCTTGCACTAACTTTTTATTTCTAATGCAAAAAAACAACCACCTTATCTTCGATATCAAATTAAAGTAAAGCTTAGAAAATCATTTCAAGTCTATGTTTGGCAGGGAATAATCTTAATCCTCAAATTTGATTAGCGATTTCAACCGATGGACAATTATTTCAAATGAAATTCTGTACACTTTTATGGAAGAAAACTGCTACACAAAAGATATTTTGTATAGCAATCATGCAAAAATGCATAGCAAATTGCGATGCGATACCAGGAAAATTACTCCCTGTTTGGGTTACAGACAAAATCCCAACTATTTGGATGGCTCTATAGCTGCATATTCTAACATGTAATCACACTCCCTGAGTCCCGGTTACCCTGATTAACTTTTAAAAAATTAAAAATTGTTATCCCGTTTGTCAGCAAGATGATGCTTTACTTCAGAACGATACTAAAAATAGTTATTAACATGAATGAAGGAATACCCCTCCCACCCCTCCACCCCAAAAAGGGGAGTACTTTTCATCCTTCCTGGCAAGAAAATAGCTTGTTCTTTCGTATGATTCGTGGAGTGTTTCAGGGGCTGAATCGCCACAGTCCCCATTCCATGTTCACAATGCTCACCAGCTTGGAGACGATGCCATCCAGCTGATCATCCTCACTGAACTTGAAGATGATGGTGTCTCCGCGGTGCGTCTCCAGCGAGCACTCAATCACCTGGTCCTCGTCCACCGATATGATGCTCAGCTTGGGCCGCTTCTTGCCCGTCTTTGACGTCTTCTTCTTGTCCCGCCGCTTCTCCATATTCACGCTCCCTTCCGTGCCACTGCTCAAGAGGAAAATACACATGGAAAAGTTCATTTTAAAGAACTTGTTTAATGTTAATCATCATCGTCATCATTGTCATCATCATCATCCTCACCACCACCGCCACAATATGCACATGCAAGCATCACCATCCTCATCCCTTTACCACCGCCATTGCCACAATATGCTGATATAACCATCACAACAATCATCATCATCACCATCCTCATCACTTTACCACCGCAACAATATGCTCATGCCATCATCATCTTCATCATCATCATCATCATCCTTATCATCCTCCTTACCTCTCCTCTCCAGCCGTGCCAACACCACTGCTGACCACTTCGCTGACCAAGGCCGCATCTCTCCTCTCCAGGGCAGGAGATCCCCACGTCTGAGACTGGCTCTCTCCAGGACCCTGCAGACGCACATCAGGAAAGTAATGACAATAATAATTTTGTTTATCCAGTTAGTCTTTTCAATTTCAGCGCTTTTCGCGCTATAGGGACCTGTGACTAATAGTATTACCTCATGGATCAGATACAAACCCACAATCAATCCAGCACTTATTGTGCACTCTCTCCACTCTTTGGTGAGCATTCCAGCCAACTTAGTGCATACATGCTTTACATACACCTTAAATCCTACAGAGTCTGTACTTATACATCTGGGTGGAGAGTATTTAAATATATGTGACTGCCATGCCGATTGTGGTGGCCTTTATTTGCCAAATTAAAGTCAAATTATAGAAATATAACTGCAGAAATTTTCTCTGGAATATAAGATAATATTGAAGTTCTAATTTTGTGATTAGGAAGGCAATTCACCTGTATGCATGCCAGTAGTATATCAATAGTGGAATATAAAGAACTATAAAGAACTATTAAGAGGTTAATCTCTATCTTGTAATCAAATGCTTAGTAAATATTCCATTGTATCTGTTACACATGAAGTGAAAACCATGTTTTTTGTATGAATACACGTCATACAGGTAGGTAATATAATTACACTTAATACCATGGCATGTGAAATAGACAGAATCATATACAGAGACAATAGAAAAGAAGACATAGACAGGCCCTAACAAAATGCAGCACTTAGAAAGAAACACAAAGATAACAACAATAATTTAAGGTGATCCCTTTGAAAGATTTTGTTAAATAGTTAGTTTTAAAAAAGTGGAAAAGGATAGAAATAGTGAAAGACTGCTTGGTCGAAAAATACAATTTGTTTTTTAAAAATCGCTGGAGTGGCAAACGTGGCTATCGGGAGAACAGGCAGGAAACAAATTCATCCCTTAGGGCAGTTCACTTGTTCACATGTTCACTTGTTCAATACGATAACAACTTGGCTATCTCAACATCTTGAATTTAAAGAATTAAAGAACAGTATTGGAAATCTGCAAACAAAAAAAGAAGAACATCCAAGAAAACCAGCAAAATCTTCTAAATATTATGGCCATAATATGGTGCATATATTCACATAAACACTGGCAGGGTGAGAGAAAAAGGGGTAGATTTTGTTCTATTCATATTAATAATAAAGACGTAAGCGCGTAATCACCCTCGCTAATCGTGTAACTGTTGTATTATCCCATGTACTCATTATATCTATGTGGGTTTTTGGTATCTTTATATCATATTGGTTTAAAATGGTTGAAGTTCAGATTTTAGCTTTAACCCATCAAGGACGAGAGCTATTTTAAGGTAAAATTGATCATTGTTTTCTTCTACAAATTGGCAACTCAAATTTTTTTCCGACCTTTTAATGACATAAAAATAGGTGGAAAATATTTAGTAATTACAATTTAAGACAAATATGAAGTGATTTTGCCGCAAAGTTGCCAATTTGAATGCCAAAATCTGTTTTCAAAATATCACAATGTGTTGCCAATTTAAGGATTTTCCTTAATTATAGCGATCTACGCAATAATTAAAATCATTAAACAATAACTAAAGCAGGTAGAGTAACAATATAGGGCTCGAAAAATAGAGCAATTTATGCTCTTTTTCCTTGTATACATCATATAACTTTTGATCTTCTTGCGTGTAGGACTACCAACCCACAAATATGTGGGACTCCGTCCTTGATGGGCTCCCTTTACAAGTACACATACAATGTTGGATACGTTCTTTTACACTTAAAAGTGAAAATTTGATTTTATTATTTTGTGAGGTTTTTATTGCATAACTGTTTTGTAGCTTTAAATACACCTCACTACTCTCTTTAGTACTCTGCCTCCCTCCACAAAGCCGCAGGAAAAATAACAAAAAGGTCTTCTTACTGATGAGTACTAGTGCTTATAAAAACAATTATGATGTTATTCCGCATTAAAAGTGGGGGCGAATTCAATGGACACACATTCCACAATCTAATCAAGTAGACAAGTACCATACCAAGGTAAATTATGATTATGCCATACCTGTATATTACATCATACATTTTTTTGTATTTTCCTAAAATATGTATACTTCTAGAAAACATGCATTAAGTGCTCAGCATTTGTTTGTTTGTCTGCGTATTTGTATAATTGGTGGGTGTTTTGGTTCATTGGTGTGTGCTTATTTGTATGTATATTGTGTTTGTTTGTCTGTCTGTTTGTCTGTAAACCACAACATGCACACGTTGCCATTTCCTTGCTTTAAGCATTACGTCATTTGGTTCATTACGTCATTTGGTTCATTGCGATGTCAGTAATACTGACATCGCAATGAACCAGATGACTCACATATCATAGAAGAAGAGGGATAAGAGGAAGATTAAAAATGTATGAAATATCCTAGTCCTCTGTCCATAACCCTTGCATAAATATGGTCTTACGCATAAGTAAGTCACTCAAATTGTGCTAATCATGAATGTAACCATTTCGCCTGACCGTGAACTCCTCTTTGATATAGAAAGAACGATCAATACAATACAGCAATGATGGTTTAATAATCATCTGCACATACATGTACATGTATGCAACAAAAAAAAACCATTCAAGATTTGTACAAGATTTGTTCTCTTTTCTAACTACACTTGCTTCATTACAATGCAAAACTCATTTTCTTCCATCCCCTCTCCTCCTAGCTATGCCATGGGTTCATGAAGACATACAATACAGTCAAACTTGTATTGTATAGTGACCACCAAAGGAAACAAGACCAGAACGTCAATGACGTAGCGCTCATCCGGCATCTCGCAACATCAAATATCGCAAATTTCATGTGGTACACTTTTCAACTGGTCAAAAAATAAAAATGTGATGCCCTGGAAGGGACATAAAACCAAATACAAATCGGTCGAGAAATGAAGGAGAAGAAGCATTTTTTGTGATTTTTGGAATAAATTTGCATAAATTACCATAATTAATGGAGAAAAATTTCAAAATTCTGTGTAGAAGTTTAGTGTACCAAAGTTAGCTCTACCAGATAAAGCAAACCAAATCAAAATCGGTCAAGAAATGAAGGAGAAGAAGCATTTTTTGTGATTTCGAATAAATTTGCATAAATTAGCATATATAATGAATTTCACGATTCTGTGTAGAAGTTTTAAATCCCCCTCCTAGCCCTATCTTATGAAACAATCAGAATCAAAATCGGTTGAAAAATAACGAAGAAGAAGCTTTTTGAAAACTGTGGACGGACGGACGGACGGACGGAAGGACGGACGGACGACGGACGCCACGGCATGGCATAAGCTCATCGGGCCCTTCGGGCCGGATGAGCTAAAAATTAGCCACTTTAGGATGTAAACTCTGTATCTATAGACAGGTTTCATAACACTGCTTTCCTCTGAAGGGGAACAATTATAGTGGCTGCTATAGACAAGATGGCTACTAAGACAGGTTTGACTGTATAATACTGCGTACATTTATATTGCTATAACAAACTTCTCTATCTGGTCTGATAGAAGGTCTTTCCTTTAAAACAAATACGTGAAGGAATAAGGCGATTATGTAACATCATGCTGAAATTTTAATCTAGATCCCACATACAGGAAACAATGTCAGGAATTATTTATTTTATTTTAGGGGGCTACTTTTCCAATCTGATGGATATCCAGAATTTGTTCACATAATACCCTAGATGGTAATTTTAGGGGCTACCTACTGATTTATTTTGAAAATTAGGTGGCAAAATTGCCCTCAGCCCCCGTATATTTCCTACCCTGAGTCCTGACAAGAAACTGTGTATATATATACAACAAGTGGTGACGTATCTACCCGTCATGTTTACCCTGTTTAAAAGAACAAATTAAACACATGAAAATGTGTGTTTCCTCAAGAAGCTTGACAGCACATGAATTGAGTGTAGAGTGTACAGAATAAATCCCACTAAAAAAAATACAAAAATGTTTTTGCACTTAATTATAAATTGAATTGGGGTCTCTTTAATGAATTCTGGGGCTCTTTCAGGGTATTTTGGGGCAATGCCATAGACCACCCAGGCCAGAGCCCCTGGTATATTTTGTATTCTGCTGGAAACCTCAGTTGTTAGTCCCACTATAATAAGTCACAGTATCCTGTTTTTCAATTTTCTGAATTTCTTTGTCTCTTTTTTTTTTTATATCTTCCTTGCTCTCGTTGAAAGATCATCTCAGAATCTCATCTTGGTTTGTAACCGATCGATCGTGATAACAGATGTAAATGAAAGAATGAAATTTGAGCATTCACAAAAAAATCCCTCATGACCCCCGGGACATGAACCACTTCTTAACCAGTTCAAGACATGATTGTTTTTAACGACTTTTTTTTTTTTAACCAAATGGAGTCACAAGAGAATGCAGCATGAATAACAATACATTTTCCTAACATTCAAAGTCGATACCTACATGTATGTATGTATGTCAATAATAAAACACACAGCCCCAAAATATTAAAGACTAATACTTCACGAGTCAAGTCACTGATTTCTGTCATGACATACATGAAATAAAATATTCGGACTGAAATTCAAAGAACCATCAAATAAAATAAAAAGTATTGATTGCGAAGAGCAGAAGGAATCTATGACATGACCTGTCTTAGCGGCCACCTGTCTATAGCAGCCAACCTCCCTATAGCAGCCGCCAATAGTGAGCCCCGGCAGAGAAAAAAAGAAGCTATTACACCATAGAGGACACCTGTCTACAGTGGCCACTTTTCTTGCTTCACTTAGGTGCTCAAGTAAACAGGTTTGACTGTTATTGAAAGAAGGGAAACGTCCAAGCAATAGCTCTAGAAATGTGTGACATGTTAAGGGTTAATGTACACGTTTGAGTAAACAATATTTTCCCCTGAGGATTACACCATTACAGCTCACCTGAATTTGTATCAGACGAAAAACTGTTGCACGTTTTCAGGCGTTTCTATGGTTACCTTTACTTTACAATGGGATCACTTGATCAGTGAATAACAATGGGTGATGCTCTTACCACATTCCCCTTAGGACGAGGCCCTTATTTCTTTAAAATATTGAATCTGCAAAAACTTAAAGCCTTGTTTATGTCAGCCAGAAAGACCTAAGCAAGAAAATATGTTATTTCTTCACCAAAAATGATAACATAATATAGCTTGAGACTTCCTAAATCCCCAAATGTCATTGTACGGATCCTATTTTGGTAATCGTATGTTTTTTAGCCTATAAATGACATAATGTTAAAAATAAGTTCCAATTTTAACCTAAGCATTATCTAAGTACGATTCATACTGAATATTAAAGGGTATATAGTATAGGGATGGGGTAGAAACGGTAACGCTTTTCCTTCTCCTTCTAATACCAGCAATTAATCTTCGATACACCCCTCCCCCACCAAAAACAAAACAAATACAAAATCCACCTACTCGCTCTAGGCAGCTGGGCTACCCACAATAAATGTCTTCTATGCAACATTTCAAATGTTTCAGGGTAGGATGACTCACACAATCTCAAATCATTCCATCAAAATAACCGTGCCACTCTTTGCCTACCAACCATTCTGTTATTGCATTTCGTCTGGAAACCCGGGGCAAAGTAAAACAGCAAACCTTGCGAACCTTTAGATTATTGTTTTCCCTTTTTTTTTCTCACTGCATCCAATACCACAACCACCATGGCATTCCAAGTTAATCAAAACAAGGCTCTGAGATGGCTGTGTGTGACCTACACATTTTTCTGGGTCAACCAAATATTAATGTGTGAATGGCAATAAAATCTTTAATTGATTTTGATTCATCCCGTTAATAACACAAACACGAGAGTCTGTTAATCATTCACTTGCGAGTATTCAATTAAAACATTTTCACATGTTGTTGTGATGTCTGAGGTAAGAATCTTGACACCTCCTGCACCCTAGGGGAATGCAGTATTGAGTGTTTCTAATATCCCATTTCCATTGCTTTGCCCCAGATGAGCATCATATTTACATTCATGAGTGTGACTATGAGACTAGGTCGTGGCTAAGAATGTCATAATGAACTCATGGCAAATTTGGTGGATAAACAAATTTGGGACTTATGGATGTATCCATGGGGACATTTTGTGTTTCTAATAGCCCATTTCCATCGCGCTGCCCCTATGTCTATGAGCATCGCATCTCGACAGAGTGCAAGTATGGGACTAGGTGGTAGCCAATCTGCCCTTAACCCTCAGAGAGTCCAATTATCAAATTGCAAGAATCTACTTGACCCAGCTCTTCAGACAAGTTCACATGAATAGCTCAATTCACAAAGTCAAATTTCTATACAATTTATGTTGCACTCTATATGCACTGTGTACATATTGGAACAAATTAAACGATCTTATTTTACAAGTATTGTGAGCAGAGTTGACCATGGCACTCAGAGGGTTAAAGGATAGAGGAACTTGATACTCTGGTGCATAGCAGCGAAAAAAATACACAGGGGCGGCGGGCGAATTCGCCCCCGAAATGCCCAAAAGAGCGCCCGCCCCCCCCCCCCCCCCCAAAAAAAAAAAGTAGCCCCCGAAATTTTAAATTTTTTTACATTTTTTTTTGGGGGGGGGGGGGGGGGAGGGATTTTGAGGATTTTTGTTTTGATTTTCTGTTTGAATCGTGATCAAATGCTTATCAGATGATCACTTACAGCATTAGAGCTTAATAGTAGCCCCTGAAATTCGAAAAAGAGCCCGGAAATGTGTAGCCCTCGAGATGATAAAAATAGCCCCCGAAAGTTGGAAAAGTAGCCCCCGAAATAAAAATATTAATTTTTTCGCTGGTGCATAGAGAAGTTGTAACATGAATCTTAGAAGCGTATTCTGACAAATAGGGCTGGGGAAAAAATTCCTTGTCCAAATTCCACTTCAATAGTATCCAAAATAGAATCTTTTCCAAGCAAGGGGTCCCAGTGATTTTGTTTTGTCATGTTATTTTTTTTCCAAGGTAATTCAATTAAGAATGACACAAAACATACATGACTGTGCTAGAATGTTTCTACAATTTGGCATTGTTATTGTGGTGACTATTTACAAAAGGAAATACATGTATACAATGATCATAAACTTCAATGTGTCATACTAGTACATGTATATAACTCTGTTATACATCTATCTATTAAAGCAACACCATAATCTTGGCAGTTTTCCAAAAGGGCATGCAATGATTCTAAAATTTATATTTCTAATTCTTCTGAAAGGTATCGAAGCAATACACAATGTCACTTTCAGGCAATGTATGTATCTGGCTGCACATGGCAAATATATCATATTTCCTGCATTTGCATTGAGTTTCATTACAAACAAATATTCATTGTTCTTTAGACTTGCTAAAATTGTGCAACATTGATATCAATCCAAAAATAGTAATTCATTCATACTGGTGACTTGCAATTGACATTTCTCAGTAATTGAAATGACGACATATATTTCATCATAAATATATGGTTAAAATTAAATATTCAATTTCAATTTCAACTTCAAATTTTATTTAACACTCTTTATATGCATGTATACATTGAAGAACAAAAAATACAGAATAAGATAAAAACAAAATAGTGATAAAATTACATGGCAATATATGACAGAGTGTTTGGGATAGGCATAGCTACCGTTTAGATCGCTAATTTCAGTCAAGCTATCGCGGCGCTCATTTTCTTTCCAATTGCAAGTAACGATGGCAATTTTTTATCGAAAAAAAAAAAAGCTTAGAATTTACTGTTTTCAAGGGTAGATTCAACAAAATTTGAACTTGTATTAAAGAAGGAATAACATATCAAGGTTTGCTTTTTTCATCTCAGTTTGAATTCCTTTAAAAAAAATATTATCTTTGTCTTCTAGTGTTTGATGCAGCTCAACAAAAGTTACAAATTGTTCAGAGATTGAGAAGGGGCTCATAATTTCAGTTATTTACCTCAGAGATTTCAATAAATAAAATTGTATTTCATAGGCAAACACTCTCTGATATAAAACGAAGGATGTTTTTATTAAAATCGGGAAATATGTTATCACTTTGTATTTTCACTCACAACCAGGGATGCAGGTAATACAAAAAATATGGTATTCCAGCAAGTACCAAGTATCACTTTACATTATTATTATTAACCCGGTCAACGGAAGCACACTGCAATCCACTTGGGGGTGTTCTAGCTAGTCGCCCGTTCGGCACGCACAGTGCTAAAGAAATATGTTCAAACTTATTGTTCTATCTAGATAGTCAGGGGTCGTCTACCATGACACGACACACTGATTCACGCTTCCTCACAACCATTGGGCCCGATTGTCTTGGGAGCTTTCCTAAAAATATATTAATGTATCATCCTCTTCTTTTAAAACCCCGTTAAAAAAAACGCTCAGGCTGAGGGTTATGAAGAAGGCAAGTTATACTGAACCAAATCTGCTTAAAATGGGTTAACAACAGACTTTGGGTTATTGTTAGGTCCACCCAGATTTGAGAACATTTATACAAAATGTAGTGACATAGGGGGTGCGAATAATCAAAATCAATTGGAATCAAAATGCCGACGGCATTAAGATCTTGCTACTCTTTGTATAAAAGGAATTCAAGCCCCTACATACATTTAGTCACAGCTCAGCACACATATTGTTTACAGATATAAAAAGTTTATTGAGCAGTAATACTGCTGCTAATGAATATTAAATAATTAAATATGCAATTTTCTAACTAGTGGTTATACATTTTGCTCATAATTAAAAATAGTTGTTAGTAAATACAAAAATTGCATTATATTTAGTGAGTATTGGTGCTCATGAATATTCATGAGCACCAGTGTTACTGCTCAATAAATGTGCAATTTGTGTACTAACCACTATTTTTATGTGAGAAAATGATGTTGATGAATGCTACATTCAACATTAAGATAGTGGCATGCCCTAGACCAGTGGTATAAGCATTCTAATAGCACTTCAGGGTCTTTAAAAAAAAAAAAACAGGGTGTCAAAAATAAATAAATAAAAAAAATAAAGTTGGGGTGCGTTTTATACACGAGTGCGTCTTATACACGGAGATATACGGTAGGTATTGCAAAATCTAGTAGGGAACAGGGTATTATCTGATGGCATTTTCTAACCATTATAATATTAATTCGGGCAATTCCAAGCAAACATCTTTCCACAAAATAACCCTTTTCCCAATTAACTACTTTTTAAACAAATTAGCGTTCTCATGTTTGTACTGAATGATTGTAGTAGTCATGTAAAGATTGGCAGGATTCAAATCCCAAAGGGGTGATACTTCTAATCAGCAAAAAAATTAATATTTTTATTTCGGGGGCTCCTTTTCGGGGGCTACTTTTCCAACTTTCGGGGGCTATTTTTATCATCTCGGGGGCTACAAATGTCCGGGCTCTTTTTCGAATTTGAGGGGCTACTATTAAGCTCTAATGCTGTAAGTGATCATCAAGCATTTGATCACGATCCAAACAGAAAATCCCCAAATAAAAAAAAAAAATCGCCCGCCGCCCCCGTGTATTTTTTTTCGCTGCTTCTAATTATGTTCAGTTTATTGATATTCAGACCGTAGTATACTTGGACAGAGGTCCCCCCACGGCAGATGCATGATATATCAAAGTCAAACTGTCCACAATGGGTTAAATAGGAGATGAACCTACACTGGGGCAAAACCATACTTGCCAACATTTGAATTTTGGAAAGAGGGACAAAATTGGCCGGGGGTCCAAAGTCGCAGCATAATTGCACAAGTGTGCGGGAAGTGCACATTGCAAGCACAAAGTCCATTGCGACAGGGGTCCAGGCCTTGACGTTTTGGAGTATTAAATGCATTCTCGACCCATTTTTCATAATTCTTCCAAAATTACTAGGTAAGATTTGGTCAGATTTACATTTAAATGTTGTCTCTATACATGTAATAAAGTAAAGTAAAGTTTAATTTTTTATTTATTTATTTTGTTTTAACTTAAAAATCGGGACGTCCCGATTTTACACTTCTAAAACATTCAAAAAACGGGACAATTCCAATAAAAACGGGACAGTTGGCAAGTATGCAAAACAACATGGAGAGGAAAGGGGAAAATCCCTTCCCACGTAACATCCATTTAAAAATGTTCTAACACAGTTGCCCAAACATTCAAACCAGATGTAACTTGTCACATCGTCTTTTTTTCCCCCTTTTTCAAAACTCTTTCATGTTTTGCAACTGGCCAGCAAATGTGCTTAATCACGACATAATTTGCCTCATATCCTGTGTTTTTTTTTTATCCAGACTCAATCCTCCCCCAGTATCGTTAACACTAATTGACACGTTCTATGAGGTTACAGGGCTGTACGCAAGTTAACCCCTTGCCTACAGGGAACCGAGTGGGCTATGTACAAAGTCTATTGGGATTTCAGAATCTCGAAGGGAACGGGTTAAAATGAGACGTGGTATGGTGTGAAAGCCTAATGAAAGGATTGAAACCTGATACGGAGTGCTTTCCCAATTGATGTTTGTTTTTCTTTTCAGCCCTACTTAATGTATTTAATTGGGGTTTATCCGTGTGGTGAAGCTGAGCCCCTTTGGAGACCACACTGCTTAACTGGCAATGCTGCATCCTATACATTCATAAATATGATGGGTTTTCAACTGTCATTGCCAAATCCAAGCAAAAAAGGAAATGCATAAAAACACGCTAAGCATTTTTTGGGGACTTTTGGACTCATTTATTCGTGGATAAATGATTTCATAGATCTTTCACATTTTAGGAAAGAAATTTGTATGACATTATTGTCTAAAAAGTGTGACTTGTCACTTCATTTGCAAACAATCATGTCATATTGATATCTAAAATAGGTTTACTTAGTTTCTAAGATTTCTGATCCATGCACAAAGCAGGTCATCCATGATGAGCAAGATAAACCTGTTCCCTTCAAGTTGTATACAGTCAAACCTGTTTTAGTGGCCACCTGTCTATAGCAGCCAAAGTTTTTCCCTGCAGGGAAAAAACGTGTTATGGAACCTGTCTATAGTGGTCACCTGTATACAGTGGCCACTATTCTTGACTGCCTTCGGTGGTCACTATACACAGGTTTGACTGTAATTACACGTAATCTAGATTTTGTTGCGGTCATTTTGCCTCTGACGAAGATTCTGCTAGCATTGAAAGCCTAGGCCGCTCACTGACTCTCTTAATCTTCCACGAACGGTTATCAAATGATTAATATTGTTATGTCATGTTTAACAAACATGGTTCGTGCACGGACGACAGCGCAACCTCTAAATATAGACCGCCTTATCACGCCTGGGTGGAATAGGAAACTACAGAGGACATCAAGACAAGATTAGACACACATACACAAAGAGAAACGGATAAGATAATCATGGAGAAAAGAAAAAAGATTCATGCCAATATTGTACGTAGACTCACGCAACAAATGATAAGAGAGGGATAGAAAAGAAGGATCATGATAAAAGGCTTTAAGCACACTGAAACACATGCAAGGCCCAGAACAGACTATGATATTTTAGTGTTATTTTCAAGTAGTTTGTTAAAACAAATTCGTGAACACAGCATAATTTTTCTCAAGTAAATAGTGTTAACCTCAAATGGATAGGACTGACTTCATGAAGATATCGATTTGATTTTATGTTTCGTTTGTTTTGTTTGAACTTGGTCAGTTTCCTTTATGGGCGTTTGATATGAACAATAAACAATCACTTTTCCTTTTGTATTGATGAAGAAGTGAATATTTGCCCTTCAACGATATCAATAATTGAGCAATAGCCAATAAGTATGCTGAGGCACTCTATAAAAAAAAAAAAACATCACAAGGGAGAGGTTCTAGCCAAACCCATCTCTACTGGTGATTACTTTTTCACACCTTCTCAAACATGCTCTGAACATTCATTTTTAACCCATTCAGGTCCGTTTAGAGCAAATTTTGGGGCCGAGGGTCAATCGAGAATGCATGATATATACCAAAATCAAGTCTTGATCTGGTGAAACCTGTGATTGTGAAGGGCAAACACATCACCCTTTATAAATTGTCTATTGAGAAAGAGAAGGGCACTAAGTCAATGTTTGTACCGTATTTGCCGGTGTATAAACCGCACCTGTGTATCAACCGCACCTGTGTATCAACCGCACCCCCATTTAAAAAAAAAAAATTTGAAAAAAGTGCGGTTAATACGGTATTAATCGCACCCCCTTTTTTTTTTTTTTTTTTTTTTAAGGTGCGGTTAATGCACCAGCAAATACGGTACTCATCAGGTTTATAATGTTGAAGCCTTGTAGAGAAGCCCAATTTAGCTCTTTTATTTTTGATAAATATATCCCACAAAGAAATGATTATTCTCTGAATATTTTGCACAACATAGAGAAGGCTCAGACCTACTAGATCGTAGGCAGAACTCAAACTAGCCCCCAAGACGTCTTCTACACCCTTCTCACTCTCACCTGACAAAATTATCTTGGGGGAAAAAACAACTTGTCATTACCTTGAAAGAATCCGAAGGCTGTGGCTTACTGCCATCCTGACTGATCTGCTGGGCGAAGGGTACCACCGAGGTCGGTGCGGTGGTGCTGACGGTACTGACAGTACCCTGGGACTGGGGCTGGGTAGCGGTGGTGGTGAAGGTGGTAATGCCCCCTATTACTCCTCCCGATACAGAGGCCACCAGAGCTGGGCTAGATACAGGTGCAGACTGGGGCTGGGTGCCAGTGGGCAACGGCTGGGCTTGAACCTGCTAGGAGAAACAACAAATAGAACAATAATCATTTAGATACAAATTGAACATGACTATGAAACAATGTATGTGGTAATGACGATAGCGGTTGCACCCTAGGTACCCTATGCCAGTATTGGCGGTAGTGCCCCCTCCTCCTCCATACTGATACCACTGGTCAAAAATGCTAAGTTGAACTTTAAAATATGGTAGGCTATTTGTAGCCGTGGAATAACACATACTCGAAAGCAAAAAATGCAAAAATTTATATTCATAACTTCCAAGGCTCCTTGATAATAACAAACATTATTGATTTGTATAAAAAAACTTTATGCCTTTTAAAAAAAGAACCGTTTCATCCATAATTATTAGGTCAAACTAAGAGTTTAGTTCAACTTCTTTGTGAAATACCCCCTGGAGATGAACCCGAGACGGGGACAGTGCTGATTGGGACTGGGCACCACTGGACTGTGACTGTGATTGCAACTGATTTGGGTAGAGACAATTTCACAAGCTAAATTACGTATTTAAATACTGGTCAACAATTTGACCAGTGCATACAATCAATTAAAATCAATATCACTTGTTGGCTAACTTCACAGTTATAAAATTTAATTGAAAATTTGAATGTAATTTTAGTGAACTGAAATAATAATGCCAGCAATTAGAATGAGAACAAGCTAATGTGTACTTACAAATGGCAATGTTCATAAATATTTTTATGAAAAGACAAACCGACAGAAAATTCTCCAGAGGAGACATCAAGAATATGTTAATCTAAACTGAATAGGAATTCATAGAATAGACGTGTGATACTCACTGGCTGGATCTGCTGCTGTTGTTGTGAGGGTTGCTGTTGGTTGACTTGCTGAATGGAAGTTGCTTGTTGCGGCTGTTGCTGCTGAACTTGTGAACCACTTCCGTGACTAACTTGCTGAGGAGACTGAAGACAAAAACAGAATTTAAAATGTTGAAATAAATCATTAAATGGCAATTTGATGATTTATTTCAACATTTTAAATTGTAATTGTTTTAATTGTAATTTTAATTGTTAATTCCTAAAACAACATCAATGAATTCTACGAAAAAATGCTTATCATAGTAGTTTGGTTTGACAATCAACAAAATACTTAATTATGGATATCGCATCATACATAATATTGACTTGCCCTAATTAATGATACACTTCCAGTCATTAAAAAAAAGGAACTGTGTTTGCACAAATGTTTATTTAGTCTGATTGACATAGAATATAATCTCCTTAACTTGTATTTTTTAAATGAGTTCTTCGCAGACTAGGCTTAATTACATGATATTCATTTACAAAAATGCATGATAATGGTTGAAATACAGTCACGTACATACTGTATATGTACATCAAAATGGAAAAATGTCAATATATTAATTAACATACAAAACAAAATATAGATAAATAGATAAAATAATGAAGCTAATTATTCTAAAACAAAGCTACATTGAGTAGCATTCAAAAGCATTCTTTTGTGAATATTTGTTTACCTGTTGAGTCTGTTGCGGGGCTGAGCTGGTGGGCTGCTGTGCTGGGGTAGATGGAACTTGCGTAGGCAACAGCTGCTGTTGCTGCTGTGATTGGGATGGGAGTTGCTGGGGCTGTGGTTGCTGCTGTTGCTTGCCACCAGACAACGTTCTCGAGATGGCAGTGTGGGCATGATCCGACCCCTTCCTTGTAGGGGTTCCCGGCACGGGCCCTTGCTGCAACGATTGTTGCTGCTGCTGTTGTTGTTGCTGATTTAGTTGCTGTTGTTGTTGCTGATTTAGTTGTTGTTGCTGCTGATTAAGTTGTTGGGGCGATTGGGAGAGTTGTTGCTGGGTTGCCGGTTGTTGTTGTGGTGGGTAGGCCTGGCCTTGGGAGAACTGAGTGTACGTGCCCGTCTGCTGGATGTACTGTAGTGTAGAGAAATAAAAAACAAAAAGTAGATACAAAATGATTAAGACTCAAGAAAGACTTGTAAGCAATCACAAATGAATAATGTTTTGTTTTAAAATCATTCAGACACTACATGTATGTGTAGAGAAATTAAATCTATGATACAAAATAGCTATGCCTCTAGAAAGACAAGCAATCACAAATAAATATTGTTTTTCCAATTATTAGAAAACTGAGCAAAATGTCTGAAATTAGTAAATGCAATTCCCGGATTGTATAATAAGCATATCACACAATTAATACATAAGGAAAGGTTAAATTAAGAGAATAAGGCTTTAGAACTGAAGATCTGGTAACGTAATATTTTTGAAAAACCTAACTAATTACAAACTATTACAACCATTATCAATGTAACATGTTGTAAAGAATGTTTCTCTTGAAATATTTGGTAGCAAACAGTTGTTACAAACATGTACACATGCATAGTAATACATGTATGTACTTAGAACGCCTCTGTAAAGTTACTGCAAGTATGTATACTTTAAATGTAGAATGCCTGGCAGTGTAATAATTTAAACACAAGTGAGGCACATCATTTGATTACATCTTCCCAATTAAAAAGTTTATTGTATAACTGTGCAGTATGCATTGGCCATCTAATTTAATAATGACAGAATGCAACACCTGAAAGTTTAACAAAAAAAAACGTCATTTGTTAAAATACTGGGTTTCTATATTAGAAACTGGGAAGGGCATGTACATGTACATTACATCTCAAATACATCTATATAGCGCAGCTACTGTAAATATATATACTCTACTGCGCTTGAATTATTATTATTAACCATGGTCATCAGGTACAATTGTCATCTGTTGATACAAGAATTAAATTGAATTATATTTCCAAGATATAAACAACTTTAAATATCATGAAAGTGCAACTAATACTGTACAGAGTGTGATTAGATTGCATGAGTTACCATGATATTATAATATAGTGAACATACATGTATTAGCAGTTTGAAAAGTATAACTATAGACGTAATATAAAGAATCAAGTTGCGATGGCAAATTGTAATGTATACTCCTTCTAGAGAAAAAAAGAAATAAAGTGAGAGAGAGAGAGAGATGAAAGGAAAAGTGAGACAAAATTGTCTCAATTATATTGACTTTATATTGTGACAAAAGAAACATTTATTTTGTGGAATACAATAGAGGCCAATATCACCATCAAATATATTGATGACACACATTAAATACATCAACTGTCTGTCAACGTTCCCAGAGGGAAATTTGAAAAGGGTGGAGTACATGTACATTAGTTTGTGTTTGTCCACTGTGACCATGGAGTTGTTACTTGTTACCATACATACCAAAAGGCACATTGTCAATGTTGTCTTCCTTTCTTTTTAATGCATTATGACACACCTTCATGATTGCAGGGTCAATTGGAATATTTTCTCTTCTTGACCCAAATCAGTGAAGGAAAAGGCCAATAAGAGCATCCAAAAACTATACAAGAGCCCAAGAGCACTCAATTATTTTGGGTGGGCTCTTTTATGACTTTGGGGGCTCCTGTATGATTTTTTAAGGCTTTTTTCATAATTGTAGGGGTTCTTTTTTTGGCATTTTCTCGTTAAATTCCCCTGAGCCCCCCTCCACAATATGTTCCTGGGTTTTTTTTTTTTTTGGGGGGGGGGGAGTGTTTTTTTACTGCACCTGTGTCCATTTCAGGGTTACCCACCAAGGTTGTCTCCAAGCAAAGGAGATCATGACAGCCATTAAAACCACTGTCTACTGCCATGGTGAACTATACCACAAAGTTGGGTATTTTCATTGATTGAGGACTTTGGGGGTACATTGATCACTAATATCTTGTGAGTGGGGGGTGGGGGGGGGGGGGGGGGGGTGAATTGACCCGAGCACTCTCCCCTCCCCCTATGACTGTTCCAAGGTTACCAATCAAGGTAGTCTCTAAACAAAGGGGGACAGGACAGTCATTAAATAAAACCACCGTCTACTGCCATGGTGAACTATCAAGTTCACCAAAAAGATGGGTGATTTTATTGATTGGGGGACACAGTTTGGGGGAACATCACTAAATATGTAGTGAGTCAGTGGGATTAGGATACATTTTAGGGACTACTTTTCAAGCTTGCCTGCCTCAAAATAGGGGGGCATCGCCCCCTGCCCCCATGTATTTTTTTCCCCTCACTATAATACGAGTTAATCCCAAAGTCACAAATATTCTACACCTGTCCATATTCCTACATGTAGCAGATCCATCAAGGTTTGTCCCTGCATAGACCTAGGTCTATGGTCCCTGTAAAGGGGGGCAGAGTTAGCTAGCTACTCAGGCTACTAAAACTGCTGTCTAGGCTAGTATTATAGCAAACTTCGTGTCAACAGGTGCATCTTCATATGAGGTGTAGCTAGGGGGGCACAGGGGCACTTTCCCCCAATAATTTAATAGCAAACCTGAGGGGAACATATTTGAAAAAGGTAAATAAATACATTTAGGTGTGCCCCACCCCAAATAATAAACCCTCCTGATTACTCGCATGAATGTATCATGTATTGTGCAATGTATTTATAATTGCACTACAGTGTGCTTAAAGGGATCTAGTAACTTTGTTGACATGTGCAAAAAGTGATGACTGGTTGATGCAATGTATATTGTTGTTATCTCATATGTCCACAGGGTATTGTGTGAAAATTTCAAGTCAAATGGACATTGTATGGCCAAGTAATGAGCGAAAATGCAAAGTGATATTCAGTAACTCACTGCACTCACTTTGTACACAGAAGAAAAACTCGCCCGGAGTTTTTCTTATCTGAATACTTCAATCATACATATCTTTTTAACGAAAGAGAAATTTGAAAAACCGAAACCTGTCCCGTGATTTTATTGTTAATACGAATACAACAAGGTATAAGGGAACCGCTAGAATTGGAAATTTATTTTGAGGATTTGGACAATGTTACTAAGTCCCTTTAATATGGTCACTGGCAATGGGCAGTTGTCTTGGGATATTGCGAATAGTTGGATTGTTTAGAATATTCTCTCTTTTTTTTAGAGTTAAGGCACCATTAATTCAGTCGGAAAGCCACCAGTGGTGTAGCGTGGTTGGACTGATTGGGAGCACACAAATTAGTTGAAAGAATTTACCTTTAAGTTTTTCATTTTTTTAATCAAATTATTTGGGGGCACTTGCCACCCCACATGCCACTGACAACCTCCTCCAGTCAGCCAGCCATTAACTGTCTGAATCATTGCACGGTCTTGTCAACTTAAAGACTAACTACATTGCCAAGACAAGTACTACAGGTGGGAAACGGCATCTGTGAATGGGGTGGTGAATTTTTAGTTTACGAATGTCTCTTTCTTTACACATACTAAATATAGGAAAGTAATGTTGTGGTCATACATGAAAAAACAATCTAGCTGTCAACTAACATATTAGTGAATTACTTTAGTATAGTAGTATTCTGGTTAATTTTATACCCGATACCATTATTACAATGCTCATTATGAAATTTGAACGATTTTTAACAATTCCATCATTAAGATGGCACTAATGAACTATAGCGGTATTTGTTTTTAACTGTCAACACGCTACACGCTTACCCGTCTACTTAGGCTATTTAAATAGGTCAACCCCTTTTTTACGCCTATCATTTCAAATGTCATGTGTGCCCACATCCCACATATTTCAAAGTATACAAGAACAAGAACATTACATCTAGACGTTGCGCAGTTCTGAATTTTCAACTCGAAACATGCTTCATGGTGTATGACATCATTCACTGTCTATTTCGGGCTATCCTCGACCGGCCCGCATGTATAGGTCAACCAACCCCCCTTCATTCGGCCTGTATCATTAGTTACAACATGTCTCTCATCCCTGCGACCACACTGTCTGCACGTATGTCATTCCCACGTTCCGCTTGACGAAAAGGTGTGCTGCGCCAGCCCGAGTTCCCAAATGCCAAGCCCCAGGGGAGCGTATGAAGCCTAAGTTAAACTCTTCATAACCATCCACAACTTAAGTATGTACTACCTCCGTGACCTCTTTGTGACTTGGTAATACACGAGTTAATTTCCATGTGCATACATGTGTTATAAATCCAAAAAGGGAAACATACAAATTACACTATGTGGAGGCGAGCAGGTGACCAGATATCACACAGCTATCAAGTCTTACATCATTATGCTTAGACTTTTTTTTCTTCTTGCAGTTCCTTCAACTTTCTTGCCATCTTTTTCGACAATCTCTTCATAACCATCGACAACTAAGAATGTATTTACCTCAATGGCTTCTTTGTGATTTGGTGATTTGGTGTACTCGGTGGGTTAATTTCCATGTGCATGTCAGTGTTATCCAAAATGAGACACAAACATATGTACACTATGCGGGGGAGAGAAGGTGGCCAGATACTGCACAGCTATCAAGCCTTATCATATGACATTATGGTTACCGTAAAACTCCGTGTATAAGGCGCACCCGTGTATAAGGCGCACCCCCAACTTTCTAAAAAAAAAAACAAACAAAAAAAAAGATTTTTTTTTTTTTTTTTTAAATATTTTTTTTAGGACACCTTGTATTTTTGTTAGACACCCTGTAGTGCTGTTGGAATACTTACATCGCTGGTCTAGGGCATATCAAGGGCTTAATGTCAATTGTAGCTTTCATCATCATATACATTTGTTCACATACAAAATAGTGGTTAGTACAAAAATTGCACACATTGAGCAATAACACTGGTGCTCATAAATATTCATATTCTTATTCATGAATATTCATAAGCATTTATACTCATTCAATATATGCAATTTTCTTAATTAACTAACAACTATTTTCAATTATGAGCAAAATTTATAACCACTGGTTAGATAATTGCATATATAATGAGTACCTGCTGCTCACGAATGTATGAATATTCATTAGCTGCAGTATTTGCTCAATAAACTTGCAATTTTTAAATTTGTAACCAATATTTGTTTTGTGTGAAAAAGGTATATCTTGCTGAATGCTACAACAGACAACAAGCTCTTGTCATGCTCTACACCAGTGTAATATGCATTGAACATGACTACAGGGTGTCCAAAAAAAAAATTCAAATTTTTTTTTTGCTATACCTGTGTCTAAGGCGCACCCCCGACTTTGAAATTTTTTCCGACGGAAAAAAGTGTGCCTTATACACGGAGTTTTACGGTAGACTATTATTTTCTTACAATTCCTTCCAACTTACTTTTTCCCAACACAAGACAGCCCACTTGCTAGTTATCAAATCACATACAGAGAAGTTTCATGTGACATTTACTCCAGCAAAAACACCTACGATATTGTATGATTCATAAACCAACAAAGCTGTCTAAGCTTAACCCTAACAATAACCCTTACCTAAACCAAAACCCTTACACTAAAACTAACCAAAACCTTAACACTAACCCTTATCCTAACCCTAATCTATACACTAACAATAACCTTAACTTGATAACATAGGGGTTAACCCTCAAACCAATTGCTAGCAGATCAAATGATTGGGGGGGGGGGGGGGGGGCATGGGGAAATCACAAAGCTACTTTTCTTACGATCAGATGCAATTTAGTTTCCAAGTTCATTTCTGTTTCTTTTAATTTTTCTACTTTCTGGCCATTTTTTAAGCACAACAGCCCACTCGCTAATTGAATAATTGTATCATCAAACATGCCCAGCCTCCCCCCCCCCCTTCCCATTTTTACAAGAGCTTCCTTGTAATATCCTTTCTGATAGCCTTGTGCCCCTGAAATCTTTTGTTTTATCTGATTGGAATATTTCTCTTAGGGTGTTACACCCTTTTGTAATCACCCCGTAAAAAGGTCTTTTGATCAATACAGGTCTCTGTGTTGCCTGTAGGACAAAACATTTACCCTCGTATTATTACCACTAACAATTTGATCAACAGGAAATCAAATAGCTGATGACGAGATATGATAACACTAAAAGTTGTAACACCCCATCCTCACAGTTGATATTATTAGATCACCACCAATGGCAAAGATTGCAGTTGTTGTTACCCTTATGATTTCCCAGTACTTCAACATTATGACTTACAAAATTCAATACTTTTTCAAGAAAGTAGGAAAGAAATGGGTATATGTAAGTGTAACTAACATTTATAACAAACAGAATGAAATATTTCATGACAAAACGTGATTAGACTTATTAACCACCCATTTCCTTCAAAAGGATAGTTTAGATCACTGCGGGCAAATAGATTTGTTTTTCCTTTGACAATACATGTTTTATAGAAAATGTCACACTAGTCTGTATTTAGATATTACTTCCTTGAATTAATGAAGACAGGAAACTAAAACTATTCTATTAAAACAGAAGCAAAATTAAAATATCGGATGATAAAATCTGATAACACTAAAACGTAACACCCTCTCCTTTCAAGATAGTTGAAAATTAAATTACCACAAATTATGTTTTGTTGTTACAAGCTAGATTTTTCCTAAAATACTAGGTAGCATTATTTCTTTTCTAACATTTAAATGAACAGGAAAGTAGAATTTAAAATCAAAAGCTACATTAAATATCTGATTCTAAAAATTTTCAAAAATAATACCTAAAAGTGAAAACAAAACAAAAGATACTTCAGATTACCATTAGCGTTTAGAAACAAATAAATATGATTGTTTTAATTGGGATTTCCTTATTAAGTACGATTTACAGAAAAGGACATTTTTCTTTTCAAAAGGCAAATAAACAACAGGAAATGGTCATTTAACCAGAATCAAAATTAAAGGGATCTAGTAACTTTGTTGACATGTGCAAAAAGTGATGAATGGTTGATACAATGTATATTGTTGTTATCTGATATGTCCACAGGGTATTGTGTGAAAATGGAAGTTATATGGCCCAGTAATGAGCAAAAATGCAAAGTGATGTCCACAAACTCATTGCACTCACTTTGTACACGGTTTTCGCTATCCATTGGATTATTTAGCATCTGAACACTTCAATCGTAAATATCTTTTTAACAAAAGGGAAATTTGAAAAACCGAAACCTGTCCCATGATGTTATTGTTAATACGAATACAACTAGGTATGAGGGAACCGCTAGAATTCCAATTGTATTTTGAGGATTTGGCCAATGTTAATAAGTCCCTTTAAAATCTGCTGACTAAAATTAATTATTGACAGGCCACTAGTTGTGTAGAGGTATTTAGTTTATTCATGTATACATGTTGATAGGTTATGAAACATCAGTTTGGTAAAATGTCATCTACTTCATTTTAATAATAATAATAATAATAATATAGTTACTTATATAGCGCTAAATACATAAGTTTCATAGCGCTTTACACTATTATTACCCCGGTCATAGGATACAATGCAAACCAGCACACATTGTGTGCACCATCTCCACTCCCTGGGGAGCATTCCTTCCAAGCGCTCATGGGCTTAAGAAGATCGTTCACATAAAGGCTTTCACCTCCTACCGGTCCCCATTTATACACCTGGGTAGAGAGCAGCAATAGTGGATAAATTGTCTTGCTGAAGGACAAACGCGGTGGGCAGGGTTCGAACCCGGGATCTCACGATTGGAAAGCGCGCGCTCTACCAATGTTGCCACACCACATCCATTCATTTTTTTCTGAATAGTTTGTAATTGGGGTGGCACATTTCAGAAATTAGTTGTTGCTATGTTAGATTAGCTCAGGCAAGATTTGTGACCTGTAATACTGCTTAAAGAGTAAGTTCAGTTAATTTCAATACACTACAAAAGGTCTGCATGTAAGAGTGTTTAAATAATTTTTAATTTAATATTCTGTGTTAATCTATATATAACAATGGCAAGGCATGAATAATGACATTATAGGTGGGTTATTAATATGAAGGATACTACATGTACTATCATCTTTGATTGGAATTGGAAATCATTGCATTTTGCAAGATTTGAACCGGCTCTGGCAATATATGCTGCCGGTCCCCTCAAGGGGAACCGATATCCTACATGTAATTACTTTGGTCGTAATAATATGGTGAATGTATTTGCGAAGAAGTTGAGAAGCTAAATAACAAAAAAAACCTTGGTACAACATACATTGGAATTCATTGTACTTGATCTTTGCATATGTATTTGTAATCAGATTTACCAGAATATATACCTCGCACAAAAAGTTCCGCAATCGAGGTTTGCGCATTAATAACTTTTTTATAACGCTATAACCATTCATAAATTATCATTGGAAAGCATGAATTCTCCCCTTTACATTGGTATGAAATTTGCTATGAATATTTTATCATGGAATGTGCATTGCATCCAAATGTAGGGCAAAGTCAAAAGTGAAATGTTGCAAAAATGCACTGATTTTGTTAACAGCTTGCCTCCCTTGACTTGAATGGGGGTGAGGTTGTCATGCATTCAAGCCACGTTTTAATCCTCAAACAAAAGGAAGGCACACTGTTGACAAAATCAGTGCATTTTGCAACATTTCATTTTTTACTTTGCCGTACATTCGGATGTAATGCACATTCCATGATAAAATATCCATAGCAAATGTTATATCAATGTAAAGAGGAGGATTCACGCTTTCCAATGATACTAAATTCATGAATGGTAATAACGTAATAGGCATTAAAGCCACGTTTTAATCTTCAAACAAAAGAAAGGCCCTATATTGACAAAATCAGTGCATTTTGCAACATTTCACTTTTGACTTTGCCCTACATTTGGATGCAATGCACATTCCATGATGAAATACTCATAGCAAATGTTATATCAATGTAAAGGGGGTAATTCACGCTTTCCAATGATACCAAATTTATCAATGGTAATAACCTAATAGAAAAGTAATTAATGCGCAAACCTCGATTGCGGAACTTTTTGTGCGGAGTATATATAAGGAAGTGTGTACATGATAACGTTAATTTAAATATATGGGAATTGAAAATGTTCATGCATGCAGAGTAGATTGAGTTGAAGAAATAAGAAAGTTAATTATCAGAAAATATATAACTTGTATCTGAATTCCGATAGTATTCATAAACAGTGCTACAAGTACAAATTAACTTTTTTTTCCTGGTGGCCCGATGGGGCAAGTAGAAAAAAGACTTATCACATTTTGCTTGCACAAAACTAAAAATCTGTGTGGTCCCAAACAATGAAAAACATTCCTAAAGTCCAACTCTGGTTGCCTAGTTTGGCCAGAGCTCATTCCCAGACCTGGTTCAAATTAATTGATGGCACTTACATTGTATGCACGTAACCCTACCGCAACATAATGATTAAATCATTATTATTTAAATCAGATATCCTTACACTATCACTATCTTTATCTGTGAATGTATTAGTATGCTAAAAAAGAAGATATATTGTAGGACACTTAGATGAGAAACATACTGGCTATTATCAAATACATTTAGATCATGTAAGGAATGTATAAAATAACTTGATGAGTGTCTACTGTAGCTTTGAACATGTTTCTTCTTTTTTTAAGTCTGTGTGTATCCAGTCAATACTGAATTAAAAATTATAAATACTGAATAAAATTGATCATGATTACATTTCAATACTCTAATAAGCAAACGTACACTTTTGCTATAAAACAATCTTTTTTAAAAATGGCTAATTTCATCTCTTACAAAATAGATCTATACGAACATTACATTATTAGAGAGTGAATTAATGCATATATGATTTTTGTTTTAGTAAAGTAGTCAACATGTACTGGTATAATATGATATGTTGATGTGAGCTATATGGAAGAAAGTAGGAACCATTGATTATTTAGAGTAAGATAAAGCAGGTATTAAGAGAGCTTGGGAAGAGGATTGTAAAAAGAAAAATGAAAACATTTTTTTGTTTTGAAACCTGGGGTTGCTGGAATAGCACGGGAGGAGGAGATAGCGGAGATTGCAGCGAAATGAACCACGACATGGGCATGTGGTGTCCATTCATGGAGCTGGATGGGCTCTGAAAATATATCATATTATATTCATTTCAAATTTACAATAATCAAAATATCTGCAATGCATTCTACAAATTATTGAATACATCAGGGGGTGTTACATAAAGAGTTGCGATTCTAAACGCAAGTCAGATAATATGCGCATTTGAGCCAATCAGATTTGCGCATTTGAGCCAATCAGATTTGCACATTTAGGCGCATTTTCAGACTTGCATTTAATCGCAACTTTGCGATTAATTGCAAGTCTTTATGCAACACCCCCCAGTAGAAGGAGCACCAAGCAGTGAAATAGTAGAAAATTGAAGTGGAGATGTAGGGGATATAGCAGAACAGATGGAGAATCATAGGAGATAATACTTGTGAGAGACTTTTTTTAATCATATAAATCATGTAATGGCACACCCTTTTACCATTCAAAACAGCAACATTACAAACACACCGTGCAAATGAAATTTTAAAAACAAAAACTGATGATATCAATAATTTCAAAATACTTGATAGTGTGCAGAACCATGCTTACTCTTTTCATTGACCAATCACTAATTATGTACATCATGGAATACACACACGTTTCACATTTTACAATATTTTACCATTTTACAATAACAAACAGTTAACTAACTTCACAAAGTTCTACAGCCTGGTACTCAGAATAGTCATAATGGGACTGAACTGAGTAACTAACCCTAGGAGAAATGATACAATCAATTCAAACAATCCATATTTCAACAATCCATATTTCAAAGTAAGATATATTTCAAGATGTTTTCTCATCCAATATGGACATGACTTTATTCTTACTCCACTCATTTCTAATTTCTATACTCATAAATATTTTCATTTTAAAGAAGAATCAGACTCCACTCAAAGTTCTAAAGAAATATGAAATTTGATCAGGCCAAGAAAATGAACTCTTGACTTGCACAAACTACTGATTGATCTGCAGCCTCTTTTCTTGTGATGTCTTTGATTGAACAAGAACTATCTTTAGAATCACCCACTGAAATTGATCCTTTGACAGTATATACTATTGAAAATTAATCTGATAGATTTGTGCATGTGTAGTTGAGGTCACATATGGCATTTCTATGTATTACACAATGGCCAGAAATTGTAGAAACAGTCTGCCTATGAAATGTTTGAATAGATTTTGCCCACTGAAATCGATCCTTTGACAGTATTGCAATAATCTGATAGATTTGTGGGGGTGTAGTTAAGGTCACAGATGACATTCCTGTACCTAATGTTCTGAAATTGTAGAACTAGTCTGTCCATGAAATATACAATGTTGTACAATAGATTTGCCTCTGGGTAGCATCTGGACATGGTCTCACGTGTAAAGTAGCATTAAACAAATCAATGCATGCATATTTCTGCATCTGAATCATAATGTAATGAGTAATGCAATCATCACTCTTCTTATAATATAAGTGTGACACATATTAATCATCAATACAATATGAAACACTGGACTTTGTCTCAAGTGTGTAAGGTTTGTCCAAGTACAGTTAATTTGATCACTTGTGTGGTCTAACAAAGTTTAAAAATCAATGCATGCATATTTTGGCATCTGAATCATAATCAAACAGTCAATTAATCATCACCCAAATATCTAGAATTTAACAAGAATTTTCATATTGATTTTAACTGCAATATGAAAAACTTGAACCTTCATTAATTTCTTCCATGTTCATAGACAGAAACCCAACCATTTCAAGCTTCATGAATTATTAGTAATCAGTAAAATATGTGTATAATTCATTGAAAGAGATAGCATCTGGCATTCTTTGCCTATATATATTAATCACAATCAGGGGACGGGGACAAAGAAACCACTCCACGATAAAGTCATTGGGTATTAGAAAAAGATTTTAAAATTCATCAGTGAGACAACATCTCAATATCATCCAGTGTGAGTGTGAGAAGGGCATTAAGTCAATTTTTGCTTCATTGAGTACCGCATACCATCTGGGAGGTCAGAGCCTCCTTTATTTATGTGATCAATACAAAATTTGCAGATTTTAATGTCTAATTTTGGAAATAAAAGAGAGCAACATTTGGTTAATATGCGCCTTTCATACTTTAAACATGATTACTGTACCTCCCAAGCACAAAAAGTGACTTTGCGCCCTTCTCTTTCTCAACCCAAATTAACTCTGTTAAAGGGTACCACCACCCCAAAATAATAATCTTTTTATAGAAAGGTAACATCTTTAGTATTCCATTCCTTCAATAAGTTCACAAAAATATGTTTTCAGAAAAAATATATAATTGGAAAACGCATCACCATTCTCAGCCATGCGGTCATGCGGTCTGAATGCGCAGACTATTATGCGAGCAGAGCCAGCGGCGCTCTATGCAGAGCGAACGAATCATCCGGGATTCTATTGACGTACGCGTGAATTACATTGGCGAACTCGCAAATGCCTGGCCCGTGTGGAACCACGAGATAGCCGTGGTTCCGTAAGTGGTGGAAATTAATTGCTTTGTTTATGAATTACACAACCCTTTGCAAAATGTTGGGTATCTATTTGATATCACAAAACGGTACCAAAACATATAATAATGTGTTGTCCTTTGCCTGGTGGTCCCCTTTAATGTTTATTCCCCACTCTGGTTGTGTAATGTTCTGTTTGGGGACCAAGAAACCACACCAGGCCTGTGGTGGAGGCTCTTCTTTTAGCTGAATTGAAAACGCCAGCATTAATAATGACATACATGGACGAACATCAATATTGACTTTAAATCTACATGCCCACCATCCTACAAACAAGACCTTTTCCTATCACGACCCATGTTTGGAACTCTGCCAGATCAAGCTCGGAGAAACTCTTTAACTGCTTCAGGACCAAAACAATCAACATACCATTAGAGTTTAATACATCCTGACTGTGCCCAGGGGTATTTGAATGCATTAACCCAAGCAAGGCTATTTTATTTTGGTATAAAACATGTATGGCCCATAGACCCCAATCTCGAGTATTTCGGGACCATTCCAGAATGGGCTTACGATGAATCCGAGACTGTTTGTCGAGATGGTCATAAAAAGTAGGCCTATCTTTGCACTCTGTCTGAGAGGTGCTGTACAAACATAAGAAATTTAATTAACCCGTTGCATACGGCAACCTGGTTGGCCCTGTATCAACTCTATGGGAATTGCAAAATCTAGTAGGGAACAAGTAAAGTGCTGATCTTCACCATGTCTTGCCCAAAATCTTGTTAAAAACAAAATATCTTGGGCTATATTTCACAAACAAACCCTAGTAATTTTTGTTTTTCTTCAGCTAAGATTTTGGGAATACATTTCTCGAGAACTTTGGTCATTTGTATCTTCACTGCCAAATAATCACACTATTTCAGGATACGAGTATGCATTATAAATGGCTTAAACCAAAACAAGCTTGCTACATTCGGGCTGGTGAAGCTGCACCTTGTGAAATACGAAACCATGTCACGTCGTCATACCAAGAGAAGGAAGAAAGCAGGGAACGAAAACAATATTTATGGCTTCTGCGAAGTTACGTAATAGTAATAAGTACAGAGACTCCTAAACAAGGATTTTTCTCATTACTGTGAGTAAATCGGCCACAACTGACATTTGCATTGATTGGTACCTTGAGGGTTAATTAAATACACAGATAAATATATGGGTCATTCTTCGATAAGTGTATAGTTTTGCGTCCCGCTACTTTGGTGTCGCATAGAAAAAAAAATAAAGCTTTTTTTGCGTTACCTCTTTGTGTTGACTTGCAAGTAAGTAAAAAATCAACAAATACAAAAAAAAGTAAAGTGATAACTCTTATACTTTTTTTTATTTTATTTTTTTTAATGTTCCACCACCCTCAAACTCGCATGTCACGATGGCATCATGTAAAACTATCATAATACAGCATTTCAAAAAAGATGCATATTTTTTGTCCTAATATACCTTAATATATTCAATTTTATGAGTTGACTACGAATACCAAGATTAAATACGCACACATGCAACGATTAAAAAAAAAAATTAAAAAAAGGAATCTGTTTTGTGTGTCCCGATATTTTGCGTCATCTCCGTCACGCATTTTGAGTCCGTCATCTACGGTACAAAAATATGCTAAATTTGAGTGATCGTGGTGGCAACATGTCGGGTGACTAGGTAGTAGAAAGAAGAGACATGTTTTTCCCCGGTCTATAGGTAAGTAACATTGTTTTTTTGAGATCTTTGTCAAAAACCAGGTCCGTACCTTTATTAAGCGTCATCTCCGAACGCTTGATATTAGCTAGATAAAGATATTAGATTGAAATTCTAATCATTTATATGAATGTGCCCGCGGAACAACTATACAACACTATCGCTTATTTGTATTGCATACATTGCTATAAGCTATCAGCAATTTAAATGTGTCTGAATGTCATCTCCGTCACGCATCATCTCCGTCACGTTTTTTTCGTGACGGAGATGATGATTATCATCTCCGAACGATTGATATTAGCTAGATAAAGATGTTAGATTGAATTTCTAATCATTTGTATGAATGTGCCCACCGAACAACCATACATCACTATCGCTCATTTGTATCAAATACATTGCCATTAGCTATCGGCGCTTTAAATGTGTCTGATAGTCATCTCCGTCACGCGTCATCTCCGTCACGGCTCTTTTGTGACTGAGATGGTGATTTTTAGTTGGATTGTCAACTCAGTTAATTGACACACAATGTTGTTCAAAATTGACAAATATTCTATGACAAAGCTTAGTTTGCATGATTTTTAGATTATTATATAACATGTGATTTTAATGTATTCTTAAACATGTTAAATACACGCCTCAGTCATTTCCGTCACGCTTCAGTCATCTCCGTCACGCTGAGTTCAAATGCATAAATTTAAACAAAGATTATACTCTGGTAAAAAATATTCGTATTGGTATTTTTAGTGATATATTTACTCGTAATCATGTACCTCTCTTCATCCTAATTTCCTGAGAAAATTTCATAACACTGATTGAAAGCAAAACTATTTGGCAAAATTCACTATTTATTCAGCAAGGCAAGTATAAATGGTGGCTCTAGAGAAAAAAATGTGATTATGGTTGACCAATGTTTTTTTTTTTCTTTTCACAGTCACCCTTTCTTTCCAAACAAAGATTGAATAAGAAGTGAATTATGTTCTTCAGTTAAAATGCGACGATCTAGTTGTGCAAAAATGTTGTGACGGAGATGACGCATTAACAGTGTACATGTTAATAAAACCCCCCAAAATATTACATAGCCCCATTAAAGATCGCGCCAAACCATATTTCCCTAATCTACAGATGTTAACATATATTAAACACACAGAAAGAAAGTGGAGAAACAGTTTTAATTTTCACGATCTCACGATGGTCGAAAATATACACTTATCGAAGAATGACCCATATATGGCAATATTGACAATTAGATACAGGACGAATATCAATTATATCTCAAGCATTTACATGATTACGTAGCCAATACCAGCATAAATAAAGTGTAAAAAGCAAATTAAAGTTGATGTCTAATATACTGCCGTTTGAAATCACATAATTCGAGGATGAGAGAGTATCATAAGAACTATTTTAGAATATTCCCAGTATTAAATCAATCATTAACAGATCTACCTATTCCTCTTGGGTATTTGAATATTAAATGCAATACAAATTATATTTAATATAATTATATGGATGCATGAAACTTACCCTTGGTCTATTATATTTGTAACTGGCGGCTTGGTAAACTGTGGTAACACAGCACTCATACAAACACAAGTACATCATCTTGGTCAGTCTAGTAACAATTTGCTAAACGTGGCGACAACATACACGTATGCGCACATGAATGAGAACATTTTTGTAACTGCGCTGCTTAAAACTGTAATCGATTGTCTAATTTGTTTTGTTTAAAAGTTGAAATAACTGCCAAGGAAAAAGATTAAAGATGCACTTTTGACGATGCAAATTTGCAAAAAAGCAACGCGAAAACATAACACGCGACCATTTGCCTAATTTTGGCAACGTTCATGAGTGCCAGAGATAAGATTTAACGCTATCGGCTATATATTCAAGGGAAAAGAAACAAATCAATGTGACAATGTAGTGACGATGTAACATGAATAATTTGTTGGCTTTGTTTGGCCTTGCTAGTAAACCTCATCCTAGTCCAACCACCCACCAAAAAAAACTTCCCACAGGAAAAAGTGTGTCAACAGAGATACCATTCTAACAGGATACAAAGCTTGTCTGGCGATAAGAAAACATAGGTACACATGAACTTTCTTCATAACAATGGGTTATAGTCGAGTTGATCACACCATGAGACAAAATTAAAACCTCACTTTATCTAAGTGGCAATCATCTACAAAAAAAAGTACAAAAAAATCCAAAAAAAAATAGGTTTGGGGCCAAGAAGATCCAATCAAAATATAAATTAGAAGTTGAGAAATTATATAACATCTTCAAGTGATTATTGAAAGGGAAAGCTAATCATAGTTTCAGTTTAGATGACCGAGATGCTCTGGATTAAAAATACCAAGCCTTGCTAGGATGATCATAGATGTATTACCTGTATCTTACCTCATCCCTTCCTCTTATTCTTCCCCATGTACCACTCCCATTCTCAGAAAGGGGAAATATAACATGTTTGGAGGCTACTTTTCAAACAATCCTCCTTTTTTAGTAGCCCTTTGAAATATTATTTTTTAACATCAAACCAGAGAGAGGTCCTCCCATCTCTCTGATCAAACTATGTTCATTTACAGGGGCTCTGTTAAAAAAATGGTATCTTGTGTAGTTTCTTTTTATTGCCCACTCCACTGACCTATTCCAAATAGCACTCATGGAAATTATCAGCTTGACTTGAAGTTGAAAACCTTCATTGCGTCGTACAGTGGCATAGCGTGATCAGACTTATTGTGGAAGGAGGGGGGGGGGGGGGGGGGGGGGAGTTGGCTTAATATTTGTGTATGTCAAAATATTGGGGGCATGTGCCTGTGCACTCCCCCCCCCCCCCCCCCCCCCCCTCCCCCCACACACCCCCTTCTTAGTTACGCCACTGGCTTCATGATTGATTATTACTTCCAATGATGAAGTATACTGCATGCAAGAGGAGGGGGAAAAGGTTATGAGAATTTGAGAAATGTCATCAACTCATCATTGACCTGGAAATGGCATTTAGCGCCCCTTTAAAACGAAGTGTTGGCAAGAATGGAATACACGTAGCTATGACAGCTTGGGTTCTATTTTAAGTAAGTACTATTGTTTACTAATGTTCCCTAATTAATGATCACCTCCCAGGATGAATGTAAACAGGAGGAGTAGGGGAGTGGAGAGGTCGCAAGAAATGTCACCATTGACCTGGAAATGACATTTCGCACCCTTTAAAACGACTGTAATACACATAGCTGTGTCAGCTTTGGTTCTACGTTTTCTAACATTGTTTACTAATGTTTCTTAATTAATGATCGCCTTCTAGGATGAATGTAAACAGGAGGAGTAGGGGAGTGGAGAGGTCGCAAGAAATGTCACCATTGACCTGAAAAATTACATGTTGCACCCTTTAAAACATATCATTAAATGTGTTGGCAAGTAGGGAATACACGCAGCTGTGTCAGCTTGGGTTCTAGGCTTACTACTATTGTAATGTTTTCCAATTAATGATCACCTTCTACAATGCATGTTAACAGGGGGAGGAGGAGTAGAGGAGTGGAGAGGTCGCAAGAAACGTCACCATTGACCTGAAAAAGTCACGTTGCGCCCTTTACAGTCAAAGTGAAAATGTTGAGACGTGACTGCTTTAACATATTGATTTTTTGATTATTATCATTTATTAATGCTTCTCAATCAATTATCACTTTCAAAGATGACATAATACAAAGAAGATGGGGAAGGGCATGATAGTATTAAGAATAATGTCACCATTGATCTGGACATGGCACATTTCGCACCCTTTCAAATTTAGTGAGCAGTGTTTTGGCACCAATGTGTTATCTGGGTGGGCTTGGGCACTTTGATTTATAATTACTATAAATTTACTATAAATGCTTCCTAATTAATAATAATCTCCAATGATGTCATCAAACGCAGCAAGAAGTAAGGCACAGGTTGGAAGAGTGGAGAGGTCACAAGAAATGTCATTCATTGACCTGGGAATGGCATTCCATGTCCTTTAAAACATAGTGAGCCAAGTTTGGCACGAATGTACATGTATTAGCTGGGTGGGCTTAAGTTGATTTATATTTACTAATACATCCAAATTAATAATAATCTCCCATGATGTCATCAAACAGAGCCAGAAGTAAGGCACACGCCGAAAGAGTGGAGAGGTCATAAGAAATGTCATTCATTGACCTGGGAATGGCATTTCATGTCATTTAAAACCCAAGTGAGAAATGTTTTGGCAGGAGCATGAGGAGAGCTGGATAGATAGCGTAGCTTAGGAACTTTGTTTACTATCGTCGTAATGTCTTACACACACACACACTACTTCCTCTATGCATCCCTCCGCTGACAGGATGTTTTCTCTGAACTGTTTCGAGTCACTCTGAAACAACACACACAAGTCTGGTCTACATGAGAGCACTAGAATGATCACTATTTGTAATCTTCCTCTTAAAGGAACTAAAGAATGCAACGTATTTTGGCACTTATTCCATAGTTGATGACTTGTCAACTAGGTCTGCAGAAAAAAAACTCCATGAAAATAAACACAGTAGTGATTTTAGGCTAATTTTCTGATGCCAAATCTCACTTAGCAGCCAGTTATGAAAACAAAAGACGAAAAACGCAAAGACGGTGACAAAACTATAACCTCACAATTCTGCAACTTCATAGAGGTATCGCCAACATATTATGCTAATCAAAATATCACATAACGATTGCATGAATCTCTTATCACTCCGGACTGTATACACAGTTACCGGCAACATTATGTTAATCACGAAATGATGATTACATTATTCAATCGCTCAGACGAAGGCCATAGCTGAATAATGTTCAGACAGGAAAGGTTCTCAATGGAGGCCAGGTGAGATATCTCACCTGTATTCAGTGGCATAAAGAGCAAAAACGTATGAGGGGGGGGGGGGGGGGGGGGGGGGAGGGGGGTAAACCAAGCCGTGGGCGAGAGAAATTGTGGGTACTAACTGACAAGGGGTTTTAGAGTGCTAAAACACATGAAAACAGAAATGTTTTCAATCACAAAATGTTTATTGTGAGATATCTCACCTGTATTCAGTGGTGAAATTAACAAATTATATGCGGGTGGACTTCAGACGGAATAAAGCAACTGAGCCATGAAGGGTGGGGGTGAGTATTGGTAAGGACTTTGACTATTTTGGGTAGACAGAAAGTTCTTCACATCATGTAAATGTATATCAATAATTTTATTGGAAGGGGTGGGGGGTCGGCTGCAGTACCCTCATCTAGATACGCCAGTGCCTGTGTTTTATCGACACGATTGCTGGTAAAAGTACTCTTACCTCATACGAAGTTCAATTGTAGGTTATTTGATTTGATAGAGAGAACGAGAGACAGCCAGACAGGTAGACATTGGAAAGATGAACAGAAGGACAGATAAACAAATGTTGAGAGAAATTCAGAAATAAACAGACTGAATGATAATAGCAGGCAGAAAATATACTGTTCAAAGCTTATTTAAAAGAGTATGTTCATATCGATTTATAATAGCCACTACATTCAAACCCTATGACCCCTCCTTGGATAAAGCTTTGCTATGTGCCACCTCACCCCCCTCCCCTCCCCTCCTCTCCCCCCTTAAATGAAATGATGTTATGAATCTGTCCAGAAGAGGGTGATAAGAACAGGAAGAGATAATGAAGACACAGACAAACAGTATTTGTAACATTCCCTTCCCTTTTTTTATCTGTGGGCCTATAGATAATACTCCAATAAATGCAGAGCAAAGAGGGCCGTCTTTTTAACTCCTTGAGTGCCAGTGTCGCATACGGTCGCATAATTGCACCACAAATGCCAAAGAGCTGTAAAATCCCTGGAACTTACGTGTCAAACAAAAACGCTACCAACTAAGCAATTACAGCCCTAATTTGGTAGTCTCTCTTATTTTTGAATAATCTTTTATCTGTTGCTAGTCGGTTGCAGAGCTTTTTCTTTCTAGCAGTATGTATGGCACCCCCCATTTACCCTACCCCTAACAATGCAAAATGTGCACCTATACAATGATATGACCACATGCCTTTTCCATCAGAATCTGAAGTAGGGAAATTGCGAGGCCCTATTTCATATTTAATAAGCTTTCATGGTCAAAGTTACTTAATTACGCATGTTCCTCTAAAAATTCTTTGTACTCCGCAAAGACCAAATTCATGTTTTCCGTAATTCTATATACTCTATTTATTCTAGAATTGAGATTCACTTCAATTTGACTGTAATAATCAGATTTGCTGAAACAAAAACAAAAATCTTAAAAACCAGTGTGTTCCTGAAGTTGGTTAACTTAATGAGTGGACTATAATTATTTGTAAATTGGTCAGAAAATTGATCTCAATTAGAATTCCACTGCTAAAAATGAACTTAAAATGAACGGAAAGTTATGCCATATAAATACTGAACAAGCTCATTTCCATTTGTTTACCTAATCTTATGTTCCAAACACGACAAAAACTACTTTTTCCGTTTTCTATTTTGTTTTGTTTCAATATTCTACAAACAATTAGATTTAACCTTAACCTGTGTGAGTGACTCCCCAAAAGCAGTAACACAGAAGGAAAAAAAACACACACACACACACACACATTCTGCTCAACAATCAAGTTTTATTTTTGCCCTAGTAAAGTTGAGATCAAGTTCAGGCTGCTTTTTATTTTGTAGATGCAATTTCTATTTTGGCACAAGCTCTAAAAAAAAAATACTTGTCAGCTGCCAGAGCCAATATGAAAGCCTTGGAGTTGGACGTCCTACAACATAGGGGTGACAGAGAGCAACAACTGCCCCTTAACCTTGGGGGACAGGAATGGAACAAAAAGAGTTAGGTCATGTTCAACAACAAACCACTTTGTCCCTGTTTGTTATTGTTTCTATTGGCAACATTGTGTGGGGTGAAGAATAAAAGAAGGCACTAACAGAGGGATAGACTGATACTAAAAAACTGTTGTGTTCACAAACACATATGCACACACACAGACACACACTCACACATTAATACACGCACACAGATGCATGCACACACACACACATGTTCACAAACACATACACAAACAAAAAAGACACAACCACATTTTCATGAACTATTAAAAATGCCTGTGGAAAGTATTGAAAGATGTTAATAAGTCACTCATTAACAACCATTCTCTTCCGTTACTTCTAAACCAAGTAGGAGTTCAAATTATATTTGTTCCATTTGGAGCGAGAAAATTATTTAGCATGTACCCTAACAAAACATAAACACAAACACACATGCTGATAAAGGGTAAAAGAGGAGAAAATGCACAAATTATCTCAGAATTATAAAGTCTGAAACACAGATTTCATTAATTTGAAAAACATAATGAAACAAGACCATGAATCAAAACTCAACAAAACAATAAATTAAGATACTGTTAATGTACATACCTGTTGGGACTGATTCTGCTGCTGCTGCTGCTGCTGGGGTGGTAAGGAGAGTGGTAGCTGGGTGGGGTGCTGCTGCTGCTGCGTCTGTTGGGGCTGGCTCGGTGGCGGTGGCTGTGACTGCGACCCCTGCGGCACCCCTTGTGGTTGCGGTTGGGGTTGCGTTTGTTGACTTGACTGCGATGGTTGCAGTTGTTGTGGTTGCTGTGGTTGGTGTTGGGGTTGTTGCTGCTGTTGTGGTGTTGGCTGTGGTTGCTGCTGCTGCTGCTGTTGTTGTTGTTGATTCTGTGATGGAGACTGATTTACCTGTGTTTAAAAAAAATTACAGTTTCAAAAGTTTAAAATAAAACGTTACTACCTAGTTGTCACTACCTAATTCCAGAGTATTTCTGGACAAATGTTCCTAATATTAAGACAAAATAAGACAAATAAAGTTTTGTTAGTCTCAGTTTGACGCTGTTGTTTTTCAGGTTTAGCATTTGCCTCTCTTATTTGTTACTTAATTACATTTTCTCAAATTTATGTAAGATTTTCATTTTATTTGGCATACTAAATTTGTAGTATACACAGAGTACTTTTCATGCAGATCACAAAATCTAACTTTTCATGTCTTTTTGTATACACATCTTATATACAAACATACACAGTCTATTTATTATAAAACCATGTCAGCTCAATAGAGTCTGTATGATTTATATTTGAGACATGTTTACTCTTTTCTAATGCATACATGTACATTCAAAGCATATTGAAACAAGTCAATGCAAATTAAACCTGTGTGCTAACTATCATTGAACTATAAACACTCGTTGGGGAAAAGGGAGTCAAAATTAAAATTGAGCATGCAAACACTTGTGCTGATGGGATACTGGGGGTTAACCTGTTCCCTACTGGATTTTGCAATCCCCATAGAGATAATACACCCTACCAGATTGTGCAATCCCCATCTGAGGTAATACATAGTATAACAGGTTCCTGTAGGCCATGGGTTAATAACTGAATAACTCTGCTGTTTCTCAGCAATAAATCACGATACACTGAAAATTTGTGAAATAAATTTTTCAACAGGATTCTACAAAAATAAATTGACCGTGCTTGAATAAAAGGTAACAAAAACAAATTGCACTTTATTACTCAGTGAACTAACTATACTAGTCAATGGTTTATTCAGTTGTATGTTTGTAACAACTCTGTGTGACTTGTATCCTGTAGATACATGTAGATACAGGAACTTGTTATACACCTACCATTGATCAATAAAAAAAAAAACACCTACACCTTTAACCTCCTCTCATCAATAAATATTTTTTAAATATAAAAAATACAAGAGCTATGAAAAGTTTTCAATATTTCTTGATTATGTGATGCAATTGATTCAGTGTACTTATCAGGCTTAAAGGTGGTTCAGATTTGTAAATTAGATACGCGGTGCCATCTTGCAAATGCTATGCGCATGGTACACATTGGCTCGGTGCTATGCGGTTACCACAAATGAGCCTAATTCAAAACGGCGATCTGCGGTGTAGCATCCCCACGTTTGTCAATCTTTAAAACGAGGCCCCCCGAATACACATTTTTTATTTTCCATCCAGCAAAGTGCAAGAATGCAGCTCTCTACATGTTTGAATTTCCGAAAGGAACTTCTAAATAACGTTTTCCCCTTTAATTCCCCATCCTCCATAATGAGTATAGTGTTTCTGAAGCGCTGGAAAAACATGATTATAACTCATTTTCAGTCTTGTCTCTGACGCTAATTCCCTCGGCCAGCGTTGGTAATTGGCTTCACATGCTAAGCTCATTTTGCTTCATTTTCGAGGGTGAGCTCGGCACATGAATGTGTTTTCATAAGCTCCTTAACATTCCCAAGGCCGAAGTCTTGAAATGCCACTGGAAACATGACACACTCGCTAACGAGTGGGTTAAAGCAAGAGAAGGAGATTTGATGATTAAACAACAGAATGTTCATTCATGACACAGTTTATATACAAGTTTATCTTTCAAAATATGTTACTAACTCAAATGTCATTGATACGAGACTCAATGGACTTATCTCAAATATCTCAAGTAAAATATTAATTCATACTTTTGGCTATCATTTTGTCCATCAAATCATTTCTTATGAATAATTTTCTAGGGTTACTTTCTTAGCCAGCCAGTCAGCATCAACCAATAACTCAGACTAATGTTTGCTCATTTACCTCTTATCATTTTCAGGGGCCTCTTTTATGCATTACATTGCTAAATGGCCCTACGCTCCCTTGTATTTTAGTCAACCATAGATCTGCATTTGCAGCCTGAACTTTTGGCCAATAAAACATACTTAACCTAGAAAACACACAAAAAAGGGACTTCTCAAGCGAGGACCACATTGTCACATTGTCAAACATTGTTTTCAGCAGCATTTAATGGAAAGTGACATAAATGACTCCCTCACATCCCCGTGACTTTTTGTCATAAAGTTGGTTAACTTGAAAACTTATCATAAAAAGGGACGAAAGGGAACGTGGAGTAATTTTCCACTAAGGACCCACTTGCATGCCTCACATGATAAATACATGAGGGGAGGGGGGAGGGGCACATCGATCGTGTTGCAGTGCGCGGCGACGGAAGTTGGCTCCTGCATGTATACTCAGGCACATTAATCATCAAAAAACCACATCCCAAAACACGATACATTCGTGCATGTCCTTTACCGAGCGTTGGGTTGGCTCACTTCTTGAAAATGGAGATGGGGACCGCTTCCCTCCCAGACTCCCCTTATCCAGGGCTTGTGCCAGGAAATACTTATTTACCCACGATCGCTACTCGTTATCTCCCTCCGTACAGGGGTTGCATTAATATACTAAAATACTAAGTCAATTACTTTATGTTTAATAGCATGGTATCATAACGGTTCAAAATAAGCTAATGTAACCCAAGCAACATGAGATAATCTCTCTGGATATGTGTTGCGCTTTTTATTAATGGCATGGTATTGATAGCCCTGGATACTAGTAGGCTAATGTAACCCAAGCAACATGGGATAATCCCGCTGGATAAATGTTGCGCATTAACATCTAGGCCTCGATGGGTAGAGAGCCCTGGCCAGAAGTTGACACACATAAACGGATATCCGAAAGGCCTATCTCTGAATTTGCTGCCAGAATGTTCACGCGCCACAAAGTCATGCTCAGTTTCAATTCAAAAGCTTGGATATTGTGTATATCAAGGAAGTGGTACCTGGTTTAGCTATGGAGAGGTACATTGTATGTATTAAATTTGTGGCAAATATTTTAGGCCTGGGTGTGAAGTGTTTGCAGTTCACATGACTCTGAACAAGCAAATTGAAAATCAGGACAGGAAATTATTCCTTACATTGTACAGCTCAAGATAAAATAACAAGTCTGTTATAAGCCACACTTTATGTATTTCTCCCGCACTTGTGATTCAAAAAAACAAATATATTCATGTCCGTTTGTCTGAGTTCACAATCAATTTATGTGATCTAACGGAGTAACTGGACGGAAATGTCATGTTTTTTCTATTTAGACACTCCAGTTTTGCTTTCGCACTTGGAAGAGATAAGTGGGGGGCTAATTTACAGGTTATATAATTTGGCTAGAAAGCTGAACAGTTAGTCTAAAAAAGATGAGTTTTCTGTTTTTAATTTCCCCCACAAATATACACACTCAAAGAGATGTCAACATTCAAGCACACCCACACTCAAATACACAAAAACACACGTACACACACATCCACCATAGATGCAGTTTTGTACTTGTTTTTGTTGTTTTGCTTTACTATCATGCCTTTTTGGTTGCTTACCTTCTTACACCTGTCAAAATAAGTCAAAATGTTTGATAACCAAGAAATATGTACACTACTTTTGGGAGGAATATTTGTTTGAATGAATTTTCTTCATGCTCTATCCTATTTTGTAAAGCTGGACAAAAATAGCAAACCAAACGCACACATACACATACAAAAACATCAAAACCATCTTCAACACACAAATATACCCTTCCAAACACACACACACACATGCACACACACATACACACACACACACACACACACACATACTTGCATGAACAAAAACACATGAAAAAACATACATTTACGCACCAACTCCAAAGGCCAAGCGCCAGCTTGCAACGCCAATGCGTAGCGGGAAGCGATCTATATAAGCACACGTTCCGCTCTCTAGGGCATGCAATCTCGCAGACAATACAAACAAGCTATCACCGTTTACCCCTGTGCAATCAGGAAACTGGGTCATACTTTTATCATTGGTTAGCCTACACGCCACCGCTTCACACCAATATTGATTTTAATGGGTGAGGGGGGAAGCTATTCACCATGGTAATGCATGATGACATTTTGAGTAGGAAATAATAATAAAAGGATCGCAGGAAAAAATCTGTGTCAATAGAAGAAGAAAAAAAATACGCAAAAAAAAAATGTATTTCTTTTTGTTGACATCACGTAATATATAATTCATTTATAATTTTACCAAAAAAAAGTGGCCATCTGCAAGTGAATGATTTTGCATGGTCTTTTTTAGTAAACTTTAGTAAATAAATGTTCCATTAATTTACATAACGTGAATTCAGATCAAATATATAGTCAAAATTGCATTTCAATATACATTTGAATATATGAGTTGATGATAACTCAGTAGAAAGTAGAGCGTATTGAAAATATACATTCTTAAATTCCATTTAACCCATGCCTGTATTAATTCTAAGGGGCTTGCAAAATGTAGTAGGAAACAGGTTAAGAAAATTATGTTACAAGACCAATTGAATATCTACTCCCTTTGATAAAGGCTCACCTGCTGTGGTATGGAAGCTGGAGCTTGTTGTTGCTGGGACGTTGCCAGGGAAGGTTGCTGCTGAGATGCCTGCTGGGATTGCGGTTGCTGATCTTGTGGCAGCACTGTGGGAGGGGCTTGCTGGCCGGAATGGGGTACAGAGTGTGGTGCCGATTGTGGTCCAGAATGTGGCGCCATCTGTGGCTGGGTCTTCGCCTGGGAGGGTTGTTGGCCCGCCTGTGTTGTTGGTTGCTGCTGTTGCTGCTGTTGCTGTTGCTGCTGCTGTGTTGATGACGGCTGCCCTTGCGGCAACTGAGCCTGAGGCTGCTGGACCTGTTGGACTTGAGGCGCAGTCGACGCCTGCTGGGAGCTGGGCTGCTGGGGTTGCAGAGATGGCTGAGAAGTGGAAGAAAGTTGCTGCTGCTGTGGTGGCTGCTGTTGCTGCAACATCTGAGGTTGTTGAGGCAACATCTGAGGCTGGGCCTGGGGAAGATTCTGCTGTGTATGTTGCTGTTGCTGCTGCTGCTGCTGCTGTTGCTGCTGCTGTTGCTGCTGTTGCTGCTGCTGTTGCTGCTGCTGCTGCTGCTGTTGCTGCTGCTGCTGCTGCTGCTGCTGTTGTTGCTGCTGTTGCTGTTGCTTTTGATGTTGCTGCTGCTGCTGCTGCTGCTGCAGTATCTGACTTTGAGAGAGTTGGAGGGATGACACTTGGCTGGACACTGTCTTAGTTGACACTTCCGACACACTGGATGCATTGGACATACCAGACATACCCGACACAGTCGACACACCAACGCCACTATCGGGCATTGATGTTCCTGCATCTGTAAGGTGAAATGAAATAAATTGAATTTTATCTCTATCACTTAGCAGAAAAGAATCAGAATTATCTTGACCATCTCCATTGTTAACCCCTTGACTACGGGAACCGGGTGGGTTGTGTATAAAGTCTATGGATATTTCAGAATAAGGTAGGGAACGGGTTAATAACAAACATTTTATGATCATCATTACCATAGATGTAGTGTATTATGATCATTAATGTAAAATCATTTTCATTTATTTCAGGTGACTGGGCAACTAATACATATTGTTGTAACAAGGCGATAGCCGTAATGTGTCTCGACCAATTGCGCGCATTCATGCTATCGAAGTTTGGTTACAAACAGATGCAGGGTTGGAAAGCTATCAACCATTATAGAGTCTTGCAGGTAAACTTTCACATTTGACCTCATTTGACCATTGACCTACTTATGTGACCTTGGCTTTGACCCCAGAATATCATGGAGGCCAATATAGGGCATCTACCAATCAAGTTTGGTTACAAACAGATGCAGGGTTGGAAAGCTATCAACCCTATTATGGCAAGAAAGAAATTCTCTATCTTCAGTTCTTATTTCTTCAGCTCTAAATACATGATCTAGGTAATTTAATTTATTATCTTATATATTTTTTTATTTTAAGATATCACCCACCTCGTCCTTCCTTGTCTTCCTCGATCTTCCCATCCTGCTTCCCTTTCTCCACCCTCTCTTTCTCTCGCTTCTCGCGGTTCTTCATCACCGTGGAGATGCGGTCCCGTATCACCTTGGTAACAGCCTTTGAATCCTCATCGCCCACAAAACCTATCCGCACCTGGAGAGCGACAATAACATAAAAGATTTGAGCAGGGAATGTCAATTTGACGAGTTAATGTGCAAAATAACTAGATAGGAAAGATGTTAATGACTTGGAGGAAGTCGATTGGGAATTAACTGGGATGCTACATGTAGGTATGCAAACTGAATCGATTCCTGAACTTTATAACCAAACATTCAACTAAAAATATGATTTGATGATATGAAAACATGATTTTAATGTATATTACAAAAATATACCTGCAATGTCACTAATAAACATATATATTTTTTACATTAAACTAGTTAAATTTACAACAATTATTCTTTACAAATATTATATATAATTGTTTCCTTAATAACAAATATGGCAATCAGTATATAAAGTACCTTTATTCTTTATATAGGTTGGACTGCAGTCCAGAATTCAATGTCCATTCTAAATGGCATGAATAACAATGTCCGACTTCCTCCGATTTATAAATGGCATACAAACAATTTGAGAAGATTAATTTGAGAAGATTAATATCGTTTGGCACAAGGCCTAATTACATTCAAATACAGGACGCTGTCATAACCATACAATGACCTTCCTAGCAAAACAAGCATATCATTCTTGAGATTCATTAATGGTGGTGTACCAGTCTAATTTCATAATGCTATTAGCAGATTTAGTGGGTCCTCTTATATCTCTAAATCACTCATAATTAATCAAGCATCATTAATAGACATACTTGAAAATATTTCAAACAAAATTGTTTCAGCCTAATGATGCTCTTAACCCAATTACCAGAAGCATAATATCCATTATTACAATGATTATTATTGCATAATTGCCCTAATTTTGTGCCAATTTCATTTTTAAAGTAATATATTATAAATATGAAGTTTAGATCAAACAGATCATCCGATCTCAATTTGCATTTTCAATTGAAACTTCTCATCTTCTTCAAAATATGTGTACTAATATGCAGACCCACAAATAATTATCAACTATGAAGTTATTGGCAACAAAGAAAATATGTGTACTAATTATGCAGACCCACAAATAATTATCAACTATGAAGTTATTGGCAACAAAGAAAATATGTGTACTAATTATGCAGACCCACAAATAATTATGAACTATGAAGTTATTGGCAACAAAGAAAATAAATTACGTTGATTTTCTTAGCATAAAAGAACAATTAAAAATGAGAGGGTTTTTGAACATCAATAAATGTAATGATTAATATAATATATATATATGTTATTAATGTGTGGAAATAAAAATATCAAAATAATTTTGTGTTACTTTTTCCATAAAAGAACGGTCTATACTAGTTCAATCTCAATCGTTCTGCATGTGCGCGTACATGTACTTTGCATTTGCCTGTGTACAGTGTTAAAAATCAATATCCATGTCTCACTCAACATGACCACTGGCTATTACTGTATGCTGTTAGCAAATTTGCACACACATGGTTCATTTGTTTAGCATAGTATGAGTCACATACATGTAATATGCTGCATGTAGGGGGATGAAATGTGTGGAAAACCCCTTCTATCCATGTCTGCAAAAGAAAAGGGATCACATTTTTTTTCTTTCCCCAACCTAATATCAACACTCATACAGACAGATAGTGTTTTATGTCAATGAAGTTCAGTCAAACCCGTCTATATCGGCCAACCTGCCTAAAGTGGCCAACCTGCCTAAAGTGGCCATCGATAGTGATCCCCCCTGGAGGGAAAATCAGTGTTAAGGAACCTGTCAACAGTGGTCATCTTTCTACACTACAGTAGCCACTATTTGTGTTTCCCTTCGGTGCTCACTATACACAGGCCTGACTGTACTACTGGTACTCAACATAAATGTACATGACCAATGGCTATTATTATCGTGTCGCTGCTGGCAAACTTGTATTTTGGACACATGGTTCATTTGTTTGGCATGTACAGCGTGAGTCATTCGCTGTCTGGCTCATACAACTAATGCAACCCTCCCCCCCCCCCCCCCCCCAATCCCACCTTTGTCCATCTGTCATCTCCAATGTTATATGAGTTGTTCTGGACACTATTGCTGGGGTAGCGGGCACTGGCAAAGATTAGTGATATCTTTTGTATGGGGTGATCAATATATTCATTCCCCCCTGAACAAAAGAACTTTCTGCAGATCTACATGTACATGTACGCAAGTGAGTGGGGGTAAATAACTATCAATATATTTATTTGTGCAAGAAGCTCCATCCCCTGCCCCCCCCCCCCATCCCCCCCCCCCCCCATCCTCCTTGTCCATCTGTCATTTGTAATTTTGTGAGTTGTTCCACTATTGCTGGGGGAACATCCATATCTACGGACAATAGAATATTTCTGAGCAGCGTTGAAATGAGACTGGGAGCAAGAGACGAATGGTGGTATCACAAGTAATTTAGCAATCTGCCATCCATCATGACAGAGATAGGGACCAATTCGCATGGGGACATCAAATTGCTGGAGAGCCATTGCCGTCGTCAACCAGAATATATGCTTCAGAAAATAATACAAATTTCACGGTCGGCTCCGTCTGCCAGCAAGTGATGAGGACAACCATATTGCATTGCGCCCTAACGTGGGGAGTTTGTAAATGCCCTACGATTCCATGATTAAATCAATTGGACCGAAACTGCTCCATTATATGGCCCACACATATATCGTTTAGAGGGCTGGGCCGTGCATCAGTCTGTACAAGCACATTAATGAAATGTGCATTATTGGAATGTTGGAACGGTAGAGAGGAAAAAGAAAGGAGGCCAGACGCATCCCGAAAATTGGGCCAAATCCACTTAGCTTGTCCTCATCAATTCTGCGCGCACATCACGAAATGACAGATGAGTCGTGATCTCCGAGCTCAAAACCATTCATCCTTAAAAGGCGGAAGAGACGGAGGAGCACATTCTTTTGACATTTAAGAAACCCCATCCCATGCGGCACACACAAGGATGAAATTCAAAAGAGAATTGGAACAAAGAGATGTAAATATTTTCCCCAGAGAAGACTAAGAGAATAAATGGTTAATTTCCAAGAATTCTTTTAAAGGGCAAGTCCAAGCTATTTTGTAGACATAACGCGTGGGACATCAGAGCAAAAAAGAGTGCTTACTCTTATAAGAAATATTGAAACACCAATTTGTTTTACATTTTAGATACTTTGGAGCAAATTTTATCAAATGCCAAAAAAAAAATTTGAAATCCTCCGTGCATAAATTATGTATGCAACTTTATGCTAGCATCACGCGTGGGACCAGAGAAAGTTGGTATTTTTAAACTTTGAATTTGAATGTGAATTCCTCCGAATTTATATACAATTTCAAAACATATTTGGTATGGTCTTAATGTTCATCTTGTGCTCTACCAATATATGAAATTTCATCATCTCAAAACTTAAAGAGTTTCACACAGGGTCGATTTGAAAAAAAATTGCATTGTCACGCGTGGGACATGCAACGCGTGGGACATTTTTCTGCCATGCGTTTTACATAGGCCCGCCACCAAATGTGCCCTTATTATAGATATTTCAAGTATTTGAGCTTGGAAAATACTCATTTTTTGCAAAAGTGTTCTTTATGTCATTTCTTAACAATATATTTTTTTTAAAGTTGCAAAATCTAATTTTTCCCTTATGTATTTCTTTGTTTTGGGAAATTCTTATGTATTTCTTTGTTTTTCAACTTCCATTTTTACATCTTTTTTTTAATGAAATCAATTATTCACCATTGTCAAACAGTTATTGGCCTAAAACTATTTATTTGCAGTGATTACAATGAGAAATAATTGAGTTTTTATAAATTGATGAAAAAACACTATTTTCCATAGGATTTGTACATAAATCACAAAATTATGCAATTTCTGGAATGACTTCCACTTGAAAAAGTCATGTGACTTTGTGAGGGTATAGTTGTTCGTCATAAATTTGGTCTTAAAAGTTGCGCAAGACTTCAGAGAAAATACTTGTAAAGTTGCGGGCCAATATCTTTGTGCGTTGCGAAATTATCGTGTATTTGCCAATTGGCCAAAACAAGATTTTTAAAAACCCATTGCTTTACTGTACAGATTGTCCAATGCGTTACAAAATGTCCCACGCGTGACAAAATCTAATTGTAGAATTATGCTAATAAGGTAAATGTCATTAACTTTTGTTGCTATGTTATGGATGTCCCCCAAGGTAAATTAGAACTTTGTAGAGTTTCAGAAAAATGAACCTCTCGATTAAGGAGAAATCAAAACAATAGGATGTAAAAATATAACGTGTGGGACATGCTAATTTTGGAACGCATCTAATTTGCATATTATTAATTGAGATAACAAGCTGAAAATCATAATCCAACTACCTTCTTGTAATGACTTCAGGTCAAGCCAGTAATAAATAAAGAATTATTACAAGTATTTTAAATATGATTAGATTTGTCTTTAATTCAGATGTCCCACGCGTTATGCTGATTTACATATTATGCAAATATATTTGATTATTACTACTTATTGGAGACATGCTTTAAGTTTTTGTTTTCAAATTATTAAAATTCAATATCTTAGCTTTAAAATGACATCAAGTGTCACTTGATTGGGTGAAGATGAAAATTCACCCCCTTGGGACCAATTACCTTGGACTTGCCCTAAAACATCATATTTGTGTACATTTTACAAATTACCAAAGTATCATCAGCAATGTTGTAAATAATTATCACTGACTTATTATTTTAGTTTTCGTGCCTTCACAAACTGAAACTTTCAAATGGATATGTGTAGTACAAAGGGTCTGCAAAATTAAATACTGAAATTACAATTTTCGTTTACAAAAATTTACGAAACTAGCATGTATATTTCAAACTTAGTATATATATTTTCATGATGGATCATGATAAAATAAGAGTTGAAATTAGAAGTATTGACTATATAATTTAAAACTGTATTCATATACAGTAGAACTTGATTCCATTAACCCATTGACTACGGGAACCGGGTGGGTTGTGTACAAAGTCTATGGGGATTTCACAAACTCGAAGGGAACGGGTTAACAATATGACTGTGAAGTTGAATATGAATCATACAGTATGAATGTATGCATGCAATCTACGATTCATCCCAGAGATATAATCAGTGGCTGAAAGTAATGAATGTCAATTTCAGCGCATTCGGAATGAATCATGCGCATAGCATGGCTGCCCCAATGTCAAATTCACGCTCCTATCCTCGGCTGAGCGTTGTGAATGTGAATTTGAAGGTGAATGTGTGCGGTTCAAACGATAGTAGGTCATGTTCATGTGCGTCCTGTTCAATTACCCATTACAATTCTATGGACATGCAAGGACGTGAAGTTCCTGCATTGTACGTTGTTAATGTCACCAGGTAAAATGCGATTGAATTAATGGGATTTACGGAGGAGCGTGTAGGAGGTTTATCTTTAGGCAAAGTGAAACAAGCTTTTAGATATCCATCTGTTCAGTGAGCTTACGGGGAGGAAATATTTAATTGCTTCCAGTTCGCAAATCACTGGATTTATGTATGCCATGTGGAACTGCATGCAAATCTTTTCAATTAAGCATATTTACTCATTGATAGCTGATTTAGATGTCTGTATCAATTTAAGCGATAAATATAGAACTACAGTAGCTCTGATTTAATCAACATTGAATAATTCCTAATCAAATTTAATTCAGTTTATAGGGAAATCAGTTGCAGGCAAATGCATTTTAATAGTTATTATTTATTATTTATTATTGTCATTAGGGGAAAAAACATAACTTGCTTTATGTATCATCTGTACAGCTTTTGTTTAGTTCTTATAATTGACCTACAAGTTTTGTTTAATTAGCTTTTATAGTTTCTAGTGCAATAAGTGTAATGACATTACAATCAAGTGTAAATTGATCATGTTTTGGCTGAAACATTCCTATCTCTATTCTTCCTACCATGAATCCCCCACCCCTCCCTCTGTCAGCTCACGAAGAAGAAATATAGTACCGTAAAACTCCGTGTATAAGACGCACTTTTTTTCCGTCGGAAAATTTTCAAAGTGGGGGGTGCGTTTTATACACAGGTACAGCCAAAAAAAAAAAAAAAAAAAAATTCCAATTTTTTTTTTTTTTGAATTTTTTTTTGGGACACCCTGTAGTCATGTTTAATGCATATTAAACTGGTCTAGGGCATGACAAGAGCTTGTTATAAGGGGGAACATTTATCAAAATATACCTTTTTCCTACATAAATTATAGTGGTTAGCAAAACAAAATGCAAGTTTTTAAGTAGTAACACTGCTACTAATTGAATATTCAGATATTCATGAGTAGCAGCACTCATTTAATATTCAATTTTCTAAACAGTGGTTATACATTTTTCTCATCAAAAAAGTTATTAATGAATTTAGTATTTTGCATATTTAATGAGCATTGCTACCTCATGAATATATGAATATTCATGAAAATAAATATTCTAAAAAAAAAAAAAAAGTTTTTTTTTTTTTAATAGAAAGTTGGGGGTGCGTATTATACACGAGTGCGTCTTATACACGGAGTTTTACGGTAATTGCTTCCAGTTTGCATATCACTGGCTTTGTAATAATATGCCTTCCAGCCCCAGCCCCACCCCCCCCCCCCCCCCTCCCATCTCCCTCCCCTCATCTACAGGAGAAAACAAATGTGGGTCTACTTTTCAAGCTTGCCACCAATACAAATTTAAAAAATTCAAAATCAATCAATTTTCTTTTGCATTGAACACTTTTTTATTGACTCTTTTTGATGAATTTTTGAGGGGGCAGTTCTTTTCTGCATTTTGGGGGCTAAATTTGATTTTACACTGGTGCCTCCTATCCCTCTCACATGAAATAAGGACAATCAATAAGCATGCGCATGAATGTCAACACTGATTACATACAAGCTTTGAGGCCAGACTCATTACTGTATGTGCAAATTACATTCATGACTGAAATGGGTGGCCATACATAAATTGTGCTGCCTACACTTATAAAATGTAATGGACATTTATAATGTACTAACAGTTCCTTCTTCAATTTTAATAACACAAGATATAGTGTAATAGTTCATGCCTTTATATATATTTGTAAATACAAACAACAAAAACACATATTATGTGTGATAGCAAAATTGTCCCTCTTCCTTGTAAATGATGAAATTTTACTGGCCCAACATAAAAGTTGTATTTGCCCCTGGCCATTGGGCCAATTGCTTGCGTCGAGCCCTGATGTAGCAGCCCTCCAAGACCAATACTCCGGATATGACACAACAATTGCAAAGATGTTTCCCCCTCCTTGAATTGCATGATGACAATCTGACATCAGGGGAGGAAATGAGACTCCGGAATCAAATCTATCATCATCGCCCTGGTGAAATCGCACATTCAAAAAAGGGCAATGTCCCAGATGAACAGAAAATGAATGTAGAGACACATTACTTCTAGGAAACATGATCTAAATTTAGCGATAAAGGACTCAAAGAGTACAGCAGATGACTCAGATTTTATCTCATAGTCACATCGTATGATCGATTTGCACCTAGTCTAGTGAACTAGTACAGTATTAAACAGGTGTACTCCATTGAGTGGAGGAAATTTCCTTTTTAAGAAACTTACAAAATGTTTGGTCGAATCCTACCCACCCAACAACAGTACCCCCTCTAAATGCTTCCCCATTAATTAAGAGACTGTTGTATCCGTATATATTGATTCAAAATGAGCAAAGAAAATTAGGCTTCGCCGGGTATCGAACCCGAGACCTCCGGATTGCTAGACCGGTGCTCAACCATTGAGCCACGAAGACTCTTGAAGACTCTTGCCTTCAATATTCACATGCTGTGGTAGTACTTTGAATGTGAAGCAGTATTAAACCCCCCCCCCCCCCCCCCCCCCCCTCCAGCATTATAAGAAGATCTCTATATTATTGTTGTTATTATTATTATTATCTCTTTTTTTCAAGTGCAGGATTGTGAATTATGTCGGAAATTTTAGTCTTTAATCACCAATCACCAAACATCCCTCAAACATATGTCCAAACAAATGACCAGCCCTATTACACTTGGACACTGGATCCAGACGGCTGGCCGATAGATGACCTCTACCAAAGCAGGGAAACACAATAATGCCTGCCCACTCTTCTTCTTCCACTCCAAACCATTTTTTCTTTTTTGGCAGAAAGGTCATTCTCAGTGTCACTGCCAATTCTGTCTTTCAAAGGGCCGAGGGCTCAAAAACCAGCCTAGCCTGTTCACAAAGGTTATTAGAATCATTGGCTCTAACTCATAGATGTCAAAAACGCTAGAATAACACACACTTCACAAGAGCGTAGGTGAGCACAGGTACCTTCCTTACTCAATCCACCGTATAAGTTTATCCAAACATATCTAGAGATCAGTGGAACTTGGGCTGGTCCTGTGTCATGGTCAAGCTCTTGCCCCCCCCCCCCCCCCCCCCCTTCCTAAAGACTGATCCCCAGCCAGACCCCCAGCAGACCCAGCAAGGCACATCTATTGTACTGTACTATAGCTAACCACAACAGAAGCAGCTACCACTTGACAAAAGGGCGATGCTCATTGTACCCTTCATTGTGATTTGCACCTCTCAGTATTCTGGATAAATCCTTTCAATGCCATATAAGTGCACATTGTGTGTAAACACTCTGTAGCCTTTTGGGGTCAAATGGTCAGAGGCTTAATCTGGAGCTACCTGGCACTACCAATGGGTGCAAGTGTACATAGCCTTGAATCAGTGTTTTCAAGTGGGCATCAGGCTTATCTTATCACTTGATTTCAAATTGCTGATTCATATTTCAGGGCAGACAAACTTGAGTATTAAAATGCACTCAATGAGGTGTACCTTTTTTACATTCCAAATTCTACATAACAATTTATTCTCTATTTCAATGGGCAATTTACCCCCACTAGTATCATTTATATGACTTTTGTTTTTATTCTAAAACCCCATCAATTTTTGTCCTTCCTTTTGGTTAAAATTTGAAAAGCAATGCTAACTATACTGACAACCAATTAAGATTACGTTTAATTTGTGGAATTACTGGTATAACAACCACTTTTACATGTACATGCAAGTTCTGTGGAACAATTGTTTTAATGAAACATAAAAAAATACAAATTAGCAAAGGGATTTTTGGTGGGATTTTTCTGTTTGGATTGTGATCAAATGCTTATAAAATGATCACTTACAGCATTATAGCTTATTAGTAGCCCCTGAAATTCGAAAAAGAGCCCGGAAATTTGTAGCCCCCGAAAGTTGGAAAAGTAGCCCCCGAAAATGGAGCCACCGAAAATGGAGCCCCCGAAATAAAAATATTATTTTTTTCGCTGTTGCTCACTGGTGCTCTTTTCATTGAACCACAAGGCCCTATTATTGATGGTGATAATTCCCAATTCACAATTGAAAAGCCAAAAGCAACGCTATTTTGAATCCTATCTATTTCTGAGTAACAACACTATCATACATGTACATGAATTGCCATCTAGCTGATAACATAGCACAAAATATATAATTTACACTATTATTTTGTTATATTATATGACCTATAAAGATACTGGTGTGCGATTGGTCAAAAAGCTGTCACGTGACCATCGCTACAAGGATGAGAAGCGTTATATTGACCGATCAGTCAATATAACGCCGTTATATTGACCGGTGACGTAATTTACGTCACAATGGGTGTGTGAAGATGAACAATGTGCGCGTATTGGCATCCTAGCACGCGCAGCGTTGTTAAGCTTTCTACGGAGATTGCGCGATCCGAAAGTAAATTTGAAAGGAAGGTCGAATAAAGAAGCATTTTGCGCAGCATTTCGATAACAACACACTGTTCTACTGGAAGGATTTCGATTTAATCTAATGATTTTCCCTTGTCCATAATTTTATTTCAACACCAAATTTATATTTATCTTGATTTGTATCTATATAGGTCATCATAATATAACAGATATTGACTTTTTCCTTCGGGAACCATATAACATTTCATTTCCCTTGGGGAGTTATATTTTTGTCTCGGAATACTATATTTTTCCTCAGCGCTACGCGTTTCGGTAAAATATAATGTCCCTCGACACAAATATAACTTCCCTCGAGGATCTCAAATGTTATATTGCCCCTCAAGACAGTCAATATCTGTATAATGTTTTTATGTCGTTGTACACTTTTGTGTGTGTGTATTGCAATTCTATTTTTCACAACTTTGAGTGCTGCACTAAAGAAAACCTATAAGTTTTCAAGTTCAAGCAAAGTAGGTCTTACTAAGACTGCAACAAAATTGGGATTCATTTTATCATAATACAGTAATACTAAGACATGCTTCTGTTGCAGCTTATATCAAAGCTCACCCCCCCCCCCCCCCCCTAACCAATACATATTCCTATACTATTCCTATTCCAAGATTTACGACAAGAAGTTACTAGTCACCATAAAAGCATTCCAGATTGCGGTCAACAAATTATTAATTGATTTAATATAATAACTCATGAAAATGAAAGCTGTACATGTATGTATGTACATCTATCATTCATTTGGCTCAGGGAAATCATTCTACTACTTATCATTACAGGTTATTAATGGAGATAAAACCTGGCTTCCCATAGAAGCCACACATGGCAAAGCCATCCGTCAATCAACAAGCTTAATTAGGAAATTGATCCTGCAATCTACGCCTTTGTGCCCCACTCTTTTACGATTATCCAGGTGACACTAAACCCATACTCACAGACATACAACTAACCATAAATATTTACATTATGTTTGAATGTCTGTGGAAGTTAACTGCACACCAATTAGTAAGCAAGCACCACCCACACACACTACACTAGATACTAGGTATCAGGGTGCAGTGGAGGCCACTGCTTGTCCCACTTTCTGAAGCAAAATTCTAAAGTCTATGGTCCTGCTGACAATACTTCGTTAGAGCAACATTTCAATATATCAGCTATGTACATTTTTTTTTAAAGAGGGAAAAAACAGTTGCTATGATACAGTAATGTGTTCCCCTTAAATCTCAAACATAATTGACATTTGTTAATTTATTTGTACCAGTTCTGATTTTGTTTCCAAGGTGCCAAACGAATCGCAGTCCACTGTTTAGTTGAAATAGTAGCACTCGTGATTGAAAAGGATGCTCACGCAAATCAATAAGAACACAATCGGTTCCTCACCGAACAATACACATGCTCATTGTTTATTGATCTGTATGGATATTACGGGGTATATTCATTGTATATGTACATGTCCATGGATATGGCAAAAAGACTTGCATCAAAAGGACTGCTTCAGCATTTGGTTATAAAATGCTGATGACTTACACTAATCAATAGGCATGCTCAAATGTTGTTAATTGATTTGTGTGTGTGTTATGTGAGGACACACACATAGTTGGGGTTGATGGGGTAAAATATTTTGCCACTCAAAGGCCTGTTGTGAAAGGGGGGGAATAATTTTGGTGGGGGACTACTTTTCTAGTCAATCTGCCTTGAAATAGCACCCAAAAAAGATGAGAATGACTGCTGGAAACATGTTTTAACTAGATGGATCTTCGACTGCGCGAAAATTATGCCTCCGCTATCACGCAATTTTTATATCAAGCCAAAAATAACATGCACTGAATTAATAACTGTTAACTCAATTTTTATGGTAATTCATCAACCAGATCTTGAGATATCACAATTACGAGCTATTTTGGCATATACATGTATAATGAGTCCTGTGACCTTGACCTTTGACCTCATGACCCCAAGATTGCAGTGCTACATTGGCTCCATAAGATACATTCAGGTACCAAGTGTGATTGAAATCTGACATTCATTTCTTGAATTTTTACAATTACAAGCTATTTCTCGCATCTATGAATTCTGTGACCTTGAACTTTGACCTCATGACCCCAAAATTGTATGGCTACATCAGTTCCCTAAGATACATTCAGGTACCAAGTTTGAATAAAATCTGACAATCAGTTCTTAAAATGTTGCCATTACAAGCTATTTTAGCATGTATTTATAGAGTCCTATGACCTTGACCTTTGACTTCATGACCCCAAAATTGTATGGCTTCATTGGCTCCCTATGATACATTCACATACCTATTTTGATTGAAATTTTACATTCGGATCTGGAGATTTTGCCATTACAAGCTATTTTTGCATATATTTTGCGCCCTGTGACCTTGACCTTTGACCTCATGACCCCCAAAATCTAATCAGATCATTGTCACCCCAATATGTACACTCATACCAAGTTTGAAATTGATTCGTCGACCGGTTCTTGAGATATCGCGAGAACGAAAACGGGACGGACGTACGGACGGACGGACGTACGGACGGACGGACGGACGGACGTACGGACGGACGGACGGACAACCCGAAAACATAATGCCTCCGGCCACTTCGTTGGCGGAGGCATGAAAACTCTATAATGGCCCAAAAAATGTTCAATAAATGTATCCAAAGATAAATTAGGGGGGGGGCAGGTATTGGCAATGAATGCACCCACAGAGAAAGAGGGGGGCTTGTACTGGTAATCATGTGACAATCAATATCAATGCGCTTGCTACCTCACAGAGGCTCACTTAGAAATTAAGTATTCTCCTGAGATTTTGGAAGTAGGTCAGAGTCTCAGTCTTGAAGGGGAAGTTGTCTGGTGACATGCAGACTGCATACCCATGACCAGTTCAAGGAAAACAACATTCTGCAAAGTAGACTTCCCTTTTTTTTTCTCTCTCTAAAAGTTGTTTCATCCGTTTGGACATGTAATTAGTTGTGTTTTGAATGAGCTTGTAATTTTGTGCTTGTGTTTGTTTTGTTTTGAGCTTGTGTTTTGAATGAACTTATCATTGTTAAAGGGATAGTTGAGTTCTGGTAAGGAGAGTACAGTTTTGGTGAAACTGAATTTTAGTAACCAAAACCTGCATCATTACATTACAAACTAATAGTTATAACTAGAAAGTAGAACTACTAGAAAGGAACACAAAATTACAAATGACGTAGTAAAGATCATGTTATCATTCAAAAAGAGCCGTTAAAACGTAAGAGGGCGCTCCCTAAACACTCATCGGTTTCAACCATTTTGAATAAAATATTGTGCATGTGATGTTTTGTTGAAATAGTGATTAGATAGAGAAATAACCAACAACTATTTAAATACCTGTTTTGTAACTTTTTGAAAAGAGGAAGCATTTTTTTGAATTTTTAACGGCTGGTTCGAAATTCTCTAATAAACCTGGGGCCCCAGCTTTATTACAAATTGTTATATTTATGGATATTTCAGCCGTCTCTGAACCGATTTTGATCAAACAAAGATGATTTTATTATTTAAATATTATGCTCTTTCAAATTTTACACTCAGTTTTTCATTACCTCACAAAAAAAAAAGTAGTCTAGCGCCCTCTCTACCAAAACTCAACTATCCCTTTAAATCAAATATGTCTCAACGTTCTACCGTTCATCTATTACCTACATTTATATCAACATATCGTATATCCCTGTTAAACTGTATCACCATATCTTATATCCCTGTTAAACTGTATCACCATATTTCCAAGCACTAGATCACAATATCATCCTAGGGAGTGGAGATGGTGCACACAATGTGTGTGGGCTGGCATTGTATCCTATGACTGTCGTAGTAATATTAATGTAAAGCAAGCGCTTAGAGCTGATACTGTACATCAGGCGCTAAAATAAATTGAACTTATCAGTATCATTATTATCCTTGAGATTATTACCAACATCACTTTATCACTACCATGGATCCCCTCCAATTAAAACCCACATCAAACATGATTCTTACCATTTCTTTGGCCACCTGGTCCGGTTCGTCCTTCTGCAGGTCGATCTCAAACTGGAGCGCCTCATTGTCCCGGTGCTTGTCCTTCCGCTTCTTGGGGTCCTCCACCCGCAGCTGCAGCTGGATCAGGTCGGTGTTGTCATCTTGGACGATCTCCACCCGAAACGGTGTCTCCTCGAAGAACTCGTGCTTCAGGAGCTCAGAGATTGTGTATCTGTACAAAGGGAAAAATAGAGCAATTATATTATATAGCCAGTGCATTCACACACAAAAAGGCAGAAGTCATTTTAAAAGCGGTAAACTGTAGCTGGATGAAATCGTTGTCGTCGTAGATGATCCTCACCCAGACGCCCATGTCCTCGAAGACCTTGTGCTTCTCGGAAATTGTTTATGTGTACAGACAGAGGGGAAAAAAGCAAAGATAAAAATAATATAGTCACTGCATTGAATGCGTTCCCAAGTTATAAATTTAAACAGAGCAGAAGTATATTTGAACACAGTGAACTGCAGCTGGATGATTGAAATGCTCTCATCGTGGATGACATCCATCCAAAACCCTTTTTGTCTTTGAAGCATGGTTCACTTCAGGAGCTCAAAGATCATGTGTAAAGATACAAATCCTGAAGTCGAACATTGCATATCCGTGCAAATTAAGAAGCTTTTTGAGAGGTTACGCATAATGTTTCCATGCGTAAATGCAGGATCTCATTTACATTCACAATTCATATTAATTATGCATTGCGGATTACGTTTATTTCTATTTTCAATGCATCTTTATTTCTTTCCCTCTACAATTCAAATCATGCATTGCAGATTATTTATCTAAAAATGTAATGCATTTTTTTTCTTTTCCCTCCGCAATTCAAATTATGCATAGCGGATTACTTCTCTTTCTACTTTCTATTATTAATGTAATTTGTTTTTTCTTTTGCTCCGCAATTCAAAATATGCATCGCAGACTATTTTCACATGGTGAGCAGGTGTTCGTCGAAATTATCCCCATCATTTACGTTTCCATACATAGAACACAGATATGGACATGCCATACATCAACAGGATACTGAGATTTATTTCCTCTTTGCCTCTGCGGCAACTGGCCAGTCGCTAGGATAAAGCCGTTGTATTGAAATAATTTTACATACATACATACACGTAGAAAACAACACTTGCACAATTTAAACATCTAGTTCAAATTAAGTTCTGTGCAACTGTTGTGGATATTTAAGTTTCTTTGGAGTTGCTAAAAAAATACATATTACTATTTATTATTGTAAAGTGATATTCTTAAAATGTATGAAAGTCTTATGAAAGTGGGAAATACAACAGTCCACAATCAACATTTGTTTTGATAATTTTTACAATAAATTGTAATATCGTATTACAAAAATGTATTAATAATTAGTTTTGTTTACCCAGATAGACTCTTACATCCGCAATATCATATATAAATTGCACTAGAACACAAGTATCCATTGCAAAAAATAGTTCACATTCACAGTGTTGTACCAATTTGAATGTGAACTACATTTTTCAAATTCCATTGATTACTTATTGCATTGACCTTCAATGTAGATGGACAAACATTCTTTCTTTTATCAAAGTGAACATTTATATAATTTTATATTGATTTCCCTTAGTCACCAGTTCAACAACTGGAAACCTGCTTCCACTAATGGAACAAACAAATTTCCAGCTAATGTAATAAATTGCATGCATTTTTGAAATCTGTTTTGCATGTCACTTCTGGAAAGAAAATTATTATACAATCATAATCTTTGATTGTCAAATTCCTTTACTGAACATCAAATCAAAGAAGTGGGCAGCGAGCTAGTTCCTTGCCAACCATTATATTTAATTATTTATATATAAAAGACAAAAGTTAAAACTAGGGCTATACGTTAGTTTTATTATCAAAGTCTTTAAAGAATGTCACGCGAGGGGTTCGTAGTAACCTGTCGGAACCTGTCCGAATATCTTAACTAGGCTAGCTTGTGCGCACTACAAAACAATGAACTAATGTGTATTTCGCACCATGCGCAAGGCGTTCACAAGATGCCCCCCCCCCCCACCCCCGCGAATGGTTTACGAATCTGAATTGCCGTTAACATCTAAATTTATGTGACTTTCATCGTAATACACAGACTGGTAAGAAGGCAAAGTCAGTGTATGACCAATCAAATGGAGGAGTTGAAGGCCACACTGTCATTTCCATAATTATATATACCGTCTGGTGAGAGTCAGAAGGGCGTAAGGTCAATATTTTTTTAGTTCAGTATTAAAATTAAAGAGAGCTACATTGGGTTTTATTACACGACTTCCAACCTTTAAACACAACTATCTATGAAGTACACAAAGTGACTAAGGGCCCTTCTCTTTCTTAAGTGATGATATGTACTCTCTGGTAGATCTACTTTTGCTTGCATTTAATTGATGTCACGATTGTAAGACTTCTTCATGAATGTCCATTAAAGTGAACCATTAACTCTGTCAAATTCAACCACAATCACTTATTGGATCTTTCACATTTCTCTTTCTTTTTGAACCTTGTTGTTTGGCTTATGTTGTTGTTTGGCTTATGGTTACAGAAGAATGACATGGGTTTTGATTTTTCAATTATTGGTATATGATGTGAAGCTTCAAATATCACTTTTGGAAAAATCTTCTGAAGTTAACTGATCACTTTAAGGTGGCACTAGGTGTGGCAAACCAATCAAGTCTAATGAGGAATCTGCACTAAATGCCTCAAAGGCTCAAGATGAGTGCCCGTTTCTGAAACGGAATGACCATTTTAATTCAACATTTTCATTTAATTTTTGTGAATTATTGTAAACATCTATAGTTCCAACAACTTACACGTAGCTCTATGCAGCTTATATTTGATTTCAACAGGTTAAATTTCATAACTTAAGAACAACGCCATAATGTTTGTTTCTCTTCTGGTGGCCTATTATGTCAAATTTGGCAATAGTAATAATTATATTTTGGTGGCCAAAAGCTCATTTTTCAGTGGCCCTGGGCCAGTGGACAAGTACTTTCAATCTGATCTTTTTCCTTGTCTTGTGTCACCTCATCAATTCATGCATTATAGCACAATTGAATCCTGCCCTTTAGAAAGCACTGAAATTATATATTTCCAATTTTTCATGCCAGCTCACAATAATAACGCAGGTGGCTCAAAGAGTGAGGGCAGTTGTGTGACAGGATTTCTAAAATAGACCGTCACGGCGCCAGGAATTAACTCATCATTTATTTTCTCCCCCCAAACGGCTTTGAACTCACAACTAACGAGTAGTAAGCCCCAGCTCTATTTCCCTGCACTGTTTCAGGACCCACAAAACTCTTGAAACTATAATTATTTTCACTCAATTTTCTTTGGGTCAGTTTCCTCTGTTTGTTTTTTTGAATTTACAGAAAGTATATCATAATTGATAATACAAGTAAGGACAGCTTTATATATAAATGGGTACAACTTGTTCAGTAGGAAGCAATGAGTATAGGGAATTTGGGACCAACATCTAGGGTAATGTATTAAATGGAAACTTGCAAGTACAGTACAGTAGCATTCAACTTCCGTTTAATATGTATGTTCACATTCAGGGCATGGAATGCTGCCAAAGTATGTGTACTGACAACACACTATACAATGCATGATGTGGTGCCAGAACTTTGTGTAATGTTTTTTTCCTTCACTTATCAGTATGTATAATTAGCAATGATCACACCTTCCCCATTCGTGATTAAACAATTGCAATACAAATATTATAAGCTTCCATTATTTATTTTTAAGGCTAACATTGAATATTAAACATTCTTATTAGTGTCTTATGAAACTTGTGCCTGTTCTAGGTTATTTCAGTCCCATCATTTTTCTTCACCCATTGAACATAAATCATGTTTGCCGAGAATGTTAATGCAAGCTATTAAAAGCATGTACAAAGCGTTTGCATTTTTCTTCTTCCCCCCGCCCCCCCCCCCCCCCCCCCCCCCTTAAATGAGTGTAATGGGGTGTAAATGGCATTTTTGGTTCAAGGAGTTTCACACCATTTCTAAACGTCAAGTTTACTCAACAACTCGATGCCCTAATGCTAATGGTCTCATTTAAAAAATGGGAAAAGTCATTCCCAGTAAATACGCTCCCTAATGAACACGAGACGACATGTGCATCACAGGTTGCCACGGTTACCAAGATATGTTCAGGTGTTTTGTGGCTCAAGCTCATTATTCCATCCTCCTCATTATCCTGAAAGCAGTTTCAAGAGAAAACTAGAACATGGTACCTGAAAAAACATGAACTGTAGTGCTCAGCGAGCTCACATTTCTAATTCCCATAAGACTGCAGATTCAGGGGAATACAATTAGTGGCTACATTGTATTTCAAGCTCGTGTTCATACAATTTACAAAATGAAAACTGTTTTACATCAAACTCGATGACAAATGTTTTGGGCTCTCTTATGACTGTTCAGGGCTCTTTTATGATTGTTCCCGGGCTCTTTTGGGCCTTTCAGGAGCTACATTACTCAAAGTCTCTGTGTATTTTCCCCACTAAGCATTCCTGACACCATATAGGATTTCCATTAATTTACATGATTATTCTTCGGGGTTTCTTGGAATTCAGAAAGAAACAAAAAGGCAATTTAACGACTTTTATTTAAAGAAAGAAAGAAAAAAAAGACAATGAACAAAATCAAAGCATTTTCAACCTTAATATTAGTCACTGCTAAATCAAAATCAATACATGGAATTTACTTATTTTTAGACCAATTACCAGCTTTGTCATGTTGCTAATGAGAGAAAGGTTGTTAAAAATAAATTGGTAAACTAATTATATGCAGTGCTTTTTTTTTCTTCATTTTAATTTCCAAGTATGGAAAGTATAAGAACATTGAACACTCATAAATGTTTATTTCTATCATATGCATTTCAAGAAGCCTGCGAGCACTTGAACCACAAACAAATCAGTGTAACCGTAACCAAATTGTCCCTTGAGGGGGCAGCCCCACTCAATGAGCCCTCAACCAGAGACTACATTAGGGGGAGAATAGAAATTGGATTTGGCATACTACCTACAGGGACAAAATAACGAAATATTCTGAAAATTGTTCACATGTCACATGACGAAGCATAGCTCATGGGTGTCTGGACCCTGCACTGTTCACACGTACAGGGAGACAATACATGTAACTAACTGTAACCGTACTAGATGCACACCATTAGACCGTTCACACGTAATCATAAAAAGTGTGATTTAACAATATTTTTTGGGATCACGATGCCAATTTTGATATTTTGTGTGTGGACTGTGGACATAAAAATTAAAATAATTTGTGTGGTTTTCATTGCGATCAAATTCGCAGCGAGTCATGCCCTTTTCGAGAATCTGCGCAATGGTTTGCTGTGTAAACTATGCAATACAATGTAAAATTTATCAACATCATGTTGTCAAAGTTCAACTACAAATTTTAAAAATTTAAAATTTCAACCCAACGCTCTCAGCAAACTATTTTTGGGTGGTTATTGTATTTTTGCATGGAGGTGGGGGGCACATAATACTTGCGCATTTACATACAACATGTATGTACTGAAAAACATCACAAAGTGTAAATCGTGGCACAGCCATTTTATTCAGGCTTTCAGAAATCTATAATAATTCTTAGAGGATCAAAGCTAAGCCGAGTTAGAGGCTTGAAGCTTAAGTGTAAACATATTTATGCAGCATTTCAAGGCATCCTATGCCTATTTCAGTGCAGGGTGATTCACAGGAAAGTTTGCACACCAGTGGGGCTGTGGCAATACCTCTTGGGTTATTTTTGTTAGGAAACTTACAATTCGTTGGTTGAGAAAGAGAAGGGCGCTAAGTCACTTTTTGTACTTCTGAGATAATCGTGTTTAAAGTTTGGGTGCCCTGTAGAAACCAAATACAGCTCTTTTTAAAATTTGTTATCAATATTTCAAAGATTATAGTTAATTATTGTCTAAAAAGTTTGCAAAACAAAAGGGAAGCTCCGATCTACAAGAAAATTTGTTATAAATATTTCAAAGATTATAGTTAATTATTGTCTAAAAAGTTTGCAAAACAAAAGGGAAGCTCCGATCTACAAGATGGTTTGCATTATAACTCAATTTAGCTCCAACAAAAAGTGACTTTACTCCCTTATCACTTTCATCCACTTATTCATACATCTTTAGGGGAGGTAACCACAATGCCTGATAGAATGTCACATTTCCTTGGAAACATGGCAACAATTCATGACACCATCCTCCTGTACCATATTGTTACTTGAAAAACTCTGGCTCACTTTATCCCAATAGCACTAAACATTTAAAATGCCTACATACATACACTAGAATGATGAGTTATTACACATCCACAATATATTGTTCATTATAATTATTAAAAATGGGGGGGGGGGGGGGGGGATATGTTGAAATATATTTCAACATGATTCTTTTTTCTCCCATTTTATTTTCACATTATTTCCAAATCCTTATCCGAGTGAATGTAAAATGTAGATATTCTTGCTGCCCGATAGCCCCAATACTATTTGTATTTGTAAAAATACATGTATGGTGGCTGCAAAACAAAGTTCTATGGAACAACAAATCTTCTTGTCCAGGAGCCAGTTAGCATTAGGGGGGAAAAAAAACAATTTGTGTCATTCATTTTTCAGTGGCCTCAGTGGGCCAGTGTTATTTTGAGAGACAGTAACTCATGTTAGTCTTATTATATTCAATATTATGATATCTATGAATTCATATCATGTTTAGGAACGAAACGAGAGAGAAGACAAAATGATGGTCGAATGATGAGGAATGGCATTAGTTGGTTGAGGGGCCTCTGCGGTGCCTCACCCAAAATAATAAAGTCGCTGCCATACTCACTTATTAGATTGAGTGAAGTGTATGTGACTAGCATGGGTAAAATATGCCACTACACTCTCGTTATTAGAAATTCCAATTCAATAATAAAATGGGGACCCTTTTACCCACTTGTTTCTTACTCTTTTTTCATGGGGGGGGGGGGGGGGGGGGGTTGCTTTGCATTCCTATGAGGTGAAGACTTTTTTGTTAAGTTTACTTCTTGTTGTTTTTTCTCTCTCTTTCTTCCAAAGGGGGTTTTATGGGTTGGGAGCAATTGATGTGGCTCACAAAGGAAAAAAATAACAAAAAACTATATACCGCATCACAAGAAAAATCTAATTACATGGTAGTACACTTTGAACATTAATCAATCTCTTCACTTTAAGTTTAAATCTGGCTTCAGGATACTCTTCATGTGCATTTAGACATTGTAAATGTATGGTATTCAAGTTGTTCTCAAGCTGAAATTTCTGTGAAGTATGTATGACTCCAGGCAGAGCTCATCATCTACTTGGGAGACATTGAACATACAATATTCACCATACCGCCCGCCGTATACAGTTTCCCTTTCACTCTCTCTGGTTCGAGAAGCTAACCACACAGATGTGATGATTTGCTCCAGCTTTTAGTTTTACTGTTTAGCATCAATTGAGGAAAAGAATGAAAGCTTTGCTTTAAAAATTTTTAAAAAAACATATACAGTTTTCCTTTCACTCTCTCTGGTTCGAGGAGCTAACCACACAGATGCGATGATTTGCTCCAGCTTTTAGTTTTACTGTTTAGCATCAATTGAGCAAAAGAATGAAAGCTTTGCTTAAAAAAAAAATTTAAAAAAACTGTTTTGCATAACCTTACCAAAGCTGGGAGAATTATTCATCCTTTTCTGCATAATTTACCGCCCATGTCTTCGGCAAAAATAACACACGCTTTAGAATGAGCAGTAAGGAAGGCCTACATTTAAACAGGAGAGTCATTCATACTACATAAATATATGCTCTATGAATATATCCGTCTAAATAAAAAAATAATAGCACTTACAGGCTCATTGCAATTTGCGCTCAATAAATATCTATCATTATTATAATTTGTTTTAATGTAACGGTGCAGAGAAAATAATCCTGCTTATTCCTAAAAGTTACACCCACTAATGTATACATGTGTGTAAACAGATCTTATTTTTCAATACTGATAACTAGTGTGAATGGCCCAAGGATGGAGGTGTACATGCAATAAACATTTCATGAGACCCATTGCACCAGACTGTACCTGAGCCCCTGCGCTGCCCCCACTCCCATAAAATATTAGTATGCAAGAGGCAGAACCTCGTAATAAATCAAAGGATGAGCTCCGTCCTTCATCTCAAACAGTAGTAAGTTGGGAGGGGGTAACATAAGCAGAACACTGATAGTTTGCACCAGACTGTACATGAGCCCCTGCGTCGTCCCCCCCCCCCCCCCCCCCCCCCATAAAATATGTAGGAGGCAGACCCTACCAATAAATCAAAAGATGAGCTTCATCTCAAACTGTTCGTTGAGAGGGGGGGGGGGGGGTACATAAGCAGAACACTGCAATAATTAATGTATGTGTGTAAAAATTTCTTATTTTTCAATACTGATAACAAGTGTGAATGGCCCAAGGACTGAGGTGTACATGCAATAAACATTTCATGATACCCATTGCACCAGACTGTACCTGTGCCCCTGCGCCCCCCCCCCCCTCGCCATAAAATATGCAGGAGGCAGACCCTGCCAATAAATCAAAAGGATGAGCTTCATCTCAAACGTTAGTTGGGAGGGGGGTACAATAGCAGCTGGCTGGCCCATAACTTAGCATGAGCAGAATGATGATAGCCTGTTTCACAGACCTCCTGACAAATTATTCACCTTCACGACTAACTTGGGTAGGATGTAATATTGATTCGCTCTACCCATCTTACCTCGGAAAGTATCATAGCAAAGACTAATTGCTTTGGGAGGAGGCTACAATTAGCTTCTGGCCCACTTACTACTTGCATGGTGGTAGCCTGTTTTTTCAGACTACTGGACAAATTGTTCGCATTTAGGGAGTATCACAAGAAACTGCTCCGCTCATCCCATCTCGTCTCACTAGTATTGTTGTAAAGACTAATTGCTTGTGGAGGGGGATACATTAGCTACTGGCCAATATATTAACTAGCACGGTGATAGCCTGCATCACAGACTGCTAGACAAATTGTCTACAGATTTAGTAATATCCCACCCATACGCATTATTGCTTCGCTCAACCCATCCTGCCTTAGAACGTACTGCCGTAAAGACTAATAGGTTATTAAAAATGATATGCGTAGAGTGTTAGCCATCTTGTGCAGAAAATTCGCAGCAAATTCTCAGCAAAGGGTCATTAGTTTATATTAGTCTTTTGCCAGGCAATATATCAACTGGGAAGTTCGGAATAGCAGCCAGTCTCGTAGGGCAGAAACAAATACTGTATCTTCAAAAATGTAACGACTAGGCTTGTATGAAGAAAGAGGTCATGTTTCTGCATTCACTCAACATAGGGACTTCAACAAGGTATTTAATGATATCCCCTATGATGATGGCAACTGCATGTAATACCGTTCTCCAGGGGATAAATAAAAGCTGGAATCCAGATAAGTGAACTGACCCGATTGCTGCATTCCATCTCAAAACTCTATGACCCTGTTATCGCTGTCTGCTCAAAATACAGCTTAATGTGTATGACAACAGAACATTTGTAAGTAGGTATACACACATGTCAATTTATCATACATCATATTTATCTAGAAGTCCAAAAGTCACATACATGTACCCACAACTAATGTAATTAATGTATGTTCTTAATTTCGAACCATTGAATAGATGATTAATTTATTTTATTGAAGGTTGGGGCTTGCACCTAATGTAATTAATGTAGTTCTTTAATTTCAATCTATTGAATTGATGCTTAATGGATCTTATTTAACGTTGGGACTTTCAAGGAAAGTATATATCATAATTAATAACCCAGCCTACACAATCATTTAACTACTCATTTATATGTTTATATTTCCTTACCTTACATTACATACAGTTTGCCATTGATTTTAAAAAATAAATAAATAAATAAAATTAGTAAAAAACAGTTTGCCATTGATTTTAAAAAATAAATAAATAAATAAAATTAGTAAAAAAAGAAATGTTTTCTGAATTTCTGAATGAAAATATATGTCAAATCTCAAATATTTAGACCACCTCCAGAGAATCCTCAAGACCCAAACTCATATCATCACGTTTCTCTCTGACAGCACATTCCATCGTGCGGGAAGAGATCCATAGCTTGACAGAGCTTTCAACAACACAAAAACATCACCCTCGGAGAAGAAAAACGGCACAGAAAACAGTATAATATAGCCTTTTGACATCAAGATAAACCTTTTCTGAAATTGAAAGATATTAAGACTGAACTTTTTCATCAAACAATTGATCAAGACTGGATCAGAAATGTTGCAGATTTGTAACTTTGAATTGAGAAGTGTATTTCACTATCTTTGTGTGTGAGTGAGCCTTGGGTAAGTTGGGTTGCAACACAATTTGGCGTGCATGTAAACAGAGACATTCCTTGCAAATATAGAATACAGGAAAATAAAAGAAATTCAAATCTTACATTTTCTTAACTGCACATTGGGTGACAGAGAGAAAAAGAAAGATTTTTTTATTATTTTTTATTAGTGAGCGAAAATTATCAATGTAATGTCTCAATCATTAATTAGTTCACTAATTTTTACGTATCCCTCTCGGTACTAAGACAAATCAAATAAAAATACACTGGTGCTCAGGGTGAGTTAGTCCCTAAAATGCTCTTCTTTTTTTCTTTTTTTTCGGCAAAGAGCATCCATAATTTCTCATATCAAGATTATTGCAAAACAAATTTCAGAGTGTCATTTAAAGGCAGGCAAGTTTTTGAAAAGTAGCCCCCAAAATAAATAAGAAATTTCTTTTTCCCAGTAAATAATGATGAAAAGACCATGGAGATACATGTATAATCACATGCTTGTTTCCATGGTAATACAGGGGATTAAAGTGATCCAGTGGTTGCAATGCCTGCACGATGGGGGTGGGCCCAGCATGACATTCATCTGCTCGTTGATTGCCTAAATGATCGCGAATAAGCGAAGGTAGACAGAATTCCGGTCCAATCGCACCAATCAACTCAATTACATTAAGGCCCACATGAAATGTATAACGTCGCAGAGGCTCCGCTTTCAAAGCCAATGAGCAAAACGCCCCTGATGTACATGGTATGATGGTAATGATGCAGAAAATGGCAGGGATTATTTGTGGGACGTGAACTTTAGGATGGAATTCATCACAAGCGCACCAGCAGGGAGGCCAACCTCATTTCACATTATTGAACTTAACCTGTTGAAGGCAATATCATTTTGGTATAATACTGATTATAATGCATTATAAACATAAATGAATGAATCCCGCTATTAAAAGTATTATCATAACCAGTCGGGAAAAAGATTAATTTCAAGTTTATATATCACTTATACCTGCTCCTCTGCACATTAATACACACTAATACACACAAATGTAGTTGAAGCCATCGTATTGAAATTTGTAATGATACATGTTTCTCCTAAATGTTATTTTATCGTGCTTTTTTAGGGCCTGTATTAAAGCTGCTAAAAACAAAAATGTCAAGTCTGCATGTGACAACCAAATAATGTTATTAAAGGGTACCTCCGGACAGAGATTTAGCTCTCTTACATCAAAGACATATCCCAAATGAACATACAAAACAAGTCTGTGATCCTGAAAGTATTTCTACATTGCTAGGGAATCATTTTTAATATCACATATCACTCATTCTGTCAGCGCAGTTCCGATAACGATACCACTTAACGATCCTCTTATTGATCGCATCTGCGATATATCGCAGCAAGCAGAGAAAATCTCGAAAATCGCTTGTGTGTGCGCGCTGCTGCAGCACAGTGCGTATAGACGGAGCTATAAGAGAGAGAGAGAGACACGAGTAGCGCTATAAGGCCAAAAACAATAAATTGTTGAATTGGAGTAACAGGCAACCAAACATTAGGGTAGGTAGGTAGGGTTTTTTGTTTTTTGTTTTTTTAAGGATTCGCAAATTACACAAAAACACATATATAACACACAAATAACACATATCGCAATTGGAATTTTTTATTTTATTTATTTATTTTTTTATCAGAAAAAACCTTTAGGGTGGGCGGTATTTTTAGGGTCGGGCGGGTTGCGAATTTGCGTTTCCCAAACCATTCAGCAACTCCTTGTGAATACCCGAAATTTCCGACATTTAGTCGAGTGCCGAACGAATAGCAAATAAAAAAAACATTGGACCAGGTAGGATTCGAACCAGGAATCTCTAGCGTATCAATCTAACTCTCTATCCACGGAGCTATTTCGGCTTGGTGTTGGTTTTTAAAAATATATATATACCCTAATACTAACCCTTACCCTAACCCTAATGTACAAGCAATAGCATGTATACATATTGCATGCATGCAGAGATATGGTGCGATGCGGTGGCCGTGGCTAGAGTGCGAGCACGCGCGAAACGATACTAACTATCGCATGGGCTATGCGATAAATCGCATACTACCATAATAACGTACGCGTATTGATTGAGCGGTCGTGCAAACAAAGTCGCGCGCGCGAACCAGTAAATAGCCGTGGTTCCGTAGGTCGTAGTAATTAATTGCATTGTTCTCAAATTACAGAAACATATCAGACCCCATGAGAGTATGATTGGTATTCAATTATAGTACCAAAACAACTAAGGATTGGTTTTATCATGCCCGGCGGTACCCTTTAAAGTAAATTTCAGTTAGTTAGCAAAGGACTTAAATTTCTTTTGTTTTTAATGCAACATGAAAATATAGGTTCAGTATATTCACAAGCCTAGATCAATCATCTCTGCTGTATCTTTTAGCATACATGCAATTGATACATGGTTTGAATGTTTCATTTAAAGCAGCTGAAATACACTACATGAACAGTGAACATGGCTTTAATGTTTAATGAACCACTGAAAACTAAACACATTTCAAGGGATCAATGAATAGGGGTATGTTTCCCAGCGACCTTGAACAGAAAGAAGTATTGAATACCGGTACACAGGTAGATATGTATCATATTGTGCCAATGTTTACATTCAGTTACCAACAACTACACCAAGCAATACATTTGTGTATTCTGGCTACCAAATTACAGTACCTTTTCCCCTTTTCTTTATTTTTGATGTTAACAAGTTTAAGTGATTGCATGTTCGCCAGACAGTCAATTAATCAATCTCAATCAGTGAGTATTAATTGGTTTTGTTTGGGTACTCGCACAGTGATAATGCACGCTCAATCGTAAGTGACAGACTGCATGAAATGTATCTAGTCCAGTTGGAATCAATTTCTTACATTTACATTAACAGGGGTTCCCAAGAAGCATGGCCCAAATATTAATGGGTTTTTTTGGTTAATGGTTGGGGGGGGGGGGGGGGGGGGTAAAAATTAGTTATAACAAAAATGAAAGCTCTTAATTTCATTTTCAATCTGGGCCAATAGGGATAATAATAATTTTGAACATTTACAGACATCATCAAATTATACAGGGCTGCTTGTTTTTATTAAGTATGTAAGTACTTTTATTGTTATTATCATGATCATAATCACCATCATTATTTATAAGCAAGCTGACTAAATCTGCTGTTCTACATTCAGTAATGAAAAATAAGCATTTCTTATGATCTTAATCACATCAGAGCTCTACTCAGCAGCAGTTGAGTAGACAATACAATTATAAGATAATTTGCAGGAAACACCCATTTTCTAAAGGGGATTTTCCCTGTGAGTTAGAATTAGGCAAAATATACTCCCTGCCTTGGGCATTACTTAGTCCAAAAGATACCCTACATAGGATTGTCTGGATAACTAACAGTATGAATAAATTACAACACTTGTAGAATAACCCACCTAGAGAAATATATTTTCGTGACATAAAAAATAAAGAAATTTTTTGTGTAAAACTGTAACTTAATTACAAGTGTAATTGATTGTATTTAATATCAATGCCTCAATTTAATCATGTAGACTATTAGCATGTCCATGTTTGTTTGTTTGTCTGTCTGTCTGTTCATATAATTAATTTATACATTTGTTTGAAGGGCCCCATGAAAGAAAACCGAACTGCCAATGGACTGGGATTATACTCTTGAATAAGATCCTTCTGGCGGATATTGGACAGGAAAGAAGGGGAAAGGGATTTACAGGATAATTTTGACATGGCTCATTAACACTTTGTATTAATTAGCTCCATATAACTACAGCCCCCCCCCCCCCTCCTCCATCCAAACAAACAAACAAACACACAAGCATACTGCAGACACAAGCATACTGCAGACACATCCACCAAACACACCCACACACACTACACATGCACTCACACACGCCCTCGCGCATACACACACACACACACATATACTGGTTTTCGCCTTCGAACGTGGACATCCATTTCAAACCATTCTCGTACTATGCAAACGTGGACACGTGTGTATGTATTTTACTGCACAACCGAGGACTATTGTGTATTAACCGAGGACTATTGTGTGTGTGTATGTTTTCAACCGCACAACCGTGGACGTAGGGGGTGCACGTTAAACTTTCCGGTTTTTTGATGCGCGCGCATATGCATGGAAATCGCATTAGCAATCGTTAGCACTATCGTTTAAAAACGTGGACGTCCGCGATTCCTGGGTGTCCTCTATTTGAAGGTGTGTATTCTGGTGAAGGTCCACGATCGAAGGCATTTACAAACGCACATATACACACACACATACACATACACACACATGCACATACACGCACACACACAAACAAACACACATACACACAAAAAAAACTGTCTGATGTCTGCTGAACAACTTGTTACAAATTGCAGGGGACACTTTGTGAGGATGTCCCCTAATTAGTAGAGTGCTTCCTGCATACATTTGGCTGCTGCCAGTCTGGTTGATGTGAAATGAGGGTCAAAGCAAAAAATAACTGCATTTCTTTGAAATACACAAACAAAAAGGTAACGAACCACATCAAAAAACACAGAAATACGCCCTCTACCTCATACACACACACACACATACACAAATATTTCTCTGAAAGGCACTTTGAGGTCAAATTTTTCTATCAACAGCTTATTTTCAAACCCGTTACAGTACCGTCACAGTAAATTGGCAATAACAGCGCGCATACAATTTTAAAGAACTCTTCTAGACTCATTCCCTTTTTCTTACTTATATTTTAGGAAACAAAAATTGGAATATGCTGTGAGAAATAACTGCTTAAATTGCAATAATACGTCATCTTAAAAATGCCATTGCATGATCTTCATATTGCCAACGATGTGATACTTTCCTTTCCATGTCAGAGGCGTCACATCACTATCATTCACGAATGCACCGCTTGCGCAAGAAAAGACTGTTCTGATTTAATTTGTCCTGCCATTGCTCAATAAGCTGCCTGGCACCACACAAATAAACATGCCCTCCTCGCTGCAAATGGATACATGATTGGCTCCATGGTCATGGGATAAGGGACTGGTCAGAAACTTGTGAGATAAGGAACACGTGTACATTTACGTATACATCATATGAAACACACTTACTGGTCAGTAGTTATTCATTTCATTTTCGAATGAAATTTAAATGATTTTATGAAAAATATGAGAAACACATTTTTATGTACTAGGGTCCACGATAAAGCATTTACTGAAAATTGTTGGGACAGCTATATCAGGCAATAATTTCCGGCTTTATTATGTTAAAAACATTTTTTATGAGAAAAGAAGATCACAAACATGTGTTTGTGTACGTATGTAAAATATTACTGAAATTTGTAGGGGTAGCCCATGAACAATTACGAATCCAGGTTTATGCTATTTAAAAGGAGGGATCAAGAATTGAGGGGCCAAATCGTTGGCCCACTGGCCCAGGTCTACACAAATCATATTTGGACCGACAAATTGTTTCAATGGCAAATTTTACTTGCCCAACTGTGCAACCATGAACAAGAGAGAAGTTTTTTCCTTGATTGTTTGTGGCTATCAAAGTCTATTTTTCAACCACCAAAGATAAATAAGTTTCTATTTCACTTTTCAAAACATTTTAGCTACTACTACCTAGGGTTAAAATATGAATTACAGTTATTCAAGGATAGAATCAATTCAGGATTTATTTATCATATCTCTAATACCTAGATTCATTTTGTTATTTCAATAAAGTTTTCGTAACTTCTGTTTACGAATTTGCCTGACTCACAGAGCATGACCCTCAATGTTTAACTATCCAGAGCCTTTGTGCCAGCTGTAAACCACAATAGGAGATGAATTCCACCAACCAAACTACATGTAGTTCCAGCAAAATTATCGCCAACGGGTGTAAAATTTAGACTTTGTCCTACCACCGTTTTTGTCAATGACACTACAAAACAATGTTTATAAAACCCATGATGCAAATTAAGTTGACTACAAACATGACCTACTTTTAAAAACAAAATTACAATGTTCAAAATTGTGTAAAATTTAGACTTTATCATTTCCACCCTTTTTGCAATGACACTAAATAACAATATTTTTCAAACCCACCAAAATTAAGTCACATGCATGACCCATGACATTGTCAAAAATCAACGTTTTTAATTTTCTTTGCAGTAGTTCCTTGCCTTCCAGGCATACATATAAAAGGGATCTAGTAACTTCGTTGACATGTGCAAAAAGTGATGAATGGTTGATTCAATGTATATTGTTATTATCTGATATGTTCTCTGGGTATGAAAATATGAAGAATCATCCATATTGTTTCCTCACTTACATGTAGGTCAGAATTACTTTAGTAATGCTTTCTATTCTCAATGAACTGACTAACTTTGTAAATCTAGTATTTTCCCTAAAAAGGTTCCATTTTTATTCTTATTGAGTGATTTATGGATCCGCATGCTTTGCTCCTTGTTTGACAAATCCCAACATATTTGTGGCATTGCGTAATGACTTTTCCTTTGAAATGGGAGAACTAAACCTTCAACACTGTCAATAACAATGCTGTATGATACAAATGAAACTTCCTTTCATTCTTCATGCTCTCAATGCCTTCAATTATGTTGCCTCAGGAAATGTGTGATAAGAAATACAACTTTTAACAAGCACTTAGCAAGCACAGAAGGCAAACTACTGGATTTCTAACATGGTCTGCTTGGACTGCATGTTTATAACCCAAAAAATGTTTGCATGTTGATGTTTGATCATCGAAGAGGCACAAAAATAAGAAAAATCAAATGTACAATTCATTCTTTATATTAACTTGATTCATGTTTGTTTTAGTATGTTCATGTGCATGCGTGTGTTTCAGTGCATGCAATCATGTATGTGTAAATGTTTGTAGGATTGTACGTGCATGTTTTTTCTATGTGTATTTGTATGCAGTATAAAATGTGTATGCTGCCCTGAGTTAGCCATCTGAGCAAGCCTGCATATCACTATTACCCCATCCCTATTACCCGGTTCCTATTACCCCGTCCCCATCATCTCTCCATCAGAGATTTGGGCTGCACTCGAGGTAATCAAAACCAACTGACAACTGGCACTTGCTTCACAGACATCCAATGCCCATATTGCCCCACAGCAAACCACTAGCAATGATCTGGCTGTCAGCTGAATGCCGATACATATATTACATCTAGCTACCCCTTTCATACCAATATTCCTTTAATGGAATATGGATAGGTTTGCCCCACAGCTAACCACTGCTGCTGATCTGACCATCTGATATTGCACGTATGCACCCCCTTTCTCGTGAAAAGGTAAGACTGTCCGTGAAATGGTTTGGATGTGATCTAAGTGACAACCTGAACTAGTTATAGTAGACATCCAATGCCTTGCTAGGCCGCTAGCAAACCACTGTTACTGAGCTCATCTAATCAGGCTGCCAGCTTGCACTCCTCACAGATAGAACATACTCCATTCATATCTATCAGAGTTAAACTATTTCTGAAATGGTTCTAACATTAGTCACTTTTCATGAAATGGAACAATGTTAAAAGACTTGCACAAATTAAGAACATGGTGTACAATTGGAACTGCAATGTGAAGAGGATTTATGGACACAGAGCCATTCTGATCCTAAATGTTTCTTCTACATGGATATGTACAAGTATTCTTGTGGGTATGTTGAAGAGTATCGAGTAAATGGGATATTCAAGGCTGGGTTTGGTTGTTTTGTTTTGTTGTTTAGTTTTGTTTTGTTTTATCCTTGTTTTTTGTTTTTTAGATTTTCAGGCAAAAAATTTGATTATTTACAATATGTATAAAAAATCACTCGCGAATGGAAAAGCTATCGAACTGAAATTAGTTGTTTTTTTTCATTTCTAACAGACCAACACCTACACTCACAAGATCCTCTAAAGGCCAAACGTGTGCAACAAACAAGAAAATTGTGACATTTCGATTAGTGACACGTTTCCAAGATTTAAAGATACTTATTTTGATACACGATATTTCTGTATTGTGAAGAAAAGAAACAGGATGCTAGGTTAGAAACAAAGTGCCCTTATCTTGTTGTTTAGCTTGCCTGCCAAGTAACCCAGCATACATACATAAATACATACATACATACACACATACATACACACATACATACATACATACATGTACGCACTGCATACTACACTTGTGAACGTGATTTGGATTCCTGCCAGTGAATTCACACACTTAGATCATCCATTATATTCTGCTGGTTTGATTGCCAATTTGAAGAGGCATCACCATTATGTTTATGTTTCATCAAATATTATCATGCGTATGTCATGATCTGGTCTAAACCACAGCCCAAACAGTCAATGCAGACCTATAATAGTCCCCTACTGAGTCCCCATAAAATTCAGTTTGACATCCCAGCAATTGACCATTTAGTTTTGGAAGGTTTGATAAAAAAATTCAAAACATAAATCTACTATTTTCATCATCGTCAGAAATTATATAAAACATATGATAATGATGATATTTTTTCTGGACACAAGCTTGAAAACCTGCAAATAAAACTCTGGAGTAGCACAACCTAAACGCTTCTACAGTCTCCAAAATTGCCTTCCTGAACACAACAGGTTATGTAATAGCTTGGCGATTTCTTCGAATCCCTTTCAAGCTAATCCCTTGTCAGGGACTTTAGTGGTGCTAAATAACCAAACAAAAGTCACCTCTTTGTACTGCATGATCAAACAACAAAGAAAGTGCAGATGTAGAAGTTGCCTCAGCAGCAAAGAAGTAGTGTATAGGTGGAAATCCTTTTCCAAATGTAGTTAGACTCATAATTCCTTCTGAGCTGGAAAACTGTAAGGTTATGGTTATCAGTGAACTAAAACATTTGTTTTGTTTTTCTTTTCTGGTTCTTTTCATTTTCTTTTCTTGCAATTGTTTCTAAGATCACAAAATAAGGGGACTATTTTGATACAGAAAATGGGCAATTAGTTAAATGATAAGCAAAGTTGACTATTTTTAAAAGAACTATCTTGACCAACACTCCCCCCCCCCCCCCCACACATCTACTTTGTAAATGGTCATATGATGGTATGACCATTTACACGCCTGACACGCAATATCAGCAATGCAGAGCGCACAGTACAGTATTGTAATGGTGTCCCCCCCCCCCCCCCCCCCCATCTCTTCATAACACTGGCACACTATCTATGAATATTGATAGCGAAGACCAGTTTCTTTATCACTACTCTTATCCCTTGGATCTGTTGATGTCTATACAGTTATTGTATTGTTGCCTATTGAATAATTACCAGTTTGAATACAATGTTCAATTCACTGCAACAGGATATACATGTAGTTATCACTTTTAATCTTTCTGCTCCGCCTTTTCCGGAGCATTTGAGATACCTTATGAAGTCCATATCTATAGCTTCCTTTTATTCTTTGAATGCACATGATTTCGCACGCTATTTTCACTTACAGTCAATCATTTGACATGTATGCAATAATTAGAGTTGTGTCATTCTAGCCCCAAAGCTCAATACTGACAAAAGGTTTTTTAATACAAAAGAGACTTATTTCATCAAGAATATATTGAGACACATTTCATTAAAAATATATCAAGTTACTAATTTAAGTCAACTAAAACTTTTGTTTTGTTTATCTTTTCTGTATTTCATGCAATTGTTTCTTAAGTGATCATCTTTTGCATTACATTCATTTTTGTTAATGCATTTTGTTACACAATTTATAAGAATCGTAGAAAACTACAAGTGTACTGTACAGTATACTGCATTTTCTATAACAACCTAATATATATTTTGGGACCCCTTGGGTAAAAATATACAGCACAATCACTGAAGCTTATCGAAGCATACACCAACAATACACTAATCGAGGGGGGAAATGGGCATACTTTGCATTCCAATGCCTGTCAGGGAATTAAAAGTATCCATTGCCTAAACACAAACAGCATGGAACTTAAACAATTAGATCACAGTCAGTGTGTGACTCTGGAAATAACATACTTTTGAAAAAAGACGCAAGTGGTGCGACTGAAAAACGAAACGAAATATGACATGACATTTTGTGGGGCTGGTTAACCAGCATCACGCATGACATCATTGGTCGTAACAAATGTTATGCAGTTATACAAATAATGGATTTGTCGTGGGAGGCGTTTATAAATAAAATCATAACTCCAAGAGGGCGGCCACTTGTATGGTGCTTATTGTTGTACTCCAAAAAAAATTCACAGATGGCCAGACACAGCCAAAGCAATATTTGCTTGTTAATTTTTCCATGAAACTTGTTATGACAATTTAGACAATTCGCCTCATTTACTTAACACGTCCATACAAACTATATGGCAGCAGTCACAGTAGTCATTTACAACATAACATGTAGCTGACAAGGGCAATCCATCCAATGAGAATACAAAATTTAAAAAAAAACAGGGGAATCAAAATACAACGGACAATCCTGGGGAACATTAAACCCATTTTACCAAATAAATTGGTAAAAATGAATTTCATCAGGGTCGCTGTCTATTTTCCTTCAGTTCTACTAATTTGTTGTATTCAAACTTTACTTTTTCAATCCTTCTCCATCTCCATTAGCCTAGTGCACCTACACAATCATCTGCAGCTAGTGTGCTCCCTGGGAAGTTGAGATGGTGCACATAATAGTTATGCCGGTCAGGACAGTATCCGACTACTAGGGATAAGAGACTTTTCTGCATGAGGCGCTATACAAATACATCATATCATTCCATACCATGGCCTACAACATCATAACCCAAATAGAATGCTTGTGTTACATCATGGGCAAGGATAATTATAACGTAGAAAGCGACCTATCAAGTAAACACCAAGTCACACATGTATGTAAACAGTATAGCAGAGGAACTTTGCTATGCAATCAATTTTTCCAGCGTCATTGTACGCCTGGCCATTATGACAAGTCGTACATAACCCCACTTATAAAGTAGTTCCGTCGATTAAGAATTAACTGTACAACTGGTTCCCTATCAACAACAGAAACAGTATCAATGTTATTTCTTATCGTTCAATATTGAATCTTACAAAGATCTATAATTTTGCAAGTCAGAGGGCATGAGCTTCCAATTGAGGGACTGTATTTTAAACATCATCAGATTTAGGCTTTGCAAAGAACTGAACCATTATGGGTACGGAAACTATTATTTTGTCTTGCAGCAAGGCTAAATGAGCACTCCATGATCATCACCGAGGCACCCATGCCTCGCGTGGCCGACATTTACACAACAAAGACATTTGAACCTCTCGTGCGTAAACACGAGACCATGTCCTTACAATGCTGGAGTCTCAGACTGCGTTAAAATAAACAAAAAGTTACTGCAGGAAAAAAATCAAATAAAAACCTGCAAGAAATATAGACTTTCCAATGGTCAGTAAAATTCACTGAAATCTATAAAGACTTGAAAAAAATTGTGATCGTTTTGAGTTGAATGTTGATGCAGCTGTTTTTATTCAACCTACAAATTAAACTGTACATGTGTAAATTGTGCGTTTGTTTGTGATCGCCTATATACAATTGCGTATATACTCTGGTTTAAAAATAGAAATTGCACTTGTGCATCATAGCTGGGTGTCATAAGAACAAAGAGCGGTATGTATTGATTGCAAAATCATATGTTGTCAATCACTGCTTTAATCATCTGAGCACTGCATGCCCTCACAAATGCAATCACTCCAGCCAAAGATCTCTGTACATGCAGAGGCTAAAGAGGCCTTGAAAATACCAATGTTTGGACCAAACGATCCTCCTGATAGCAGTGGCATACATTTGAGGATTTGTTTATATCTATCACAATACAAACGGTCTTGCAAATCACAAGGTTTAGTCTTTACGCGAGAAGTGGAAAATTCCATGGCCGGAAAATATAAGTAGAACAATGATGGGCCCAGTGGAAGCGAGACTGCCCTGTATACATCGAGAGCCATCGATTAAATAATCCTGGCTGGATTCCAAATGTCCTAAATGTGTGAGCATCCTGCATGTATCTACCTGTAGGCAAGTGTAAAAGCGGGGGAAGAGGAAACCGCACGCGCCAGGCATACGGAGGGGTGCTATTACGCAGATCGGGGATAGAAGGGAAAGGCGATGCGTCCAAACCGGACACGGGAGATATATCAGCAGGGAAAACAGGTAAAAGGCATCCGGTGTACTGGACTGCATTGGGGCGACAGTGCGAACGAGACAGATGATACTCCTATACATATCAAACTGCATCTGGCTGGCCCATAACATCAACTTGCTTGGAACTTGGGGGAGGGGCTATGGAGGGCAGTTGTGTATATCTCATGAAAAACACTTTCAGCAGCACTGTCCAGCGTACATTGTAAATCTTTTATTTACATGATCAGTACATATTTTATTTATATGCAAGGTTGTGTCACCTTTCACTAATAATTAGACATATATTTTAATGTAATCTTTCAATTTTGTATCTTTACAAAGATAATTATACATAAATTCAAGCGAAAGTACATGTATGTTCTTTTTACAATTCGGTAACATTTAAATTGTTTAAAATCAAGATTATTCTTTTCCCATTTAGGGAGAGGAATTCAATTGCCAATACTACAAGTACAAACACAATACTATAATTGTAAAAATGTAAATTTAATTTAGTTCTAACAGGTACTTCCACTTTTGATTTGAATAATGCGTCATGCGGTTTACATACATGTACACAATATCCTGCACGGTAATCTAGTCAAATATAATAAATCATCCATGCAGAGGTGCCATGATTATTATTTACATGTTTAACGGCCACAGAGGTTGATGCCTTATCAAGGTCATTGCTAAAAATGCAATGTTTGGACTACTTTTGAGTGGATGCAATCAAGTGCATAGTTGTGCATAGTTGTTAGACTGGTGAAGTCGGTTTACATAGGGAAGAATTCTGCATTCGCAAGTAGTGACCAGATCCGATTACATTATTTGCTAATCACAATTGCCAATATTGACAGTGGAATTAGTTTGAAAATTGAGGCATTTTGCTGCCCCCCTCCCTCAACAAAGATTTAAAATTAAAGTGGTGGAATATGGAATCCACCCCTCCCAATACAAACACACAAAATGTAAGTGTTAGATTACTTTTGGGAATTCTTTTTAACAAGAAATATGACAAAGATGCTTTATACAAGTGTAGTTTTTAACCTCTAGATGCAACAAAAACAAAGAATCACAAATTCAAAATATTGTCTTTGATGACAAAAAAAAAAGGTTTACAGTGAAACCTACCTATAGTGACCACCAAAGGGAGACAAGAAAAGTGACCACTATAGCTCGAGTTTACCTCTATAGACAGGTACCATAACACTGTTTTTGGTGGCCACTTATGTAGACAGCCAAGACAGGTTTAACTGTTTCAGATAAAAGTAAATTCCTTCTCAAAAAGTTTTTCATCGCACACACACAAAAATTACCTGAATTGATAACTAACTCATGAGTGCCGAGTCATTCATCAAACTAGTCTTTAAACAAGTAATGTCCGGGTAATGACCTAGGACATTTTGAACTTTAATGACTTTGTACGAGATTGGAGCAAAAGGAAATAGCATTGCTACATTTATGAATTGATACCTTTACTCAGATATGCTTGTAAGACATGTACACTATGTACATTGAGCGAGGGACAATTCATTCCAAAAAGAGCACATGAAAACATCTATTCAAACATGGACCCTACTACCCCAGGTCCATGATTCAAATATTTATTGCGCAAGTACAATCTGACATTATCATGCCATCAATACCTGTTTAAGAAATATGCAGCCGAATTGCAACATACTCTTTATCAGTCTGAGTGACAACAGGTGTTTAATATTTGCACAGATAATGAATGACCTTCATACATTTGTAGATTCAACAATGAACACTCAATATAAACAATATAGCCTTCGCTCTTCAACCACACAGTCCCTACAAGTAGCTAGATTGAAACATTCTTGGGGAGATCATTCCTTCTCATTCCTTGGCCCAAAACGCTGGAATGATCTCCCCACTGAAATTCGTCAATCACCATCCTTAGAGACTTTTAATCTTTGTTGAAAACACATCTATTTAATAATTAAGTGTTGATGTTTGTTTGTTTTTTTTATTGTTTTTTTTTAGTGAGCGTCGAAAGACTGAACGTGCGCTATACAAGTATCCACTATCATTTATTAATATTATCATTAATATTTGCTCCTCTTTTTGCACATTCATGTTACAAAAAGTTGCAGAATATTCAAAGTCATGAATCCAAGTTTTGATAACTTCCATTGAGTGTAATTGTGTCACAATCAATGAAACTCAGATTGAAATTATGTCAGATTTTCTTAAACGGTTAAAACAAAACTCAAAAGTAACCAATTAACATTTGGAAGGATGATGTTCATGTAAATAATTATGTTCAATGAGAGGACATTGCAAAATTCAAGAGGTTTATGATCAATCAAAAAGAAAATGTGCCTATCTCTACAATTATCTGAAATTGCTATGAAGAATTAGTGAAATGAAACCTACCTTTCTTCCTTGATTCTTCTGGTACAACCATTAATTATTTCCTTGATCTTGATGTCGATAACTTTCTCAAAACTTTGAGGTTTCACTCCCTGTAAAGAAGACATGAGAGATAAGGAGAAATAATATAAGTTAGATGAAATATGAAATATAAATTGGGACATCAAAGTGTACAAATACAATTTACAATTACCTCCTAATGAACAAACACATTAACAATTTACAATTACAATTTATTTCACTTAAAAATTCTTTCTTTTTGCATTTTAAGTATTTTTTCTGTCTTGGAGCCTCAAAATATTTTGTATTCCTTTTTCATCTTCTTCTTAATTCTGATTTGCATCCTTCAATCATACATATTCTTGCATGGTGCTGATTTATTCAACTCATTAAAAAGTGAGGCTTCATTGGAAATTCGAGTAAGCAAAGCCTTTGTCAATATCCTATAGATATCATGGCCCCTCATTTATGTTATTACATTATCTCTACTACATGTAGTAAGGCGCCTAGGAGGGGTCATGACGTAATTTTAGACCACGTAATTCCAGATCACACAATGGAACACGTACGTGGAAGTGGGACAGTTATGACCGGGTGATTCTTTTTGAAAGTATCAGTCATGAAGAATCTATCCCTCGAACACACTCACTTATATACACACAATAACAAACCAATGCAAACACACTTGTAAGCACACACATACACACATGCACACACATACACATACAGGCACACACACACACACACACAAACACACACACATACATATACACACATACACACGCATACAGGCACACACACAGTTACCACATTAGCACACACATAGTTACCACATTAACACACAAAACACAGGCATACATACATTTACATGAACACATACACACAGACACACACACACACATACACAAACTGGCATAAAAAATACTGAACCCACACATGTACATGTACACACACACACACACACACACACACACATAGTACAAACATCCGCAAGTCATGAGTACTCTAGATCAAAGGATGACTCATTATGACAGTCATTTGGTCAGTGCTCATCCCTGCCAAGAAGAATTTTGACTGCGGGGTCGTAAAGCCATACTAATTCCAAGCTTATAAACATGTCTCTTAAACTTGAGCCATCTTATTATTTGGAAAGCTTCAAATGTATCTTAAGGGGAACATTTAACATCTTAGTAGCTGCATTTTGGTTTCTTCTGTACTTGTACGTAAGTCTTTACAACATTACCACATACTTTGATGTACGCTAACATTCTGGCAAGTATGCATGTGAACCATGTACAAAGCAGTTATAAAAAGTCAAACCCATAATACATTAAGTGTCTGGGAAATAATGCCATTTCAGTTTACACAGAATTTTACTGCAACTGCAAGTTTACACAGAATTTTACTGTAAGTTATATGGAATTAAGTCACAACTTAAGTTTGCCCCCGAAATGCCAAAAAGAGCCCCTGAAAATCATAAAAAGAGCCCCTGAAAATCTGCATTGAGTTCAATCATGTCAATGCAAAACATATTCTTGAGTGTTATTTTCATGCAGGCAAGCTTGAGAAGTACTTAGCCCCTGAAAAATAACTATAAATGTTTTCCCTGCATCTCATCACACATTATTTAGTGAGCTCTTCACCTCACTGATTCAGGAATGTAATCTTCTTGAAAAGGGGGGGATTTTGCAAAGTATCAGTAATTACTGGTTCTACACAATAAATGTATTCGCCCATGGTTGACTGATCAATATTTAGTTAGGCCTGACCACACTTTTGTTCAGAAATTTGGAAAATGCTACCCCTCTGCCAAACCTCTTCACAATAATAACATCAACATCACAATCAACCCAAAAAATACTTTTTTTTTCACGAGGGCGATTTTGAAAATTTTGAGGGAGAAAAACGCCCTCGTGAAATTATTCACGAGGGCTATATCATGATATGATCTATCCGATTACGCCATGTTTGGTACGTTTCTGGCGCTTTCCGATCATTTTCGCCCCCGTGCCGTGGCTCACGGGGGCGATTCCAAAGGTATCGGGGGCGAATCGCCCGTCGCCCCCGTGTATTTTTTTGGTTGATCACAATACCGAGTCAATCATTGAAAAAGATACAAGGTGGCTCAGAGGGGTGTTGCATAAAGAGTTGTGATTAATCACAAGTCAGTAAATGCGCCTAAATGCGCAAATCTGATTGGCTCAAGTGTGCATGTTTTCTGACTTGCGATCAATCGCAACTCTTTATGCAACACGCCCATGGCAATTTAGCCCCAAAATGCCAAAAAGAGCCCCTGAATTTCTGAAAGATCATGAAGAGCCCCATGGTTTTGCATCTAGAGTCTTATGCAAAACTAGTTTCAGAATGTTAGTTTTTTATGCAGCTTTTTTTTTTAGCTTATATAAAATAGACCCCCAAAATAAAGTTTGATTTTTCCACCTGGTTTCTTTAACTAGTTCTTTGTAAACAACATCCTATATCAGCGTTATCCACGGTTATCTATTCTAATCATTTTCATTTCCTTTGTTGAACCTTCATTTATTACTTTTTCAATGAGTAAATTCCTTGGCCACTGAATGACTGATGGAACAAAAGTGCAAGCTACATTGTAACTACTGAACAGAAATCCTTTAAAGGACAATGAAATCCAGACAAATTGCTGTATGCACTATAAGACACTAAATATAATGAATAGTCTCTGAAAATTTGAGCACAATCGGTCAAGAAATAAGAAAACTATGGCTCTTTGAAAAGAGCCATGTATTTCTTCGAGTGACTCAAATTGGCAACGCACTCTGGCAAAGTTGTGGACAACTCCCCATACATTTTGTACACAAAATTTCAGTTTTGTTCAATTTTCTCAAAATTTATGTTTACCCTTTGTTCGAGTTCAACATATGATTTGTAGAATGCTTTTATACATAACATATCATTGAGGGAATGGAAAAATGTGACTATGAAGAAAACTGTAAAAATGGGAACATTTGTGTACAAAACATATGGGGAGTTGTCCACACACTTATCAGAGTGCGTTGCCAATTTGAGTTCCCCATAGGAGTAAATGGACATCTTCAAAGAGCCATAGTTTTCTTGTTTCTTACCCGATTATGCTCTAACTTTCAGAGATTATTCTTCTTAATCTCTTCAAGACTATAAAAGCAACATTTTGCTTGGGTTTCATTGCCCTTTAAGCTGTGTAGATTACAAATGTTAAAATTAAAAACTCTTATTGAGGATATGGGCAAGTGTCAAGCCTTAATGAGTTTGTAGTATTGACAATTTAAAGTTAAACTGTCTTCTTGATAAATAATGAATAGAAATCACTCTCTTCTAAACCTTCGGCAAATCCTAGAATACTTCTTATAAACTGTTTCAAATTTCAATCTCAGATTTCTTTTCATTATCACTTTAAATATTGTTCACTTTCCCAAGTTTTCTTCCATTTTCATTGCTTCAAATCGTTAAGAATATTGATATACAGCACATCATCACAAGGAAAATTTTTCTACTTTTTGCTTAATTTTTCAAAATTTCAAATCATTCGGTACATTTTGGTTCCAACTCACAAGGAGTGTTGAGGCAATGTGAGGGGCATTCAGTCTACACTTGCACTAGCGCTGCGAATAATTGATTGGGGCTACGTTAGAAATGCATTACAGTGCCCCGGACCGTTTGATTAGAATCCAGAGTCTCGCTCACCGAGCCCAAATGATAGTAGTGGCAGTTATACGCGGTTCCATTTCATTTTATTAGATCCCGACGGAAATGTGACCAGACAACCAAGTTCCCCCCCGGCCCTTCCTTCATCGCTATCATTGTATTATTTCTTCCTCATAACGATCCACCTCATCCTCATCCCCATTCTCATTTTGTTTTCCCTCTTCTCTCCCTCTGTCTGTCTCTGTCTATTTTTATCCCGCTATTTGCCCAATTTTCTCTCTAATATCTACGTGAACTTTCGCTATTTTCTCTCGCGTTATCTTACTGTCTCCCTTATCAATTGATCTCTCTCTTTTTTTCGCATCTTTTCCACACTGACCTTTACCATGTGATAGATGCACCTCTTTATATCCAGCGATTCCATCTCATTTGTTTGTTTTTAATTGTGAATAAAAGGGGTAATTTAATTCAGAATTTTACCTATGATTCTTGAGACATGTACAACATTCTCCAGAAAATGGGACAAAATTGGATAATTCAACATCTGACTAAAAGCCATGGTATTCTGATGATGATCTTATCCTCATAATGTTCAATTGACGACTACATGTAGAAATTTTCAATTGACTATAACATGAAGAAAGACTGTGACAGAGATAGCGCACAGCACCCATTAACCCATTCAGAGCTGGTCCTAAAAACACTCTGGATGGCTGGGTTGGGCCCAGTCGGGTTTGCAGGTCGTCATACCTAGAGACCCAAGTAGTCTTGTACCTGGTTAAATAGAGCTCTATTTATATCTGCCTTTGAAAATGAAAAAAAAAGTTGAAAAGCAATCGTCATTTAAAAACTAATGTACCAAGGCCTACTTCTTTTCTTCATTTTATAAACAGAAAGCTTGCCCTGATTTTAAGCCAATGCTAGAAACTGCATAAATATGTCAAGTGAGAGAAAAAGCTACAAGCCTACAGCCATGATAAATAAACACATAACTAATTATACAAGAGAAGCTGCATCAGTGCTATAATAATACATCTAGTAATCAAAAATAAACACCCACACAAACTCGTGCTGCTATGATTGGGAATGAAACTGACTGAATTGGCTATTTTAACTTTTAAACTTTTAGCTATTGAAGTGCCCAATCCCTTCTGTATTATTTCAACACCCCCTCCTTTCACCTGCCAGTGCTTCCACAAGGTGTTCTCAGTCACCAGCGATGTTATATTTTTTGGAAGTGGGGTGTTCAACCTTGTTAATAAACCAAAATGTGGTAATTAGTAGTCTCTGTCAAATTTGTTCCCACCCCCCCCCCCCCCCCCCCCCCACCCCCACCACCAACACAACTAAAGAAGTGATATTTTTGTCATTTTGGTCACTTTGCTGAAATTGGTGGGGGTTTTTTTTCATAAGCCTTTTTGGGTGCTTTTGTTCTGCTGGGATCTGGCAACACTATTCTCTCCTACTCTCCATAAGTTACAACGCAAGGCTTTCCAACTTTTTCAAACTACAGGAAATGACAACCTATCGCTGATGGATGCAAGTAAAATGACGTAATACATTCTTTTTATAGATGACAACCAGAAATGAATCAGAATAAACAAAGACATGTCCAGTTCATCCATGCAATTTGTTTTAATGTGAAGCAGCGTTCTCTTCCAGGAATGACAAATACTTCTTTGGACTCGTGAACTACGGATGACACTGTTTCACTGTCCACCTGAGTTGTGGCTTACACCACCGCCACCACCACCGCATCACTTTACTGTAATCCGATGTGCCCGTCTCATGCACAAATGTATGCCTGGTTCTGTGTTTGACCGGTCTACACCCATTTGGTCTACTACATCGTGGTTGAAGCTGCCATTTCACTTAATTATAAACTTGATCCCAACTTGAAACTTTCATTTCCAAACTCTAAACTTGACCCAAAGTTTTCCATCACTCTCAACTGGATCCCAAACCTAAACCTAACCTAAACCCTTACCCTAATCCCAAAATTCTCTTAGGCCTAACCATGATCCCTAATTCTCATTTCGCTACTACCAGACAAAATATAAGTAGACCAAACGATAGACCAAATGGGTCCAGATCAAGCCCCTAGTTACAATGTCTGTGTCAGCATATTACATCTGTCCACATTGCATTGGGTCTGCTAAGCACATCACGTTGGTGAAAATGTAGCACTCATCATTACTACCATCCTAACTAAAATGTTTCAGCGCATCTGCTTTCGAAATGACCTCACAAAAGAATGTGAACATGATTCAATACAATACAACATTACATTGCATACCATAGGACAATAAGCATATCAGCATTAGAGAATCTGATTCATACTTTCAACATCTCTAAGCTAACCATAATGTTCAATTGTGAGCAGGAGTCATTTTCTTTTTAGTTAGCATACCAGCTGCATGAACAAATACAGTCAAAACTGTCTTAGCGTCCACCTGTCTATAGCAGCCAACATGCCTATGGTGGTCACCAAGTGATCCTCTAAAGAGAAAACCAATGTTATGGTACCTGTCTATAGAGATCACCTGTCTCTAGTGGCCACTTTTCTTATTTCCCTAGGGTGGTCACTTTGTAAACAGGTTTGACTAACTATTTTTTTAACATGAAGACAGGACCAATTCATGTTTCCTTCTGGGAGAGGGGAGGGGGGGGGGGGGGGGGGGGTGCTAGGTAGCACATTTCAAATTCTTAACTAACCGTTCCTTTGAGTTAATGTTTGTTTTTTTAATAAAAAGATCCTGTCCCATATGCCAGCAATTCCTCGGAGCATATTAATGGACTTCCTGTCTTCCTACAACCAGAGAAAATCCAGACCACAAACAGGAACTGGATACAGATGACGTAATCTTTTTTCAAACAAAAACTCTCCTTCCAATGGCAGCCACATTCACCCCACACACTGACACTCAACAAATACTCCTTAATTCAGCCAGCTGATGGATGTTACTACGCATAGATTTCATACTGCGTCACGTGACACAACATCACGTCAGCCACCCACACACCTCACTGCTGTCAAACCAAACCAGGATACGCATACAAATTAATAGTTATTTTTTTTCATCATTTCCCAAATATTGACAGAATTTTAAATGCAACATGGATTTTTTTAGAAATTCTTAGCAGCTGTTATTCTGGAAAAGAGAACAGGGAAACATAGAAAGTATCCAATAATAAGTTAAATTATTTAAAATATTGAAAATGGATTCAACACATTGAGGTAACTGCACATACATTGTACACTGCACTGTGAATAATGCAAAGTCTAGAATTCTTGCGACTATTATTACAGCGCCCGTCTCTACAAAAAAGGTCTTGTTCTCTCTTCTTCTTTTTTTGACTTGTAACCAATAATCAAAAAGGTGTTTTTCATTTGTTTGAGTTTTTGTTGTTGTTTTTATTTTATTTGGAGTTATAGATATGGGTAATATTACCTTTGGGTGTATATAGGGGAGAGGGGGACTGGAAAAAAAAGGGGAAAACCTTTTCTGAACTCACCGTTGTGACTCTCTTGTAGATCTGGGCGGCGTTGGAGCACTCAGCATAGGGGTATTCTGAGGTGGCCATTTCCAGGAGACACATGCCGAAGGCGTAGACGTCTACGGATTCGTCGTAGTGTTCCTCGTACATCTCCGGGGCCATGAACTCGGGCGTACCTTGAATACAAACATGGAGGAATTTGAAAGCGTTCTAAAACCTGTCCTGGGGGGAAAAGAAAGAAGAAATGCCACATCAAATTGGCAAAAGGAGGGGGAAAGTGTGTGTTAGTCCAGACCTGGTAGTGGTGTCGATGTCGATGATGATATGGAACATTTGAAGAAATTACTGTCAACAAAGATCATGCAAAAATTGATACATTTGATAACAAATTATTTCAAAACAAGATGTGAAAAAGGAGCTTAATAATTATACTGCTACAAAATAACTAAAAGATTTAATCTCACCTCAATTTGTTCTGTATAAAAACCTGAGAAAGGACAAACTGGTTGTAATATTAGTTACAAAAGAAGACATGTTTTGAAACAAATAGATAATCATCATTCCATGTATGTTCTAATATACACCTTCATATCAATCAATTATGCCTTATAACATATTACAGAAGCCGTTATTCAGGTTGTATTGCACATTTGTACAGTAAAATAAACTGACATCTTTAAATATAGAAACTGATCCATATCTATACAATGAAAGTTTGTGAACTAATTATTTATTTCTTCTTATCCTGCCACTCTCTTACTCTCTCACTCTCTCAACAGGTCAACATTTTAACCCTTTTTTCCTAGTTGCATCCTGACTTTGTCTTCCTTTTTCTGTCTTTCTCTCATTTTCTCTCTATCTTTCTTGCCTGCATAAAAGGAAAGGGAAGAAGACAAGGAAAATATACTGTAAAACTCCGTGTATAAAGCGCACTTTTTTTCCGTTGGAAAAATTTCGAAGTCGGGGGTGCGCCTTATACACAGGTACAGTTATAGAAAGTTGGGGATGCGCCTTATACACGATTTCCCCTTATACACTGAGTTTTACGGGTAATGGTTTGTTGGACTGCATAAAGGAAAAAGAAGAAAACAAGGGAAATATGATAGTTTGTTGTCAAAGACAAACTTACCGATGACACTTTTGGCAAAGGAGCTCTTTTTGAGGGTGGCAAGGCCCAAGTCACCAATTTTGACGGCACCGGAAGTGCCGGTGATAAAGATGTTATCACACTTGAGGTCGCGGTGGATGATCGGCGGCTGTCTCGTGTGGAGAAAGTGGAGCCCCTTCAGGATCTGACGGCACCAGCTTCGCAGCACACGGTTCTTCACGCCCTTGAACCGCTTTAGGTATCTGTTGGTGGCAAGCATCAAGATTAAAAAGAATAATTAATAACATAAACCATACTAGAAATTAACTTTTTGTATCACTGCCGAATCAGGCAAGAAAGAGTTTTCAATTGTTAGTGGCCCGAACCCTGAATATGGTGGCCCAAAACAAAGAAAACAATTAACAAGTCTGTTATATTTAGTTGTCCATTAGGGCCAGTGGAATTAAACATCAATGAAATTTGATGGCCACAAGCTAATTTTAGTGGCCCCCTTGCCTGGATTTTTTTTTTTAAAGGGATCTTTTTTGGCACTTTGGAGGGCCCAATCATCCTGAGGTCCCCGGATAAAACCTCCCAATTTTGTCTTGAACTTACGTTTTCAAGGTTCCAGATGTCATAAGCTCAGTGACGAGTACTATGTGTTTCTTGCGAGTGGCGCTGATCTCCTCCCAGTAGTCATAGAAGCTGACAATATTCGGATGGCTTAGTCCCTTCAACATTTCGGCCTCTTCTTTGAATCTCAGGCGCTCCGACCGACTGAGCTTGCGTTCCTGGGAAAGGCAACAGAAAATCGATAAATGTTTTGTTTCAACTCCTAAAACATCCATAAATCAATTATTAATTTGCATGGACATAAAGAAAAAAATTAATATATAACTCAATAACATGTACATGTGTATTTAGACCACAAATTGTCATTTTGAGTATTCCAGTGTTTCTAGTATTCATGTATAAATTGATGTGTGTATTGTTTACAGAACTTAGACCCCGTTTACAGTGAAAAAAAGGCCGGGCCGAGACGCGTCTTGGCCCGGCCTTTTTTTCACTGTAAACGCTCAAAAGGCCAAAAGTGGCCGCGCATTTGGCCCCGCTCTGGAGGTAGTCTCGGCCCCGCTTTTTCTCACTGTAAACGCACGCAGGGCCAAATGCGGTACCAAATTGGGAAAACAATTCATTGCAAATAACGCGCCTTTGTTCTGTGACCCCGGCACACCCACAAAATAATGGTTTGTTTACATGCAGAGCGCCACTACGACAAGATATTGAAAGGGCAGCCGGGCCGAGACCACCACTGTAAACGCACCAAAATTGGGGGGCCGAGTACCGCAATTTAAGCAGGGCCGAGACGCGTCTCGGCCCGGCCCTGCACTGTAAACGGGGTCTAACATGTATGTACACTGTGTGAATGTATCAATGCTTTACTACTGTGATAGTGGTATCTAGCAGGAACATTTGTTTACAAGTTCTTTTTCTCTTTTTCCTCTATTTTTCCTACCAGTGAAGCAACAGGATTTCCTCAAAGATTTTTTTCTTTTTTTCTTTTCAGAATTTCTGATTTTAAAGAGAGCAAGGTTTGAGCTACATTAACGTCCATCCTGAAACTGGCGGGTCAATTTGATGAACCCTGATCAAAGCCGCTGATCACTTTTCAATATCTACTACCCGACACATACCATCAAAAGAGATATCAGGCTCAGGCAGGACCCATTTCAACAGATCATGATCTACCAAGCAAAAGTCATCTACCAGATGGTAAACGCTTACATGTATCCTGTCTCTTTGAACTGATTCTGCTCTTCAGCAAAAAAAAAAAGGAAAACAAAACTCTGAAGACAACAGGCACAGGTCTAACGATTTCCCAGATGACATACAGATACATGTAGACGTAAAATACTGTCATGCTTAATGAATAAGGATGCAACATTACATGTATTGTACATCTACTTCATCTAGTTTATATTTTTTGTAAAATGGACAGTGAATAAAACTTTTGGAACATCCCACGTAGTTACAAGTTGCTGAAACTTGAAAGCACATTATATGGCAGAGTTGGAAAATGTCATTTTGAACAATTAATTTGTTTTCGCAATTTTTATTGGATGAAAGGATGAAAGCTATTTTAATGCAAAATTGATCATTGTTTTCCTCTACAAATTGGCAACTCCTAATTTTGTTTGACCTTTTAATGACATAAAAATAGGTGGAAAATATTTAGTAATTACAATTTAAGACAAATATGAAGTGACTTTGCCGCAAAGTTGCCAATTTGAATGCCAAAATCTGTTTTTAAGATATCACAATGTGTTGCCAATTTAAGGATTTTCCTAAATTATAGCGATCTATGCAATAATAAAAAATCATTTAAAAAAACCTAAAGCAGGTAGAACATAAATTTCTCTATTTTTAGAGCCCTATTTTATTACTCTTTCTCCTTGTATACATCATATAACTTTTCATCTTCTTGCTCAGGTGGTCGGACTACCAACCCACAAATATGTGGGACTCCGTCTTTGATGGGATAATACATGTACTGTACTTTTATCATATGGGAAAGTCTACAAATTGAAATCTCAACTGACAACATTAACAAATTTCATACTTAAAATGTTGTTGTTTTCTTTATTTTAATAAGTTAAATTTTCTTATCAAACCGATTAAGATGGTTTTAAATTGTTAACAATGCCAACACTAGTTCATAATATCAGTCCTTTTATTTTGATTGTATTTCAAACTGCATTGTTAGTTACAGTTTACACATAACTGGATGAATCAGAGAGTTAAACTTAAAATTACAACAAAAATGTGCTTGTAGTTCAAATGTGAAATTACAGCGCAGTCATACAACTGCCCATGTATGTAGCCATTGCCTTCATTTCAGATTTGTGACTGAATCAAGGCTGAACGATCATTGTGCTATGGAGAAAACACAAAGGCCCCCACGCCTCTGACTAAAGTGCAGCTGAGAAATGCTTGGGGAAGCATCGCATTTCAGGGTCAACCCTTTATCCATCCCGTTAGCCTAGGTTCCATGCTGATATGAATCTGTAGACATACATTACAAGGGCACTAGTACAAAAATTTGTTTTTAAACTTGCCTAAATCCTTGACAAATAAATAGCTTGCCACAAAAAATGTACCCTGTAAGTTTTTTTGCCACAATTGTATACGTTTCAAAGAGAGCAATCAAATTGTCAGTGTCAAGCGTACTCAAGAGAAATCATACTAGCCATTATTGGCCAAGTAACTTGAAATTGTACTTGCGCTCAACTGATTTTCACTTGCCCTGGGCAAGCGGGCAAGTAAACGGGCAAGTGGGTTTGTAAAGCGCTGCATACATGTGCATCGTTCAACACTCATGTACTGCTTATCGAAAATTAATGATATTGTTAAAATGTAAAATATTCTAGTATTTCTTTGATAAATGGGAAAGAGGCTTAGAAATAGAAGAACATTCCAATGTAAATGCTTACTGCACAATTGTACGCTACCACATACAATTATGTGGTAACCGCACTGCACAGTATGCATGTTTATTGTTCACTGTACACATAACTGTGCAGTGTGTACTGTACAAAATGCAAAGTTTAGAATTCTTGCAACTGTTATTACAGTGCCGTCTCCAGAGACCCCAGTGTCTACAGAAAAGGTCTACATTCTCTCTTTATTGTTGACCAACGTTCCTCATCTAATTGTGAAGGATTTGCCCAGTTTGGATAGTTTATCATGGCTACAGCCTACATGTCATTTGTATGCTAAGTCTGCAAACAGAAAGTCTGTGCTACTTTACATTAATACCCTAAAAAGGTTATCACATTTTGGGCAAAATCAAAATGAACTCATGGGAAATGACAAGCTTGTTCATGTACTGTGTGATCTTTGATGATGTACAATCATGTAAGTATCAAAAGATCATCTAGTGGTGAGGCAAGAAAATGTCCCTAGGAATCATACATCGTTGTACAAAGTTACAGACTCTTTTTTAACCCGTTCCCTACGAGTTTCTGAAATCTGGATAGACTTTGTACATAACCCACTCAGTTCCCGTAGTCAAGGGGTTAAGGCAGGGAAACTAAAGTAATAAACTGTGTGTGACCTCTGCATAATCAATTTGTCATCATCTAATAATCAAAAAGGGCTCCATCAAGATTAGTCAGATGAATTGATCAGGTCAAAAGAATATTCATGAATTTGTTATGGCACACACAATACCAAAAATGTATTGATGTACATGCGAGTACAGTATGCAAAAGGGACTATATATAGCCGTTTCAATTAACGACATGTCTTCATGTGGTCCACTATGTATACAAATTGACTACACCAGAAAACTACACCTGAAGGGCGCTTTTGATTTTACAATATGCATTGTACAGAACTTTATAAACCAGCTACCGTAAATCTCCGTGTATAAGACGCACTTTTTTTCCGTCGGAAATTTTTCAAAGTGGGGGGTGCGTCTTATACACAGGTATAGCAACAACAACAAAAAAGTTTTTTTTTTTTTTTGGGGGGGGGGGACACCCTGTAGTCATGTTCATAATGTGTTTGGTTTAGGGCATGACAAGAGCTTGCTGTCATTTGAAGCATTCAGCAAAGTATACCTTTTTCTCACACACAAAATATTGGTTACAGATATAAAAATTGCAAGTTTATTGAGCAGTAATACTGCTGCTAATGAATATTCATACATTTGTGAGCAGCAGTACTAATTAAATATGCAATTTTCTAACCAGTGGCTATAAATTTTGCTCATAATTAAAAATAGTTAGTAAATTTTAAAAATTGCAATAAATTTAGTGAGTATTGGTGCTCATGAATATGAATATTTATGAGCACCAGTGTTACTGCTCAATAAATGTGCAATTTGTGTACTAACCACTATTTTTATGTGAGAAAATGATGTTGATGAATGCTACAATTCAACATTAAGATAGTGGCATGCCCTAGACTAGTGGTATAAGCATTCCAATAGTGCTTCAGGGTCTTTAAAAAAAAAAAAAAAGGTGTCCAAAAAAACAAATATATAATTTTGTATTTATTTATTTTTTTGCTGTGAAAGTTGGGGGTGCATTTTATACATGAGTGCGTCTTATACACAGAGAGTTACGGTAACTTATCAATCCATATTCAACTATCATTTCAAAATCACATTACAGTACATCACATAGCAGCTACGCACTCCATGATATTATAGTCCATAAAAACATGCACACTTGGTGCAGAGCACATTGAGTTGTGTACAGGTATGCGTTGGAGTTTCACGGGAGAAGACCAACAGAAACAAAACTGAAAGCATGATTTGTAATTAACTGTACATTTGTGAACCTGCATGTACTGTAGCTATACTGTATGTACACTTGATACTGGCTCCTAAAAGGCTGAAATGCAATACCAATACCTCAGCTAACCTACACGTGATTGCAGCATGTATTACATGCATAAGTGTGCAATCAGTTATTCTTAGACATTGCATCTGAATGTGATTACAAATGAATCATCACTGTTGGAGATATGGTATCTAGTTTTGAAAGACTTGTCCAATTTTAAAAAAAGACTCATCCAATACATTTACAGTCTTGTATAGTTTATGTTACAGGAAGGAATATTTATAAACAAGTTTGTACAGAGCTATTTTTAACAATTTGTATCATGTGATGTGTTCGTGTACATGTACGTGTATGTTGTGAGTCTGTTTATTTTCCAAAGAAATACAGTTCAGTGTAATTCTATCTGCTGACTGTCAATATAGATTTAATTTTTTACTTCCCACTTGTTGATGGCCAAATTTGCCTCACATTTATTTTTCTCTAGATAATTTCCTGGGCTCAAAATAAATATACATTTTGTTTAAGTATACATAACCAAGGTAACCATGTCCCACACATCTACAATATTTTCAGCAAGTAATTTACACAGTATACAAATATGAACCAGGCACTCTACATTGCAACAATTCATTCCTTGGAATAAATGTCCTGTAGATGGAACATCAATTTACTAAAGATTTCCTATGAAACCATAATGATCAGCCCAAGTCAAAAGGCACACATACATAGTATTATTTCAAAAATTGAACAAAATAGTATTTTGGAAGGGGTGAGGGATTTCAAACAATTCAAACGGTTTTTGTTCTAAGCGAGTTTGCAGCACCCTCAAATTTTCTCAAATGTCACTACATGTACATGTAGTAAACACCATTCTCAAATTACCATTCAATCAATGAAAAGGATGTTGTTTTTGACTCATTACTGTGGTACATTTTGTGAAAAACCCCAGTATGGACAATCTAAATGCTAACAGAGTGAGAGACTGTAACCATACAGTATACATGAATGTAGTGAAGTACTTTCATTAGTAGATACCTTGAAAAGCACATATATATCACTTGGTAGGTATGTGGGTTTTTTTCTTAATTTCTTATAATGTGCATCAATCATGTATTAGTATGCAAACTACATTTTTTTAAATAATAGTTAATTAGATGAACATTTACTGTATGATATATCATAGTACCAAAAAAATACACGGGGGCAAAGGGCAAAAAGCCCCCGTGAGCCCCAAAATAGCCCTCGTGAATAATTTCACGAGGGCGTTTTTCTCCCTCAAAATTTTCAAAATCGCCCTCGTGAAAAAAAAAGTATTTTTTTGGTTGTCGGGAACTGGTGCGATGGGCCCAACCGATTCAGTCTTAATCATTATTGAATAAATTTTAAATATATTTACTTTCTAGCCTGTGGTAAGTCCTGCCTGATATCAGGGCAAAGAGCCCCCGTGAGCCCCAAAATAGCCCTCGTGAATAATTTCACGAGGGCGTTTTTCTCACTCAAAATTTTCAAAATCGCCCTCGTGAAAAAAAAAGTCATTTTTTGGTTGTATCATACTAACCTGCAATTCACACCATGCCACAGCAACACCAGTCTCGGTATCTAATCCTTTGAACACCGTCTTGAAGGAACCACGTCCAACCTCCACATCATACTTGAGGAAGCGACCATTGGCCGACTTGGCAATGGCTTTCTCCTCAAAACATTCAGATTCAAGTTCACTATCGACCATCAGGCGTTTATCCTTGAACGGATCCCCATCGTCTATGCTCAGGCGTTCACTCTTTTCTCCCTTCTTTTGTTCACCCTTCTCTTCTTTATGTACACTCAGGTGATCATTCTCAACATAATCCTTGACAGGCTCCATAATCACAACAGATTTCTGCCGCTTCCCATTGCCCGGCGTGGCCAGGCTGCTATTCCTTTCTGGCTTCATGTTATCTACTTCTATTCTTTTCAGACTGGAACCATTTTGATTTGGACTGGCTAAGTGAACGGATGTATCAGGCACTTTTTCTTTTATAGGTTCGCGCTCACCATTACTATCTAATCTACTGCTATATCCAGTGGTGCTACTATCATCACTGTTCCTCCTGTATTCTGTTTCAGCTGCACTTTTTGATTTTTCAGTAACCTTGGGGTGGAAGGAAACGGATTTCACATCCGTACCGTCAAAGGCGAGAGATTTGCGACTGGCGATCACCATGCTGCTTCCCATACTAGAGTCCCCGTTGACTTGCGGGTGACTAGCAGCTTCGGCCTCCACTGTCTGCTTATCACCAGACTTGCCTTTGCTGCCTTGCTTAGTCACACTCCCGTTACTGCATGTACTGCCGTTGCTGTGACTCCTTTGGACGGCCACGTCTATCTCCTCTAACGACGCAACTCCGTTTGACAGCGAGCTGCTGCTGTGTAGGCTCTCGGTCTTACTCATCCTGACTGGCAATCCGACACGCACTGAGCTTAAGGATAGTCTTGAGCTAAGCAAAGGCCGGGGGCCTCAGTTACTGTAGCTGTGACTGACTACTGTCGGGGGCTTGCAAGTTGCAACCACCAGTTTTGACACTGGATTAGAAATCCAGTGGTATGGACTACCTGGACACTAGAGTGGACCAAGTAGAACCCCTGTCAATGCCTATTGCACCCTGGATCAAGTTGCAAAATGGCACACCTCCACGAGAAACGACCCACTGTCCAAATGTTAGTACTTCAATGACTATGTTGTTCTCCATGATGATTAAATCCTGATGACCACATCCCTTGCACTAGCAGAACTTGCAAATCAGTGGTTAGGAGCATGGATATGCTGCAGATAAGAGAAAGCAAATTAAAAATAAATCATGTAATTATAAATTATGTGATAGCCTTCATGAAGAGCTCTGCAAACATGATCAATGGACAAATATGTTCATGAATACATAATTGCATTTCAATTTTTATAGAGATGTGACTAATTAATCTGGTAACTTTTTAATCGTGGAAAATATTCCTAGTTGATTTTCAACTTTTAAGACATTACATATTCATTGTAAGATAAATTGTTATGTTCGCACCTACATTCAATTTCACACTTTATATCCTTCAAAAATAGTTTTAACTTTACTAGACAGGATCAATGTTATACAGGCATTTTTTTTTTCTGCATACATGTCACAGTTTGACTTTTGGTATGTCAGTTTTGTTTTTCTGTTACAGCCTAGTGCAGTTCCAAATTCCAAGCTAATGTCTGCCAAAATGTGAACCATTATCTCAATATAAATACCAAATTTAGTATTATTCAAAAACAGCTTTCTGAAGTTTATTTTTTCAGTGTTACAATAATAAATAAAATGTTGCATAAAATGCATCTTGAATTAAAATGTATGTAGACTTATTTATTTTTCCTTATTTTGATAAATAATTAGTGATGTACGGGACATTACATTTCTGGGTCTCTTCTCCACATCTTATCATTATTTTATTATTATTATTCCTACGGCACGCTCTCTCCAAGATCAGCAGGATCCTCATGTACAGTGTTGTGTATACATACCATATTAAATATTATTATATTATTATCATTAAATAGCAGTTCAGTACATTTGTACTTTTATACGCATCTATCTACAGTACAGCCCAGGGCGCCACAACAAAGATTCACAATTAGTCTTATGGGCAATTCCATGGTTAGTAACATTCCATTTGAAGGCATCTTGTACAATGTAATAGGATGTTACATAAAGATGCCTGAATATTTTCTTTGAATTTTTGGTACATTCAATACCCTCCTGACAAAACCTTCTTCACACAGTAATTCAAAACAATTCCACACATTTCAGTGAGTGACAACACAAACTCAAACTTTGGTTAGTATCGTTACAAAAAAAGGACATGGAAAAAACAATGAGTCCTTGTGAAAAATATTTCTCTTTAACAGATCTCTCTGTTTTATTGTGATTCCTGACATACTGAAACTTGAAAAAGAACCAGGATTTTAGAAAAATGTAATAGAAAATTGGGTTGCATGTCCCTCTAATCATGATTCATGGAATTGCCCTTTAAATGATTAAATAAGAAAATGTACTACTATCAATTGATCGATCATTCTCAATCATAAAGAACCAAAAACATTGATAAATTATTGTTTGGTTTTCTGTAACTTTTCTGTCAACACAATAAATTAATCACACACAATAAATTAATCACACTCACTAGACTCTCTAGACTTGAGTATTGGCGCTTGGCTGAATTTCTTTATAAAATTATTAAATGTATAGTTAAATAATATACAAATAATGAATGTTTATGAGTGCAATGGTACAAATATTTGCACGAGGTGAAAGATGGAAAGTTGTTCCATTCAACGAGGCGTAGCCGAGTTGAATGGAACATTCCATCTTTCACCAAATGAAAATATTTGTACCATTGCACGAATGAAAAAAAAATTCCTTATTTGTCTTATAATATATGACAGGTGTAAAAACTCAAATTATGTAGATCCTTTGAAGTTTATAATATATCCTTTTCATTTGATATTTTGGGGAATTTACACTTTACCGCCCCTGGCCCAGCTCTGGCAAGCTCTGCGCGCGTGCAAACTTCAATTCCCTGCGCGTAATGTTTGTTAATGCGCTTGTTCTTGAATGGGAAATCTGCGCAATGCGCACAGTTATTTTTAAAACGCGCTGGCGCTTGCACAAAACAACTACATGAAAGTTCCATTGCACATTAATGACGTCAAAACCGTGCAATAGAACTAAACAGTAAACAAAAGTTCTATTGCACGATTATGACGTCAAAATCGTGCAATAGAGCATTTCCACGAATGTCATGTGACATGAATTCAACCAATCACATTGCAAGAACATTCTAGGTGTTATATAAATTGCATGTATGATGAACACAAATTAAATGACATGAATTTACATTCCTCGAAACACTATTTCAATCGTTACTAAGTCTAACTTAAGACTAAAAGTAATAGTAAGAGTAGACTAAGAGTAAGAGTAGACTGAGTCACAGTACTCAGTGACAGTCCATAGTCACATCGATGATGATGGCTCGATGTCGATGGTCACGATGGTTGATGTATCCACAATTCCATGATGAGAATGATGAGCGTGTTTGTGTCATGTGTGTAGTAAACTGTGTTATTTAATTCACTAGACTAGTCTAGTCTAGCTATTTATTTTGTTTGTGTGACAATCAGTACCAGACATGACATTGACAGTGTGACGAAAATGTATTCCTAAATGAACTACACATGATATTTTTAATAAATTGAAGTGGAATAAATATTGCACAATTACCTTTCCAAATTTTAAGATTGTAATTTGTATTCACTGCGTACAACTGTGCACATGCACAGACAGATGATTGCGAATATAAAAATAACACACACTTCCACCATACGACGATCACCCAATTAATAACGCAGAGCAAATGGAATACTCTTATGTACAAATCACAAACAAACACTATCTAATCGGCAGATTTCATACAATTTCCTACTGTCGATAATCTAGTAGAATCCTTGAGCAAGCCGAAAAGGGGGCCAATCATGGGCCTTGTTGTTGCCAATGTCCCGTTCGTGTCACAGGCCCTCCATGATGTTGTCCGTCCATTTTCACTTTACAACATAAAACCGGTTATTATGCCGCGTATTACAAATGCATAAATACGGTTAATATACACTGTACACGAAATATAGCGCAGCGATTGAGCAGACGATCATGATCATACACAAAACGCATACGGTAGATAACTTGCATTCATTTTAACATGGGGGACTTCTTACTAAGCGCATTAATTTATTGCAAAATTAAAAGGGGTCAGATTTTCTTGAAAAATATACCTTTTCATGAATTAAGAAAAATATATCAATCATAACCATATTTAGAAATGTAGGAGTCCATTCAGATTTAGCAATCTTAGCGCTATCAAATCAGACATAATTTTATGGCCCAGGATCTACTTTATCTCGGCGCAGTCTTCTGCGGATGGTTTTGAACACGTCGATACTATACTATAATACTGCATGCAGTAGCGTATTCTATTTTTGAAAAGCCATTCCCGTGGCAGGGGGCCTCCAGTAAAATATTTAGTTTTTGGTGGTAAGATTCGAGAGAACAAAACATCTACATTACTTAGTGTAGTTATGTCTATGTGAATGTTCACCTCAAATGGCCCGATTGAATGCTTCGAACATCTCCCCCCAAACGTGAGGCTCACCGTGGCATGCAACCTATAACGATCCCCCACCCACCACCGACAGTACACTAATATAAGGACCAATATAATGTGCGGTGCCTCCGATTTACCACGTCAGTAATGTCGCAAATATTCACAATAATCATTTAATGAAATTTCTAACAAAATCAAAACAAAAAACAAAACGATGCTACGCCATACAAACGCAGTGTATACCAAAAATCATAAATAATAAAATCGCAGACTATCATGTATAATAAAGCATTATCAAACTTGTGTTTCGGGTTGCAAACCCGCCTTGATGCACCTGCCCAAGGCAAGTGAAAATCAGTTTTGGGCCAGTTGAACGTGCAAGTTGAAGTCACTTGTCCGACAAGACAAGAAAAGAATTTGAATTAATAGTTACATGATTTTGTGAAAATCAGGGTAAAATTAATCATACCAAACTGGCACCATTTCATCTATATTCTACGTATTACATGTATAAGCCTCATAATAAGGGTGCGGTTCGTTATTCCGAAGGTTCGTTGTTCCGAAGGTTCGTTATTCCGAAGGTTCGTTATTCCGAACACGCAAATTTCCTATACCTGAGTGTTCGTTAATCCGAAAATGAAATAGGGTTCGTTAATCCGAACATTTGATGCATTATTCCGAAGGTTCGTTATTCCGAAGGTTCGTTATTCCGAAGGTTCGTTAGTTCCGAAGGTTCGTTATTCCGAAGGTTCGCTATTCCTAAAATGAAATCGTGTTCGTTATTCCGAAGGTTCGTTATTCCGAAGGTCCGTTATTCCGAGGGTTCGTTATTCCGAAGGTTCGCTATTCCTAAATTGAAATCGGGTTCGTTAATCCGAAAATGAATTTGGGTTTGTTATAATGCTATAATTTCATATAAAGAGATAAATAAACTTAAATGTTTGATTGGTCTGGCCAAGGGAGGGAAAGGGGAGGGGTATGCTTAATGCAGGCTGTAAATTAAATAAACAAAACACAAAATATAGTATTATAACAAGCCCGATTTAATTTTCGGAATAACGAACCCGATTTTATTTTCGATCAACGAACCTTCGGAATAACGAACCTTCGGAATAACGAACCTTCGGAATAACGAACCCGATTTTATTTTCGGATCAACGAACCTTCGGAATAACGAACCTTCGGAATAACGAACCTTCGGAATAACGAACCTTCGGAATAACGAACCTTCGGAATAACGAACCTTCGGAATAACGAACCTTCGGAATAACTGAACCTTCGGAATAACGAACCTTCGGAATAACGGACTGTAACCCATAATAAGGTACCTTTATAGAAAAAAATTACAAACGGCTAAGTAAGATGCCCGCATTCAAAAAGCAGCCGTTAAAACACAAGATGGCGCTCTCTAAACATATTGGTTTCAACCTGTTTTATTGACAAATTGTGAATAGGCTAAATAATGATTCAATATAGAGAGATCTTTCACTACAACATTAAACTATTTAAAAAGCTCTGGGTACATTTTTGCTTAAGTGTAGGCATTATAGAATTTTTTCATCGAATAAATGTGGGTCTCCCATTGATTCCAATCGGATAGTTGATATATCAGCTGTTTCTCAACCGATTTTGGTCAAACAAATTTGAATCTCTCATTAAAATTGTGTGCTCTTTCAAATTTTACACAAACATTTTCTTGAAGCGCCCTCTAAAACCAAAACTAAATCCCTTTATTGAACTGCTTGCAAAAATCATCTGACCGTAGCAGTAATATTTCTTGAGGTTTTCTAATATCACTAATTTAACGTCAATCTTCTTGAAAGAATTTGATTCTTACATCCGTTAATATCATTGTGTTTTGGGCGGAAGTTTATTGGGGGTACGAGACCCCTTCCCTTGACAGTTGACACCCTAACCAGTTTTCTCACTTATTATGTCCGATTAAAATCATCAGGCATTGCGTTGCGGACTTAAAGGGAGCTTAGTAACATTGTAAACAATCAAAGCATTTACTCACAACTATAATAGTGTCGGTTCTCATACCTACCCATTATACCTCGTTGTCTTTGTATATACCAATAGAATCAGGAACCAGCTATTATATAGGTTTCGGTTTTTCCAAAAGTTTCTCTTTTGTTATAAAGATGTCATGATTGAAGTGTTTGGATACGAAAATCTCTACGGAAGAATTTAAACTGTGTACAAAGTTAGTGCAATGAGTTAGTAAATACCACTCAGTTTGCATTATCGCTCATTTCTCGGTCATACTAATTTATTATGGAAATTTCATACATCACTCATAATCGGACAAATCAGATCACAGAAAGAAAGAAAAAACCCATCAAAGCTTCCTAATTCTTGCACAAGTCAACAAAGTTACTATATCCATTTAACAGTATGAATACAATGATTACACAAATCAACTTCAAGTCATTTCCCGGCATGCCCCCCCCCCCCCCCCCCCCCCCCCCCTCGCCTCGTTATTTATATATTTAGGGGGGGGGGGGGGGGAAGAACAATATATACCTGATATCCATCTCTGAAATACATTGTCGTGTGTGTTCAGTGGATTATTTAAACATGTTTATGATTTTAGATAAAATATACCCGATAAGGACGAATTTTGAAACAGAACTGCCACCCTCAATACAAAAAAATAGTCCCAGTGCATTATAGGCCTCAGTATAATAAATTATCCTCTCTTTTCTGTGTTTTTTTCTTCTTTTTTGTTCTCCTTCTTGTTGCTTTGTCTAATATTTCTGATTTTGAGTCTGCAGATTCCGCCTTACGGTACAAAATGGTACACCTTTGTTTTCATAGTTATAATTTTAACCATAATATTCCACCATACACATGTAATTATGAACTACTGTAGTCAACATGCAAACATTCAGACACACGCACACTAACAACTTTGTAGCGTATTTATAAGCGTATGGTTTATTGGCTAAGTTGGGGACAGGCTATTCAATTTCATCAATTTATAATTTTAGTAAACAATCATGCTTCCGATGGTGCCGCCCCTGGTAAGATACTGCCATAGAGTTGTTTACTCGCAGTATTGTATAGACAAGTACGACATGCACCATCAATACAAATGATGTAATACACTATTTTTGTCTGGGCATATCTTCCAACCAACCACAGATGGCGCTATGCAAACTAAAATGCACAGAAATGCCCAAATGCACAATGCAAAATACCAAAGCCGTATACTAGTGGGCCAACAATATGGGTGTTGACTGCATTTTGGGGTACGATTGTTTTACTTGGCACACATATTCCTTGGATCAAAATTTTAAAAATTCATCCAAAGAGACACTCTGTATCTATGCAAATTATGCCTAATTTCCATAATTTATGCAAATTTATTCATGAAAATTGGATATTCTATGAAAATGGTGTTTTTAAATTCCGTGGAAAAGAAGAACATTCATCCAAAGAGACAGTCTGTATCTATGCAAATTAGGCCTATTTTCCATAATTTATGCAAATTTATTCATGGGAACTTATTCTATGAAAATAGTGTATTTATTGAGATATTTAAAGGAGATACATTTGAAAATAGATCACCGTCAAGGCCAGTGGATCAATCTAGCAGATTATTTTAACGTTTGGTGACCGTCTAACCCTTAAAATTCAAGATGGCCACCGGCAGCAATGTTAAAATTCACACATTGTGTGTTATTGTTGAACTCCATATCTGTATGATAGTTTAGTAAACTGATTACTGGGAAGTCAAAATCAATTCTTGACTCATCCTTGGAACAAACTAAGAAGATATTTCAAAAGAGACACACAATTCCTATATAAATTAGCCTCATTTGCATAATTTATGTATAATGACACAGGAATGTAATTTATTATGATATTATCGTCTTCATTGAAATACTGAATTTTAACATTCCTGCTGGGCGGCCACATTGGATTTGTGAGACAAGATGACTGCCAATGCTGACAATAACCTGCTAAAAATATTTGTTTATTTTGACTTACCCTAGTTCATCAATGTGCATAAGTTAAAACATCAATTATTTATATAAAGACTACAATTTCATAATATATCACATTTGTGTACTAATGCATACATTATGCAAATTTGTCTAATTTACATCGAAAAAGTGTGCTTCTTTTGATGATTCTTCTTACTTTGTTCCAAGGATGGGTCCAAAATTGATTCAGACATCCAGATGTTTGTGCCATGATTAGTTCAAAAGTAAAACAAAATATACAAAATTTAACATTCCTGCCAACAGCCAACTTGGATTTGAGGGACTATAGATGGCCACAAAAGGTTTAAAATAATCTGCTAGATTGATCCACTGGCCCTGATATACCCTAGACCATCTATTTCCAAAGTTAATCTCTCAAGTATCTCAATAAAAACACCATTTTCATAGAATATCCCATTCCCAGGAATAAATTTGCATACATTATGGAAATTAGGCCTAATTTGCATAGATACAGTGTGTCTCTTTGGATGAATTTTCTTCTTTTGATCCAAGGAATATAAAAACACCATTTTCATAGAATATCCCATTTTCATGAATAAATTTGCATAAATTATGGAAATTAGGCCTAATTTGCATAGATACAGAGAGTCTCTTTGGATTAATTTTTTTCTTTTGATCCAAGGAATATGTGTGCCAAGTAAAACAATCGTACCCCAAAATGCAGTCACTGACCCCTTAACAAGCCTACTATTATGTACAGTATAGTGAACCTATTTCCGGCTCTAAAAACAAACACAAAAGTATACATAAAATTTAAATAAAAATAAAACAAAATAATTTAATATTTTTCAATTTTCAAAACTTGTTTTCTTTTTCAGGGATGTTTACATTTGAACCATTTTTTCCCACATTAAAGGGATAGTTGAGTATTGGTCAAACTTAACTTCTTCTTCTTCTTCTTCTTCTTGTATAGTCTGCCTCCTTCAACTTGAAGATTCTTGCAAACTTTGTGTGTGTGTGTGTATACGCGACGTGCATAGTTCATATTCTTACTTGCAAGTCCAAACTCATTTATAAACAAAAACAAATAAAATAAATAAAACAAAATTAACGTATATACAAGTTCAGAAAGGACTGTATTCAGGACAATCTTAGCCACGACTTTCCAGCAGATGGCGACGGAAGGCATCTGTAGACGGGGCAGAGGCGATACTCTCGGGTAGAGTGTTCCATGCTCTCACAGTCCTCGGGAAGAATGATTGTTTGTGGTCCTCGAGACGAGAGTAAGGGACTTGGTAACTACCAAAACCTGCACCATTACGGTACAAAATAATGTTCTTTCAAATTTGACAGTCAGTTTTTCATAATCTCACAAACAAATATTTTGTGAAGTGCCCCCCTATACCAATACTCAACTATCCCTTTAATGTGTGATCATCCAGAACTAAATATGAATATCGATATATCGATGGTAAAACCAATAAACGTAACACGGTCTGAATTTAAGACTAAGCGACCGACAGCTCAGCTTGGGATTGAAGCCAGGCAAACATCACCATAAATTGAACATAAACTATGATATTGTAGTATATATAGCCCGAGGAGCACTGCAGAAAGAGGAAAATGCCAGGAGAATGGCTTGAACTTGAAAGTGATCCAGGTACTCTTTCAATTTTCTCGTATTACAATTAAAATGTTCGTAGTTTTTGTTGATGTAAATTTACCTCAGTCCCATGTACCTGCTTTTATGGTGTTACACTTACAGCAGCACTGACTGTCCGACCAAGTTTGTTAATTTATAGTCAATTTGTATCGGCCAACGAAAACTGGTTAGAAAAATAATTCGACAAAAACAGTGAATAAATCATTTTCCCATGTCAAATGTCTAAGTGAATATAATTGTCGTAGGTTGATGCATAATTTTTAATATATTTTGTATCAATTTGTTTCACTTTCAGGTGTGTTCACTTTGCTTGTTCAAGAATTTGGTAAGTTCAACTTCAACAAGATCGTTATCCTACCCATGAGAATAATGAATGCATTATATAATTAGCCTTGTAGGCCTATGCTAGTAAGCATTCTGTGAAACAAAATAGAACATTCATTTTGGTTCCCATAAACAATCCACACAGAGAAACAAAAATGTGTCATCAATTAACTCTACAGAACGCCAGCGCTTGCGCTGGCGTTCTACGACCACCTAATGAAGGCTTGAAGCCCCCAAACTTGCACTTTTGTGTGCACGATATTTTGATTTAAAAATCTATATATGATACGATACTTACCATCTATCTCTGCACAAATATGTGATGTAACTTGGCGCTAGATGAAAATGATGATTTGAATCTCGATTCCTAATGAAAATACGTGATTTCTGCACCACCTCGACTTCTCTCTGTGTCGTATCGTGACTTTTGAACGAAAGATGATCGCGCATTGGTCTCCATTCAAGTCGCCCGCCGATTCCATAAACGGCAGATCTGATGCGCGCGTTTAGTACGGACTAACACGTCAGATCTGTTATTTAATTGGAATCGGCGGGCGACTTGAATGGAGACCAAAGCGCGATCATCTTTCGTTCCAAAGTCGCGATACGACACGGAGAGAAGTCAAGGTGGTGCAGAAATCAAGTATTTTCATTAGGAATCGAGATTCAAATCATCATTTTTATCTAGCGCCAAGTTACATCACATATTTTTGCAGAGATAGATGGTAAGTATCGTATCATATATATATATATAGATTTTTAAATCAAAATTTCGTGCACACAAAAGTGCAAGTTTGGGGGCTTCATTAGGTGGTCGTAGAACGCCAGCGCAAGCGCTGGCGTTCTGTAGAGTTAGTCATCAATATGTATTGTATGGGCCTATGGCAGATAGACTTTGATTCGAACATTATTCTGCAAGGATCAAAATAACACTTTAATAATAACAGCTCCTTTTTTTACTCGCATATTGGCCTTGTTAGGACTAGTGAAAATAAATCCCAAATAAATTCCGTCTGTGTCTTTATCTTCCCCCATCTGTGATGAACAATGTCACAAATTAAGATTCTAAAGAAATGCAATGAAATTAATTACACTCACTTACGAAACCATTATTATTTGATACTTCCGTATGTGCCCAATGTCTGAGAGTGTGCCAATTCTATTCACACGTACGTTTGGAGATAATAGAATCCCGGACGATTCGTTTGCCCTGGACAAAGGTAGTCTTTGTATATGCTGACCCATGAACGCATGCTTTAAAATGGTGACGCATTTTCCAATAATGTAATTTTTTTCTGGAAACATATTTTTCTGAACTTGTTAGTGGAATGGACTACTTAAGATGTTACCTTTCATTTATAAGAATATTATTTTTGGCTTGTGGTACCCTTTAATATATTCTTAGATATCCTTGTGTTCCAGAAGAGTCTAGTTTGAAGAGGAGTATGGACTATGGTCTGTAGAAATAAATGAAGAGTCTTGATGACATGAAATTATATACATGTATCTTCTGATGTTGTTTATTGAAAATGTAATGAAAAATTAGCAAATCAAATCGGATTAGGGCTGGAATTGAACCCTAGAGTCTAGACCATGGGATTGCTAGACTGGTACCATTGAGCCACAAGGCCCTGTTGATGATGGCTGTTCCCTGAAGTTTTAGTGATGTACAGAAGTCTCAGCTTATTTGGGTAGAGTTGTACCCTTTTAACACACCCCTGCAAGTCAAGGGGCTTACTGCATAACTGCTTTTAACAGGTGTACACAATTCAGTGAAAATTTATGTAAGAAACATAAGAAATGTTTGGTTAAATTCTACCCCTTTAAATATTATCCCATTCAGTTGAGAGTACTGTACTCTGTAAACTAAAAACATACATTTGTATAAAGTGGGCGATACATAATTTATATTTCTTACATGTTTGAACAATCAACTCTAATCCATGTTCAGGTACCAAAGGAGTCCAGGTCGAAGAGGTGTACGACCTGCAGAAACCAATCGAGGGCCCTGTCTATGGCTTCATCTTCCTCTTCAAGTGGATCGAGGAGCGACGCACCAGGCGCAAGGTGCAGTCCATGGCAGACGACGCCTACGTGACCAACCCAGGTCTCCTCAAGGATATGTTCTTTGCTCATCAGGTACAAGCACACAAATAAAAAGAAGTCAAACCAGTCATAGTAGCCACCCGTCTACAGCAACCACCTTACCTATAGATAGTGGCCACCAAACATGTTTCCGTGCAGAGGGAAAGAATGTTATAGAACCTGACTATAGAGTGGCAAGATTTGTTGTTTCACTTGGATGGTTGCTATACACAGGTTTGACTGTATTTTGACCCTAAGTTAAACATCAAGCTAGGTAGAAGTTGCAGTCAATAACAGTTTACCTAAACCAGGTTTCCTGAAGGGCTTGTTCTTTGCTCATCAGGTATGTAATTAAAAGAAATATTTTAGTGAATGATTCAGACGGTTGTTAGAACCTAATTTTAAAATATCAGACTAGGCGAATGTTGCAGTCCATAAGATCACGCCTAGGATTGGAGGATTATGTTCTTTGCTCCTTGGGTAGGCCATATTTTGAATATTTTTTTGTAAATGATTGAGACTGTTATTAGACCCTGTCCAGTCAGAAAGCCAAGTTAAACAACAAGCTACACATAGGGTGCAGTTCATTGCTGTTGTTGGTTTCATGACCAAACCAAGCTTCCTAGAATGTATAAATCATTGCACATCCAATTTCTGTAACTGAATATTTCTGTTTTTTACCCCGCATTTTCCTGCAGATTGTTCCCAACTCTTGCGCCACGCACGCCCTCCTCAGCGTACTTCTGAACTGCCCTAGCCTGGACCTTGGCCACACCTTGACCAACTTCAAAGACTTCACCAAGAACTTCAGTCCAGATGTGAGTAGTACTTAAGCATTATAGGGAAGCCAAAATGCTGGCTTTATTGCTTACTTTTTAGTTTTACTGATAAGTGCATAATTCCTGTCAATAGTAGTATTTCCTCGTGGGAGTTGATAGTAATGGAAATAATAAATGTTTTTCAGACCACTATTATTGTAACCGCTGTTTTAAGTCTGCTGCTGTGTCAGTGATTTCTTTTACAAAAAAATAAATCTTAATCTTTATACATTGTTGTCTCCCTCAGGATCGAGGGAAAGTGTTAAATTATTATGGTTGAGATTGTGAAAGCACGCAATACTCATACCCTGCCATATTCAACAGTTATTAATTAACCTGTTCCCTACTTGATTTAGCAATCATTTTCTAGAGTTAATACAAGGCACACCAGGTTCCCGTAGGCATTGGGTTAATATTGTTAACTGGCTGAGCTGACTATAGCAAAACCCTGCACTTGTCGGTAAAAATCAAAATGTATATTTTCATACCATAAGAAAGGCCTCATCACAAGCTTTCATTTCATGCTTTGTTCTAACAAATTGGTCCTTAATTGGCGAAGATATGATTGTTTCAATGTTAAAATCAGAAGTCGTTTACACACATTATGTGAACTTAAAATGCCCATTTCTTCAAAACATGAATTACCGACAAGCGCAGGGTATTGCTATAGCCGGTCACATATATTGCCTCAAATGCTTAGAACTTGGTTTTCCGTCAATGATCAAGGAAAGGCAAATGCTTTTTAGGTGATGGATGCCCGATGGATAGAAAATTTGCGAAATCAAGTAATCCGGTGGTGAAAGTCATCGCCATTTTTGCTTCATGCACAAAACATTCGGCTGTATCACCGCCCAACAAGGAACGCATTCACGGAGCAAGAAACGAACAAGAAATGCATACCAATGTAAACGAACGGATAGACAGTTTGGTTCTCCGTTGGGTGTCCGTTAACACTATCCGCTGATATGTGACAAGGGCTTTAAAGGGATGGTTCGGACGATTTCAAAATTAATGTACCAGAATCTAAAAAAATTACTCATTGGTAATATATTTTAATCAAAAAAATATCCTATCAGGATGATTTATACTCCATTATTTTGTGTCTGCAATTTTTGATATTCATCGTCTATTTTCTGTACGCTTCCGATTTTTATCACGTGGTCGCCTCACTTTGCTTTGTATTTGCAGCAAAGTGAGGCATCGACGTCACGAAAATTGCATGCTGGGATAGATCCCACTGGTGGCAGATTCGATCAAGAACTGTTACCTTATTTAGTCCCAAAGTGATTGTGAATGATCCAGTTGGTCTTTTTTCGTCGGGACAAAGGCAATATGTTGAGAAAATATTGCTTCTTTGATTGGTAAATGCTGGAAATCGTCCGAACCCCTCCTTTAATAGTAGTCATATAATGATATTGTCTGCCATACATTATTTTGTTTAAATGCCTCATGAGTATAAGATCCTTTGTTGTTCTTTCCCTGTATAGGATCGAGGAGAGGCTATAGGCAATGTGGTTGAGATTGCGAGAGCGCACAATGCCCATGCTTTGCCGGAGCCCCCACGTCTCCCTGAGAAACCAATCATCGGTATCACCAGGGCGGCCGAGACGTTCCACTTTGTCAGCTACGTACCTGTAGAGGGCAGGCTTTATGAGCTGGATGGACTGAAACCGGGACCGATAGATCATGGTATGCTTGATTCGATGGTACCTTAATAGATGTCTGGAGTTATTATAATTGTGATTACTTTTTGTTTGAATTATGATTAATAAATTATATGTTATGTGTCGTAATGCTCATATTGAATTATCATCATCATCATCATCTTCATCATCATCGTCATAATCATCATGATCATCTTCATCATCTTCATCGTCAAGATCATCATCAACATCATCAATATCATCATGACCCCCCCCCCCCTCCCCCCCCCCCCCCCCCCAAATAAAGAGAGAAAAAAAAACGACATCATCATAATCATTATAGTGTTGTCTTTCCTGTTGGCAGCTTTTTTATGCCTCCGCCAACGAAGTGGCCGGAGGCATTATGTTTTCGGGTTGTCCGTCCGTACGTCCGTCCGTGCCGTTTTCGTTCTCGCGATATCTCAAGAACAGGTTGACGGATCAATTTCAAATGAGTGTACATATTGGGATGACAATGATCTGATTAGATTTTGGGGGTCATAAGGTCAAGCTCACAGGGCGCAATATATATGTAAAAATAGCTTGTAATGGCAAAATCTCAAGAACCGAATGTCAAATTTCAATCAAAATTGGTATGTAAATGTATCTTAGAGAGCCGATCAAGCCATACAATTTTGGGGTCATGAGGTCAAAGGTCAAGGTCATAGGACTCTATAAATACATGCTAAAATAGCTTGTAATGGCAAAATCTCAAGAACTGAATGTCAGATTTCAATCAAACTTGGTACCTAAATGTATCTTATTAAGCCAATGTACCGCTTCAATCTTGGGGTCATGAGGTCAAAGGTCAAGGTCATAGGACTCATTATATACATGTATGCCAAAATAGCTCGTAATTGTGATATATGGTTGATGAATTACCATCAAAATTGATTTTACAGTATCAATTCTGTGCATGTTAATTTTGGCTTGATATTAAAATTGCGTGATAGCGGAGGCATAATTTTCGACTGCGCGTAGTCGAAGATCCATCTAGTTTTTTTTTATCTCGGTCCATACACAAGTGTCCAAATGGACAGATGTGCAGGTGATATAAATATAAAATTATTATTATTATTATTATTGGAACTTTTTTGACTGGGAAGTTGACTAGCAAGAGAAGGCTTTGAAATGTCTAGTAATGCAAAATGGTGACATTGTTAATTCCATTGTCTTTGACATGATATAGTGTATTTATCATATATTTGCATGTTTCTAGAACAGTAAGAGTATGTTGCAGTGGATATTGAAAAGGGAATTGAGACTATGGAAAATTATATTGATCTTTACAACTCTCACATTGGCTTTAGTTGTATTCATCTTTTTAAAACGTGTGTGGAAAGAATAATTATGTGTCGACAAGATTTTTTTTATTGACAGGAATAAATGTTGATTTTGGTGAATGAAATCATAACCTCATTGCGTTGTTAATCATGGTTACTGATGGCAAGTTTCTATTTGAAAAAATAATATTGAGTATATCTAAAATTTGCAGTTAATATGTTATTATGAATTAGGTCATTGTATTCTATGATTGGGGTAATCATGTTTTAAAAGCGGTTTAGAGGTGATACTGCTTTGTATAAAGCTCTGTTTTGTATAAAGCTTTGTATAAAGAAAGGGATCTAGTAACATTGTCCAAATCCTCAAAATCCGATTGGAATTCTAGCTGTGCCCTCACACCTTGTTGTATTTGTATCAACAATAAAAGCATGGGACAGGTTTCTGTTTTTCAAATTTTCCTTTTGTTAAAAAGATATTTACGATTGAAGTGTTCAGATGTTAAACTATCCACTTGATAGTCGTAACCATGTACAAAGTCATTGCAATGAATTAGTGATTATCACTTTGCATTTTTGCTCATTACTCGGCCATATAATGTCCATTTAACTTGAAATTTTCACAAAATACCCTGTAGACAAATCAGATAACAACAATATACATGGTATCAACCATTCATCACTTTTTGCACATGTCAACAAAGTTACTAGATCCCTTTAATCTAAATCCTTTTTTTTCAATTATTATTATTTGTAACAGGTCCTTGGGAAGAGAAGGAGGAATGGACATCAAAATTCCAAAGAGTGATTGCAGAACGACTGGAGAATGAAGGGTAAACTTTTTATTTAGTTCTGTTTTTAATTAATATAAATAAAAATAGATCTTAAGAATACACTATTTCGGTATTATGATTTCTGCTGTAAGAATGCCATCTTTTGATAATTTAGCAGAACGGCTGGAGAAAGAGGGATAATTTTGTGTTTTTCCTCCAATATTTGGAGTATCCTGTAATAAATCTTGATAAAGACATATAGTCAGGTCTTGAAATTTCTATTGTAAAAAAAAAATGCTCTCTGAAATTTAGAATTGTATAAGTATCAACTGAACCACTTACGATGCTTTTCTATTTTTCTTTTTTTCTTTGTATATATGTACCATTTGCTTTGATGTACTCATCTATAGTTGCATATCAATCTAGAGTCAAACATATTACGATTAATGTATTCTTCACCAAGGCTATCTGGCATCAGCATCAGTCTGATTGACTTTGGTTTAACAAGAAATTTTATATGATAAATAACCCTTTTTAGTGTATCAATATCAAACCGTTTGAGATCATGTTTTATCATTATATTATGTAAGCAGTGACATAATAATACACTTTGGCCCAGGGCGATATAGCCCCTAAAATGCCAAGAAGTGCCACTAAAATCCTAAAAGAGCCCCTCGTAAAAATTGCATGGGGTTCAAAGCAAGACAACTGTTAAGAGTGCTATTTTCATGCAGGCTAGCTTGGAAAGAAGCCCCTGAAATAATAATTTGCTTTCCCTGCTAACATAAAGCATTATTACTTTTCAAACAGTGGGTCATCGGACATCAGGTTCAGTCTGATGGCCGTGGTTGCAGATAGGAAGCTAGCCCTGGAGCAGAAGCTATCCACACTTCGATCCAACAGACAGATTCTTCTTCATACTCTCAACACGGTAAGTCTGCTAACTTCTAAACTCACGCCATTCTTAACCATGAACCATAAAAAAAGGGTGTTACTAACTTGGGCATGTATAGAGCACCTGACAACTCAGAGGTCACAGGTTCATAATCCGCTAACTCCTTTAATCAGTTTGTATGCATGCCAGGGTGCTTAAGTGTCTTATGTTATTAATTTACTAATTCAAAGTAATAGCTTGCCTTGAATTCCATGTGCCATGGCGTGTTTGTCTAACTAACAGTACTGGGCTCGGGGGCCCGATTACGGACTAGCGACATTTACCATGTTAATTAGAATCAAAGGCTCTAACTCATCGATGTCAATATGCGAGAATAACGTAAAACTCTATAGGAGTGCACACACACCTTCCTCACTCATTCAACCGTAAGAGATGACCCAAGCATATCTACAGGTCAGTGGAACTAGGGTAGGGATGTTCCTGGGTCATGGTCGAGATCTCGCCCCCTGAATTACCCTTCCTTAAGCTTATCAGCATGGAATGTATGACAAAAAAGAGTAGGCATTATTTAAAAGGGGCTCAGATTCGTAAATTGGATGAGTGGTACCATCTTACGAATGCCCCGAGCACAGTGCAAAATACACAATGGCTCATTGTTATACAATGCGCTCAAACTAGCCAACTTTCAAATGGCCACCTGCAGTGTACATCCCGACACATGACAATCTTTTTAAAAGTAAAACTTTGTTGTTTATGTTCTCATTTTAGTTGGTGGAGCAAACACAGAGGCCAGTTTCCCACAAGCCATCGTCATCTGTCAAAAAGGATGACACCGATAAGACCACAAAGTCATCCAAAGAAAAGAAAAGTGAAGATCGTCGAAAGAGTTCCTCAAAGAAAGAAGACACCCCATCAGCGGCAGATGGCAGCAAGTCGGACGCATCAAGAAAGGAGTCGAAAATGGACAAAGCGGCCAAGGAGGGTGAGGCGGCTTCATCGTCATCCTCATCCAAAAAGAAGAAAAAGAAGAAGAAGAAGAAAAAGAAGAACAAGCACGCTCAGCGAGAAAAGGGTCCCAGTCCTCCGGTGCCGCCTGTTTACAAGTAGGAAAATTTGGATCAACTTTGTTTTTCTGTTTGAAGTGTCAGAGCCAATAAACAATTTTTCAGAACAATCAATTACTGTTGATTTTGGTCATGTCATACACAAACTGTCTATTTCTTGTCCAGCAAGGGACTTTGTCATTTAAAGTGATTTTTCATTAAAAACATGTTCTCTATATATAAGCTTTTTATGCCTCCGCAACAAAGTAGCCGGAGGCATTATGTTTTCGGGTTGTCCGTCCGTCCGTACGTCCGTCCGTACATCCGTACGTACGTACGTACGTCCCGTTCTCGTGATCGCGTTATCTCAAGAACCGATTGACGGATTTTCACCAAACTTGGGTCATGTATGTATCTTGGGGGGCCAATGATCTGATTAGATTTTGGGGTCATGAGGTCAAAGGTCAAAGGTCACAGAGCTCAGTATATATGCAAAAATAGCTCGTGATCGCGTTATCTCAAGAACGGATTGATGGATTCTGACCAAACTTAGTACATGTATGTATCTTGGGGGGCCAATGATCTGATTAGATTTTGGGGTCATGAGGTCAAAGGTCAAAGGTCACAGAGTTCATTATATATGCAAAAATAGCTCGTGATCGCGTTATCTCAAGAACGGATTGATGGATTCTGACCAAACTTGGTACATGTATGTATCTTGGGGGGCCAATGATCTGATTAGATTTTGGGGTCATGAGGTCAAAGGTCAAAGGTCACAGAGTTCATTATATATGCAAAAATAGCTCGTGATCGCGTTATCTCAAGAAGGGATTGACAGATTCTGACCAAACTTGGTACATGTATGTATCTTGGGGGGGGAGGCAGATGATCTGATTAGATTTTGGGGTCATGAGGTCAAAGGTCAAAGGTCACAGAGCTCATTATATATGCAAAAATAGCTTAAGATTGGAAATCTCAAGAACTGAATATCAGATTTCAATCCAACTTGATACCTGAATGTATAATAGGGAACAATTGTAGTCATTAGATTTTGGGGTCATGAGGGCAAAGGTCAAGGTCACTTATAGCTCATAATTGTGATACATCAAGATCTAAAAGACAGAGTACCATCAAAATTGAGTTGACAGAATTAATTCTGTGTACATGTTGATTTGGGCTTGATATAAATAAATTGCGTAATGGCGGAGGCATCATTTTCGACTGCGCGCAGTCGAAGATCCATCTAGTTTTTTTCTTCATGAAAATTAACTTTTTTGTTAATGAGAAAATGTTCCCAAACATTTATCTTTAAAATGTGCTCGATTAAAAGTAATGTACATTTTTGTTTAAACACAGGTTGCCAGCTGCCCTGGATAATCACAACTACTGCAAGTCCCCTCTGTCATGTGATGACCATTCAATGTCTAGTCCAGCAACCGATTCACCAAACTCAGAGAGCGACACCGAAAAAGGAGGGGAGAAGAAACTCTCTACCGTAAAGGAGGAGAAGATTGGAGTCACTAATTCGGAGAGGAGCGAAAAGAAGGAGCGAGAACTGACGGAGAAGAAAGTGATGGAAGAAGGGAGCAGCCACGTGGTTGTGAAGAAAGAGAAGGAGGACGAGGGAAAGGAGAAAGAGGTAGAACAGAAATGCGAGGTCATTGAAGTGATTGACGTTGAGACCATAAAAGAGGAGGAAGCGGAGGACAGGTCTGCGGAGGATGTTGGCAAGATCAATGCGGTGGGAGATAAAGATGAGGAAACAAAGCCAACAAAGGAGATCAGGCAGGAGGAGGTGAAACCAGACTCAAAGCCAGAGCCAGATATGGCCGTCGTTGTTCCCCTGAAACCGCCGGTACAGCTGTCCTTCACGGGGAAGATCCCCCCGGATCTGTGCCAGCCCCTCACCATCCACACCCTTTCCCCCGTCGACCACCGCATCCCATCCTCCCCCTCCCCCAGTAACTACAGCACCGACACCGCCTCCGAGGTGGGCAGTGCCTTCAACTCGCCGCTGATCAAGTCCGCCAACCAGTCCAGGTCCAACAGCCCAACGGCCAACAAGCTCAGCAAGTTCCAGGCCTGGAAGGCCGGGGCCAACGTAGAGGAGAGAAACAAGCTGGAGGCCGCCATCACAAAGATTGAGGATGATAGGAAGCAGGCCATCATTGATGAGGGTGGGGAGATCGATGGGCTTTACATCGGAAGGTGAGCTACTTCAGTTGGTTATTTGTGAACTTTTGTATTTCTTGCTGTCAGTACTGTGTTCTTTATACTTTACAAATAATGTCCAGTTGTTGTCTGCGTCCATAAATCTTAGTTACGTTAATCTCAAATGATATGAATTTATGCACATGAACTACGTCTAGTATTTAATATCTCAACATTTGATTCTTTCTAGATCCCAGATAAATTGAGGTCTACTTTTTCCTTATCAAACTATTCCATTTGCATGTATTGTGTACTGAATAATAGAAAGAGATGTATATCTATGTCAACTTTGCGTTGTTTTATTTGCTGATACAGGCTAAAGTCGTTGAGGAAGAGGCCTGGTCTTGACTTTGATGATGCAGACATCCAGACCAAGAGGCAGCTGTTCAACCAGGGTGGCACAGGGGGGCGGGGTGGGGAGAAGAAGGAGCCCGCTGTCTGGACCAAGATCAAGAAGGCTGCCAACAGGAAAGACGACACTCAGCACTTCACCCCTGGGGTAATAATAATCATGATGATGATGTCTTTGTTGTTTTGTTGGTTTTTGTTGTTATCTTTTTGTGTGTTTTTTTTTGGGGGGGGGGAGGAGGTTAGGGTGGGGAGAAGAAGGAGCCCGCTGTCTGGACCAAGATCAAGAAGGCTGCCAACAGGAAAGACGACACTCAGCACTTCACGCCAGGGGTAATAATAATCATGATGATGATGTCTTTGTTGTTGTTGTTGTTTTGTTTTTGTTTTGTTTGTTTTTTTTTGGGGGGGGGGGGAGAGGAAGAGGCCTGGCCTTGACTTTGATGATGTAGACCAAGAGGCAGCTGTTCAACCAGGGTGGCACAGGGGGGCAGGGTGGGGAGAAGAAGGAGCCCGCTGTCTGGACCAAGATCAAGAAGGCTGCCAACAGGAAAGACGACACTCAGCACTTCACGCCAGGGGTAATAATAATTGGTTGTTGTTGTTGTTTGTTTGTTGTTGTTGTTTTTTTTTTTGGGGGGGGGGGGAGAAGGAGCCCGATGATGATGATGATGATGATGATGATGATGATGATGATGATGATGATGATGATCTGGACGATGATGAAGATGATGATGGTGATGACCATGGTGATAATGATGACAATGATTATGATAATTAAAATGATAATTAGCTTGATATATTTCTTCTAAAATGTACATTGAAAATTTCCCAGAGCACTGGTTATTTTGATTGCAATAAAATAATCAGATGACTACATAGTTTTCATCTGACAAAACTCAACATATTTATACTGATACTAAAATATCTTGTCGCAATACAATTTAAATGTTATCTTGCTAATATAAGGTGATAACGTGAACATTTATTTTTCGAGTTAAGCAGGCATGGTGGCTTAATGGTTAGAATGTCCGTTTCATGCAAAGGTGGTTTCGTATTGAACCCTGTCCTGTCTGGGTCATACCAACATTTAAAAAAAGGTACCTTCTGCATTCTAGCGAGGCATTTATAGAATGGAGAAGGGAAAAGGAATTGCCCTCTTCTCTAGCTTTCACATGTGCAGGCCCGTAGCCAGGGGGGTACGCACCCCCCCCCCCCCCCCCCCTTCAAATTCAGGCCATGATCAAAACCATTGGTCTTGGTCTCGGCTTCAATAACTTCCCCCCCCCCTTGCTTACATGACTCGATGAAAAGTCTCGGTCGCTTTTTTGAAAATTACGCAACCCCCCTCGAAAAATCCTGGCTACGGGCCTACGTGTGGCCTAGGGCAACAGAGATACCTAGGTGTCGCCTAATGTGACTTCAACTCTAAACCCTTGTTTGCTCTTCTCCAGGAACTCTTGGATGTGTTGAAGGGGGTTGAGACTGAGATCGCTTCTTACGAGCAGAGGCTGCAGGACGAGAGAGAGAAGAGGCACAAATACAAGGTAAAACATAATACAAATGGAACGCCCGTTTTTCAATTACAGTGAAACCTCGTTATAACGAGCATATTGGGTCCATTGAATTTACCTCGTTATATCAGATATATCAGATATATATTGTTGTATCAGGGCTTGAAAAAACCAAAATACATAGAACTTGGACGTGTGAAATTACCTCGAGCGCCATATCGGGTACCTCGTTATATCAGAGCTCATTTTAAAGAGGTTCCACTGTATTAATAGAATGTTAGTTGAATATTCAAATCAAGGAGTTGGTGTATACTCTTTGGTGCCTATTCAAGATGGTGAACATTTTTATTTTATGGATTAATCTGCACATACTGTATAACTAGTGTACAGAAGGGTAATGTACAGTGATGTGAAACATCAATGAAGACAGTGACATTTTGAAACATTAAGTGTGGTAACCCGAGTTGGCAACATTAGTGACTGCATGTTCAAGCATGATACTTTTGCCACCAATGGAGTTCTTGTTTTTGTCTCACAGCTTCATTTATGTCACTTTTGCCACTATAATAGGTCAAGGTTTTTAGCTTTTTTAGCTTTCTTTTCTTTTTTCTGACCATATTTGCCAGGTGGATGACAACCGCCGGACTCCCAACTACGACCCGTTTCTCTTTTTTGCTTTTATGTTTGCCACAAATATGGGTCTTGATGACTTATCTTAGAGCTTCAAATCCTTTTCACCTTTGCCACCAATATCAATCTTGTTATTTTCTAAACTGAATTTGTTTGTACTGTGGGTGTATTCTGAAAAAGATTTTAAGCTAAAATTTATTGCATCTATGTCACTAACATATTTTTAGCTAAATCAGTGTTCTGTAACTGTACTAAATGAATACCCATTTGCTAAAAAATATTTTAGTGACGTAACTTTTTAACTTCAAATCATTTTCAGAACATACCCCCTGATAGTTTAGCTTCATTTTCTTTCCATTTTTGCCAGGTGGATGACAACCGCCGGACGCACAACTACGACCCGTTCATCTTCACATTCCTGTCCATGCTGGCCGAGCAGGGCAAGCTGGCACCCCTCGTAGAGAAGCACACGCTCATCAAGCGACGCCAGGGAATCACGCTGGGGCGGCTGCAGCGCAACCGCAAACCCGACCGGAGACGCAGGAAACAGCGGTCGCGGGGGATCCGCAAAAAATCTGGCAAATACAAGTGACGTGCTGCATAATTATTTTGTAAAAGACAAGTACTTTATGAAGACATGAAAACATTTTATGGAAATACAGCAATTAGAGCAAGCTAGCGCCTCTCTTTGAGAGGCACTTATCGAGCGGCGCCAGGGCATGACCCTAGGGCGGCAGCAGTGCATCTGACAGGAGGCGCAGGAAACAGCAGTCTAGGGCAACGATCGGTCTTGTTGACGATCCCCCCCCCCCCCCCCCCCCCCCCCGGCAGCAGTGCATCCGCAAGCTAGACCGGAGGTGCAGGAAACAGCGGTCGCGGGGCATCCGCAAGAAATCTGGCAAATACAAGAGTGATGTTCGCCACCTACAGTACAAGACATGTTTATCACATACTGTAGATCTTTTTATACCAGACATTTTATGGGATTTTTTGCACCATGCCTGGCCTGTAGTTGGGTACACACCCCTCCAGATTCAGAAAGATCTACTTGTCCTCGGTCTCGGCCATCGCTTACATCGGTCTTGGTCTTGGCCACTAATCCAGTGGTCTCGGTCTCGGCATGATTGGTCGTGGCGTCTGTAGCTTGACAGCAAATCTGAACGGTTGTGCAGGAAACGGTGGTCAAGAGACATCCACAAGAAATCATGCAATTACAAGTGATTATTGGCGTATATCGTACAAATAATTTTTATGCCACAAACACTTTATGGGATTTACTGTAAATGCGGTTATATTCGCAGGTTCTTAAATTCGCGCTGAGCAAGTGTTCATTTATTTTTTCCTTTCCATGAAGAACATGAACATCATTCACAAACATATTTTACACGGAAGGAAATTTAATCTTTCAAAACTATGTTGCGTGCTCCGATAGTACATCATGCGCGCTAGATGTGGATAGGTACTGCACACGCTCAAAACCAGAGTTTATACACTCGCCCACCACACATTATGTACACGTACACACCAATGCACGATTCACCGTATGCTCCATATTCATTCTTCACACACTCGGAATACTCATTGAAAATCATGCATATATTTCCGCTGGTTTTAGAATTTGCTCTCGCCATATTGTGAAAATTAATGCACTGCTAATATTACCACGTTTACAGTATTGCATTTAATTGTCAATACTTCAATTGGACGCACTTAATTAATCATGTTTTGTATTTTAAGGCTCCTAATTAGTGTACTAGAAACAGATGTATTATGTATGTATGTGTGTATGTTTGTGTGTATGTGTGTATGTATGTATGTGTGTATGTTTGTGTAAAGTATGTATGGGTGTATGTGTGTATGTATGTAGGGCATATGTGTGCGTAAGAGTGTTCTTGCTTCTTTGTATGTATTAATTACGCACTGGTTTGTATCATCGGGTTCAATAGATTTACAAATAACTGTGAATACAATTGCAATGGATATCAATTTTGAATGATTAATTATTGATATCTAATGTTGGAAATGGAACTTGTAAATAAAGTTTTATAGAATATACTGAGATACTTGATAAAGGTTTCATCCATTGTGTCTTCCATTGTCATAACCTTAAAGGGAAAGTTTCCCCATCATCTATTTACCTTTGATTAAGTTCTCTACACATGCAATATGTCCAATGTTTGCCCTCTGATCAAAGGAGGAGCATCATTCAAAGTCATTCGCTGTATGGGCTAATCCCATTCATCGCCTGTAAGCGTGGAGGCTGCCATTATATTTGAAACCCGGATTTTAAATTGTTCACGCTAAACTGCTACGTCGAACCCGAACACACAAGCTTGGCCTCTTTTTGTTAGCTCTTGCAGCTCGCGGGGTTTGTGCACAAACACAAGGCAAAACGTGAGCCAACAAAAAGAGTAGTTTGGGTTTGACGTCACATTTTAGAGCGATCCGAGTTTCAATGGCAGCCTCCATGCTGTACGAGATGAATGGGATTAGCCCGTATGGCGAGTGACTTTGAATGATGCTCATCCCTTGCTCAAAAGGCCAATGTTGGTCGTATTTGCATGAAATTCTGTTTTAATGTTTAGAGAACATAATCAAAGGTGATTATATGTTGGGGAAAATGTCCCTTTAAAGGGATCTAGTAACATTGTCCAAATCCACAAAACTTACTTAGAACTCTAGCTGTTCTCCTATACCTTGTTGTTTTCGGATTCCTAATAGAAGCATGGAACATATTTGTTTTTTTTGTCCAAATTGTTAATTATCCACTGGAAAGTTAGAACTGTGTACAAAGTCAGTGCAATGAGTTAGCAAATATCACATTGCATTTTCGCTCATTCATACTCGGCCATATTATAACATCCATTTAACGTGAAATGTTCACACATTACTTAGTGGACATATCAGATCACAAAAATACACATTTAATCAACCATTCATCACTTTTTGCACATGTCAACAAAGTTACTAGTAGATCCCTTTAATCAGCAGTATACCTGAAAACAAAGACAAAATCCAACAAGAACAAAACGTCCCTGCCCCGGGGTCTCTGCTGTAGATGGCAGATGGACCCCCTTGACAAGGGCTGACAAGGGCAATCCATCCCATGAGTGGGGAACAAATAAATAAATAAATACATTTTAAAAAAGAGGCCCATACAAAACTGAATAATATGGTCCAGGGGCTTGTTTCGTGAACGGGTCTTGGCTATGTACGTTGTCTGGCGCAGAGCTAGGGTGCAATTATCTCCGCGTTCAGACCCTAAACAAGGCTTTTAAAATTCCAACGCCTATTGACGCTCTGTGCGAAACGCGGAGATAATAATGCAGGCCCTGGCTCCGTGCCAGACAACGTATATTGCCAAGACCCTTTCATGAAACAAGCCCCAGGGCCTCTTTATCTAGTCCCTACTTACAAAAACAAAGTAAAAACATATTCATATATACAGTCTCCTTCATATCACAGAAAGTTGAATGAATGTGCCCCCCTCTCCCCCCCCCCCCCTGATTTATTCATAAAACCTTGTCTTTCTTTAGAAGGCGGGGCTAAGTATGCAACAGAGATCCTTCTAGTTGCCAACTATAGTGTTAACTTAGTAGGCAATGAAGGCTTATCCAGATAACCAAAATATTTAACTAAGAAACCATTGTTAATTGGGGGGGAGGGGGGGGGGGGGGGGGGGGCACACCTTAAGTATTTCTTAATTTTTACACTGATTTATCCCCTTATGTTTATTTTTTATTTTTTATTATTAAGTGACCCCAAAAATAATTTTCAAAAAGCAATAAACATAAGGGGATAAATCAGTGTAAAAATTAAGAAATGTATGAAGGGATAGGATTTGATTGATATGTCCACTGATAGTAGGCTAGGGTTAGGGTTAGGGATAGGGTTAGGGTTAGGAAGAGGTGCCATGGATAATGTAGTGTTCTTGGAAAATATTATACAAACAAATATTAATAATAAAGGTCAAGTGATTACTGTCTTTTTAGATTTAGAAAAGGCATATGATAAGTTAAATATTGAAGGATTGCTTTATAAAATGAAGGAAAAAGGAGTGCGAGGTAATATGTTAATATTTTTATATAATTACCTTTCCAGGTTCGTATTAACAATCAATGTTCAGTCACAAAGAAAGTAAGCAGAGGGCTACCACAGGGAAGTATTCTTAGTCCCCTCTTATTTAATATTATGATGTCTGACAATTCACGGGCGTCGATCTGTCATTGATACCCATTGATCAGGGGGGGATGATCCATTCATCCACCCCCCCCCCCCCCTGATGAATGGGTATTACGTAAGTATCGACGCCCATGTCTGACATACCTGTAAATCCACATGTAGGAATATTGTTGTATGCGGACGACATAGTAATCTGGATTGCAGGTAGAAATGTAAATTTTATGGCAAAGAAAATTCAGGAGTACTTGACTCTTGGTTTAAGAAATAGGGCTTCTCCCTTTCTTTGTTAAAAACATCACCAGTTCTCTTTACAAAGAGTGCCAATCCCCACTTTCCTGTCATGAGGGTGAATGAGGTAGAATTCATATATTTAAAGTGAGCCATAAGTTTCTTGGTATCACATTTGATAGTAAGCTTACGTGGCAAGCCCATATAGAAGATATAATAAAGAGATGTAAACGGAAAATGAATATTCTGAGAAGTCTCTCAGGAACAAAATGGGGAAGCTCATCAAAGTCTTTACTAATGGTTTATCGTTCATACATCCGATCTTTGTTGGATTATGGATGCGAGGCCTACGATAGCGCCTCAGAGAGTATTAAAAAGGGATTGAACTCCATTCAATATCAGGCATTAAGGATATGTATGGGAGCCCTTCCCCTCACTCCATTAGATGCCCTTCAAGCTGAAACAGGAGAAATGCCTCTTGATTTGAGAAGACAAATGTTGATAGAAAAATTTAAGTACTCAGTGAGTAAGATAAAAACGCACCCTCTTCACTCTCCCCTCACTCTCATGTTCAGCCTTGTTGGCAATTTGAGTATTTAAAATTAAAGAAATATAATAAGCCTTTTGGATATAGAACCTTAGACGTAAATACTGAAACAATATAATTTAATTGTATTATTCCTATTCCACCATGGACATTGTTTGAACCACATATACATGTATCTTTAGAATTAAAAGAATATGTAGATAAAAGTGATACTCCTCATTATAAGTTGCAATGTACTCAAGAGTTGATACAAAATAAATGGCACACAGAACTTCATATATTTACAGATGGTTCGCATATCCCAGGGCAGTATCGTCATCGGCAGCCTTTTGGGTGCCAGCCCTTTGTTATAAACAAAATAAAAGGTTTTCCTACTCGAAGTCATCGTTTAAGGCAGAACTAGTTGCAATCATTTTAGCCCTAACATGGGTAGAACAATTTGATAATTTATTAATCCATATTGCTGCTCTCTACCCAGGAGTATAAATGGGTACTTGGTCGGGTGTTAATAATAACGTTGGGCAGCTGGGCTAGTATTCTCCCCAGGGAGTTGAGACGGTGCGCAAGATAATTGTGCGGGTTTGACCTGTACCTGATGACCAAGGGTAATAATAATGCGCTTAGAATCATTGTATTAAGCGCTATATAAAGGTAATATATTATTATTATTATTATTATATTATGTTGGAGTAGTAATTTTTAGTGATTCCTTGAGTGGACTTTTAGCCATTCGCAATGTAAAAGATGATAACTTGGTAAAAGAAATTTTGATTTTGTTAACTCATTTAAGGAATAATAATATTAAGGTTTCTTTTGAATGGATTCCTGCCCATTGTGGCATCCAAGGCAATGACATTGCAGATAAATGTACAAAGGCGGGACACAATGGTCCAATCCAGATATACAGTAAGATGACTCTTGCTGAAGCAAGACAGGAAATAAAGAATAACATTAATAATATTTGGCAGCAGAGATGGGCAAACTCACTTTGTTTATTAAAGCAGGTATTAATGTACCTACCACTCAAATTTGATACCTCCTTATAGCCTATATAGGAAGGAAGAAAAGATATTTCGACGACTACGTTTTGGTATCATAAGACTGAATTTAGATTTATTTAGATTAGGCCTGCATGAAAATGGTTCATGTGATAGATGCTTAGAAACGGAAACGTTACTTCATTATTTAGTTAAATGCCCTCAATTTATGACTGAAAGAGCAATGCTCATAATATTGAACCTGACGAAATTATGAATTTGTTGAGAAGAGCTCTGGTTCGTTTTGTATGTAGAACAGGTCGATTTAAGGTCTTTTAATTCGTCTATATAGGCGACACTACAATATATGATAATAGTTCTATTTTTGTTCGATAAAGATAAATATTATGTCATAAGTACAATTATATATAAGAGTGAATGTTTTGTGCTAATCTACTACAGTATTATTTTGATACCAAGCTACACATCAGTGGCGGGAGTCCCAATGTGAGAGCAGGGATCATAATATAGTAGGAGTGAGTATTGATGGACTTGTCGCTATAATTTAATTAATTTAATGATACAGTGTTGAGTTTTGTATATTAATGTTTATAACTATTTGTATGATGCAAAATAAACATCTGTGGCGGGAGTCCCTATATGTGAGAATAGCATCGAAATTATGAGTAGGCGTGATTATTGCATTTCTTTGATTGTTGTGTCGCTACATGTTTTGTTTGTTTTTTGTTTGTTTATAATTTAGTTAATATCATGCAATATCGTCGAGTATGTTTATATGTTGGTACCAAGCTACACATCAGTGGCGGGAGTCCCAATGTGAGAGCAGGCACCAGAAATAGTAGGAGTGAGTTTTTTTTTTATTATTTTTTTTATTGTATTAGGATTATCTCAGTTTATAAGTGAAGTGAAAAAATAAAAAAAATAAGACAACTATTATACCGTGTATTATGTCTTTGCACTAACATGCACAAAATAAGCCCACGAAATGTTTGCACTAATTTGTTTAAGAATTAGTATATTAATATGAAAAAAAACGCATATCGCGATATTTCATCAGTAGCTTTAAAATAGAGTTTATTTATGAATATATTTATTTTGTTTTGTTTTGTTTTGCTTTATTATCATAATATTTTAATTAAGAGTGTTGTAAGATAATAGTTTTGACCATAAGAGGCCCACTTCCACATATGTGGCGGGAGTCCCGATGTGAGAGGTGGGCTTTGTTATTGAAATAAGGAAAGTGTTTATATTTTGGTATATAAAAGTAATATTCATAATAAGGTAGGTAAAAAAAAATGAAATATCGCGATATTCTTAGCGGTGCTATAGACATAATTTGTTGATGATATATAAAATGTTATGAAATTTTAAAAATAAATGAAGAAGAAATTAATAGAAAAGCAATTGGCAGCGATAGTCAGATTTGACTGATTGCCACCAAATTAAACAACAACAACACAAGCTTGTTAAGGGGTCCGTGACTGCATTTTGGAGTACGATTGTTTTACTTGGCACACATATTCCTTGGATGAAAAGAAAAAAATTCATCCAAAGAGACACTGTATCTATGCAAATTAGGCTTAATTTCCATAATTTATGCAAATTTATTCATGAAAATGGGATATTCTATGAAAATGGTGTTTTCATATTCCTTGGATCAAAAGGAGAAAATTCATCCACAGAGACACACTGTGTGAAAATGAATGATTACAGAGAGAAAATCATTTGTCATGAAAGACTTGATTTGAGTTCTTTCTCCTTTATGGCTTTCTCTTATCTTTTTTCTAAGAGATCAATACATCTTTCAACATCAAAACCTCACACGACTACACACCATTGATATAAAGGTGTGCAGAATATATATGCACATAATTTGAATTAATTTGTTAGTTGTCCTGACAGTTGTGAGCATAATATTTCCATTCATATGGGTGCCAAGAGCATCCAAGTGTCAAACTTGGAAGAAACGGACCCATGACATGATTTACAAAGATCCCCATTCTCCATGACCACTGAAGTAAATCGAAAAAGGTTTTCTGCAAGATGTAGGTACCCTGATAGCAGACACTGGTAAAAATTACGTCAAATTTACGTCATTTTACGTCGGGTACGTCGTCTTAACGACGTCTTAAATTAACGTCAAAAAGTGAAGATTTTGCACCCGCGTTTACCGTGATATCGACGTCATATTTTGACGTGATATTGACGTATTTTTTTCCGAAAAGGCGTCTTTATGACGTCTTTAAGTCGTCAATTTGTACCATTAATTACGTTATTAAGACGACATAAAGACGTCGTATTGGTCAAAATAAGACGTGATTATTACGTCTGGATTTGACGTGATTTTCACCTTGTGTACGTCGTCTTTAAGACGTCGTAAATTAACGTCAAAAAGTGAAGATTTTGCACCCGCGTTTACCGTGATATCGACGTCATATTTTGACGTGATATTGACGTATTTTTTTCTCCGAAAAGGCGTCTTTATGACGTCTTTAAGTCGTCAATTTGTACCATTAATTACGTTATTAAGACGACATAAAGACCTCTTATTGGTCAATATAAGACGTGATTTTTACGTATTGATTTGACGTGATTTTCACGTCGTGTACGTCGTCTTAAAGACGTCATAAATTCACGTCAAAAAATGAAGATTTTGCACCCGCGTTTCACGACATATAGACGTCATATTTTGACGTGCTAACGACGTCTTTTTATGACGAAAAGACGTCGTATTGAGGTCATATTTTGAAGCGATTTTTACATTATTAATTATTAATTATTAATAATTTAAAAATTGAGATGGTTATGTCTTGTAGTATATTCCACAGTCAACAGTTTTATAACATGTAACACATAATCCTATCCTATTCCTAAATCCTAAACCTATCCTATCCTATAACCTACGTCTAACACCTTACTGATCAGTTGTCGTATAGGTTCCGTATATATATCCCGCTTCTTAGTATGTGAGATTTAAATGGTTAGTATTGACTGTTTAGTATTTCAAAGAGTTGATGCCTAAATAATTAATTTGCAAATCATGTTGAAAATATTAAAAACAGGTTGGTCTTTATATTAGTTTTAATATCTGCAAAAACAAGATCATAATAACAATGTTTTCAATGTAAATAGTTATAAAAATTGGAATTTTACTTTGCACTCTAATGCGATTGTTTATAATCGATCATGAATGAATCCTGTATCCATTAGACCTGAAGACGTTAATCATAAGTCCTACTGTATTTTCTTTTGTTATTCATGTTCTAAAAGGTTTCTTTAGACAATTTAGCAATATTACCACCTTGGGATCATTGGGTTATTTCCACTTTGATACGATCGTTTATAATCGATCATGAATTATTCCTGTAGGCGATCCTATTATGTTGTAGACGTTCATAAGTCCAATATTTGTTTGTTTGTTTTTACTCATGTTCTAAAGGGATTCTTTAGGAAATCTAGCAATATTACCACCCTGGCATCATTGGGTTATTTCCACTTTGATACTATCGTTTATAATCGATGATGAATTATTCCTGTAGGCGATAATAGGTTGTAGACAGTCCAATATTTGTTTGTTTTTTCTCATGTGCTTAAAGGTTTCTTTAGATAATTTAGCAATGTTACCTTGGCAACATTGAACATTTGTTGTAGAATTAGCATTATACAGATAATCAGCTAAATTGCATATTTGTTTTATTAGGTCAGAGGCAGGTGCGCCGGAAGCAGTTTTGGATTTTGGGGGGGTTGGGCAAAACCCCAAGGGGACTCACAATTTTGGTGTGTATAGGGGCTCATGCCCAACCACACTCTGGGTTGCCAAGTTTGAGCCAGAGGTGAGAGTGAGACATTGCGAGGGAGCGAAGCGACTGAGCGGGGGGAGGGTATGGGAGGGGGGTGTCCCCCCTCCCACGGTAGGGAGTTTTTGCATTTTTGGACTTGAAATTGTGCAATCTGATGCATACCTAGATAGGAAATTCGGCTGTATTTGGGAAAGCGTGATATGATTTGATCGACCAGAAAGTTTTAATATATTTTTCACGTAGAAAACAAATAATTGACACACTAATAAATATGTACCCCAAAACACACACACACAACACAACATAAACCATAATTATGCAACATTATGTATGATCCAACAACACACTGCCAATAATGAGTCCCGATGGAGCGAAGCGCCTGAGGGCTGGGGCAGGGAGGGAGGGGGAGGGTTTGGGAGGGGGTATCCCCCTCCCACGGTAAGAAAGATTTTGCATTTATGAATTTGAAATTGTGCAATCTGGTGCATACCTAGATAGGAAATTCGGGCTTAAGATTAACTGCATCTGGGAAAGCGTGTTATGATTTGATATATTTTTCACGAAGAAAGCAAATAATTGACGCACTAATAAATATCACCACTCCCACATAAATATTGTATTTAGTGTCATACACAGTTCCAACATAAACCATATATGGCTTATGTATGATCCAACAACATGGCCTACAGCCAATAATGAATCCCTGATAGCAAACACTGGTAAAAATGACGTCAAATTTACGTCGTTTTTCGTCGTGCACGTCGTCTTAAAGACGTCTTAAATTCACGTCAAAAAGTGAAGATTTTGCACCCGCGTTTACCGTCATATAGACGTCATATTTTGACGTGATAATGATGTATTTTTATCCGAAAAGGCGTCTTTATGACGTCTTGAAGACGTCAATTTGTACCATAAATTACGCCATTTAGACGACATAAAGACGTCTTATTGGTCAATATAAGACGTGATTTTTACGTCTGGATTTGACGTCATTTCCACCTTATGTACGTCGTCTTTAAGACGTCGTAAATTCACGTCAAAAAGTGAAGATTTTGCACCCGCGTTTACCGTCATATAGACGTCATATTTTGACGTGATAATGACGTATTTTTCCCCGAAAAGGCGTCTTTACAACGTCTTTAAGACGTCAATTTGTACCATAAATTACGCCATTTAGACGACATAAAGACGTCTTATTGGTCAATATAAGACGTGCTTTTTACGTCTGGATTTGACGTCATTTCCACCTTGTGTACGTCGTCTTTAAGACGTCGTAAATTCACGTCAAAAAGTGAAGATTTTGCACCCGCGTTTACCGTGATATAGACGTCATATTTTGACGTGATAATGACGTGTTTTTATCCGAAAAGGCGTCTTTATGACGTCTTTAAGTCGTCAATTTGTTCCATTAATTACGTTATTAAGACGACATAAAGACGTCTTATTGGTCAATATAAGACGTGATTTTTACGTATTGATTTGACGTGATTTTCACGTCGTGTACGTCGTCTTAAAGACGTCATAAATTCACGTCAAAAAGTGAAGATTTTGCACCCGCGTTTACCGTCATATAGACGTCATATTTTGACGTGATAATGACGTATCCTTTTCTGAAAAGGCGTCTTTACGACGTCTTGAAGACGTCAATTTGTACCATAAATTACGCCATTTAGACGACATAAAGACGTCTTATTGACGTCATAAAAAGGTCGTCCATACGCCAAAAATAATTGTTTAAATGTCTTTGAAAGACGTCATAATCACGTTGTAATAACGTCGTCTATACGACAAAAAATAATTGGAAAAAATGTTTTTTAAAAGACGTCACAATGACGTAATGAGGTCGTTCATACGACAAAAAATGATGGCAAAACTAGTCTTGTAAGACGTCATAATGACGTCTTAATATTGTCGTCCGTACGACACAAAACTTAATGGCAAAATGGTCCTTTCAAACACATTATAAAGACGTCATTATAAAGCCTTTTATACTACAAAATAAATACTTAAAAATTATCTTTAATGACGTGATATTGACGTCGTTTTTACATTCTTAATATGACGAAAAAGCATTGGAAAATGGTCTTTGAAAGACGTCACAATGACGTTGTAAAAAGTCGTCCATACGACATTAAATGTGCAAAAACTAGTCTTGAAAACACATCATAATGACGTCATATTAACGTCGTCGTACGACACTAACCATAATGGCAAAAATAGTCTTTAAAAGACATCATGAAGACGTCAATTTTAAGACTTTTTTATGACAAAATAAATAGTGAAAAAATGGTCTTTGAAAGACAGTCAACATGGACGTAGTAAAAAGTTCGTCCATTCGACAAAAAATGATGGCAAAAAAACTAGTCTTGAAAAGACTTCAAAATGACGTCGTAAAGTGGTCGTCCATACGACAAAAAATGATGGCAAACAATAGTCTTGAAAAGACGTCAAAATGACGTCTTAATAATGTTGTCCGTAGGACACAAACCTTATAATTGCAAAAATGGACTTTCAAAGACATCATAAAGACGTCGTTATAACGTATTTTATACTACAAAATAAATACTTAAAAATAATCTTTTAATGACGTGATAATGACGTCGTTTTTACATCCTTAATATGACGAAAAAGCATTGGAAAAAATGGTCTTTGAAAGACGTCACAATGACGTTGTGAAAAGGTTGTCCATACGACAATAAATGATGGCAAAAACTAGTCTTGAAATCACATCATAATTACGTCGTATTAACGTCGTCGTACGACACAAACCATAATGGCAAAAATGGTCTTTAAAAGACATCATCAAGACGTCAATTTTTAGACGTTTTTATGACAAAATAAATAGTGAAAAAAATGGTCTTTGAAAGACGTCAAAATGACTAGTAAAAAGGTCGTCCATACGACAAAAAATGATGGCAAAAAACTAGTCTTGAAAAGACTTCAAAATGACGTCGTAAAGTGGTCGTCCATACGACAAAAAATGATGGCAAAATAGTCTTTCAAAGACATCATAAAGACGTCGTTGTTACGTCTTCTATACGACAAAAATAAATACTGAAAAAGTGATCTTTAAATGACGTAATATTAACGTAATTTTTACGTCCTTCCATACGACAAAAAAACAATTGGAATATGGTCTTTGAAATACGTCACATTAACGTCGTAAAAAGGGCGTCCATACGACAACAAATGATGGCAAAAAATTGGTCTTGAAAAGACGTCAAACTTACGTCTTTATAGCGTTATTGATACGACATAAACCCGTATGGCAAAAATGGTCTTTAAACGACATTATAAAGACGTCGTTATCATGTCTTCTACACGACAATAATACATTCTGAAAAATGGTCTTTGAACGACGTTATAATGACATCGTTTTTACGTCTTTCCTACGACAAAAATAAATAGTGGAAAAATGGTCGTTTAAAGATGTTATAATGACGTCAATGTTACGTCTTTTATACAACATAAGTCATCATGTCAAAAATGGTCTTTAAAATACGTCATAATGACGTCGTATTCTGATCGTTTGTACGACATATGACGTGTTTACCAGTTTACGATCAAATTAAGACGTCATAAAGACGTCAGTCTGCTATCAGGGTAATGAGTTATATTTTCATACCCTGAAATAGCATTATGATTGATCTTCTATTTTTTAAAGTGCACCATCATTATGTAATCCGCGTAGATGTCGTGTCTGTCTTGTATTTGTTTAACTGCATTTATCATAAATCAAGCGCTAAAAATGAACTTAATTCCACTCCACATGGAGCATTTCAGTCAGCTGCATAGGCTACTGATGCGCATGCATTGCATATTGCGAATTCGAATCAGACTGGGTGCCCATGATGTGTTTAAAACATTGTCAAGATCATGTTCATTATCTTGAATAAGTGTCTTACTGAAGTACACAATATGCGGGACATATTGTAATATGTGCAGAGCGTATCTAGATTCGAACACCATCTTGATCGCAAGGTACGCACCCTTCAAATCTTATTACAGGTATCTGGAGACCACAAAGGTATATACAAATTGTCTGACTCAGTATTAAAACAAAACTCAATTGCTAAACTAATATGTACAACACCGAAAAGCCTCAGCAAGCCGAATGTTTATTTTTGTGCACTACACTGTACTCGTGTAACCAGTGGCGTAGCGTGGTCGGACTGATTGGGGGGCACGCAAAATTATTTGGGGGGGGGGGGGGCACACCTTATGTATTTCTTTGTTTTTTCAAAAAATGGCCCCTTATGTTTTCTATTGTTTTTTCAAAATTATTGGGGGGGGGGGGGGGGCACAGGCCCCCCGTAGCTACGCCACTGCGTGTAACCATGGTAACAACAGCCGATTATGGACAGAAATATATCAAATCAACACATTTTTATTTAAAAAAAACTTAAAAGTAGCAGGTACGTAAAGGGTGTTATTTCACATGTGATTTTTTTTCCTCCATGTTCACGCGAAAATTAGTGTGCATAATGCGGCTTGTAGTAGCCAGATATATGATTTATTGCATTTATATTGTTGTTGTTACTATGGTTACAAATGTACACGGTGGTACAAAAAGTTACTCAACGATAAACATAATAGCCTATTCAAAGTTTTCTTCGAACCTGGTGCAAAGTGTTACCGGTAGTCTTTGTCTTTAAGGCCAATCTCAAGTTGAGCCATTGATGAGAATTCGGGCCAATGAGCTTAAACAGTATAACAAGTTGTAGTAAATTGAATTTAATAACCTTTATGCACCGTAAATAAATATATACCTGTATATGAATTTTTGTTCACTTAGTAGTTTACTTCTCATCATCGTCATGAAACAATGCATTAAAAATACCAACAACGGTTTTTACAAGACATAATACATTCAAGTTGTAGTAAATTGAATTTAATAACCCTTATTCACCGTTAAATAAATATATACCTGTATATGAATTTTTGTTTACTTAGTAGTTTTCTTCTTATTATCATACATGAAACAATGCATTAAATGAAAAAATATACTAACAACTGTTTTTACAAGACATATATATTATACATACAAAGAATATCTTCTTTTTTTTTTAATGAAAGAGACATGCAATGCTATTAAATCTCTCTTATTATGAAATAGAGGAAAATAACATTTACAACACAATTGGAAAAGCGCATATGCCAACATTTTACCGATACTATAAAGAGGATATTTTGTTCAACTTTAATTAATGAGAGTGTGGTGAATTTTACAAAATAAAAAAAATCAGAAATACTTTGTGAAACACTAATATACAAATAGTGCATGGTTTGGAGTTGAATATATTGAATAGACACCGATACATTTTGAATTTCTTGAGTGCATTTAATATTGCATCGAGTCTGCAGGCCGAGTGCCATATAATTGCACGAGTGAAATTCAAAATGTAGAGGTGTGTATTGTGGAATATTTAACCACAAGAAGCATGTACTATTTGTTATATAAGATGATTATTTTGAGGAACTGGTTTTGTTATCACATTGATGAACCCGAATTGACTCACGGTTGTGACGTCACAATGCCATGTTTACATATCGAAGAAAAGACTCGCGAAACTGATCATGAAAAAGATGGAAAATGCTTCGTTTTGTAAATTATCTGTTCCGTAGTAAATAAATGTTGGCAGTTTCGTAAAATGCAAGGTATGTGCTTTGATATTATATGTTTGGGAATGGGAATGCACACAGCCCTTTGATTATTCTCACTTTAACGTACAATTTTTCGGCGATTTCGTAGCGGACTGAATTTGACGTTAAGCAGTAGGGAGGTAGGGAGCTTTTGCATTTTGGACTTGTGCAATTGTGCAATCTGGTGCATACCTAGATAGGAAATTCGGGCTTAAGATTAACTGTATCTGGGAAAGCGCGTTATGATTTGATCGACCAGAAATTTCAAATATATTTTTCACGAAGAAAACAAATAATTGACACACTAATAAATATGCACCCCTATACACACACACAAATATTGTATTTAGTGTCATACACAATTCCAACATAAACCATAAAATTATGTATGATTTAACAACATAGCCTACAGCCAAGAATGAGTCCCCGAGGGAACGAAGCGACCGAGGGCTGGGAAGAGCCAGAGGGGGAGGGTTTGGGAGGGGGGTATTCCCCCTCCCACGGGGAAGATTTTGCATTTACATACTTAAAATGGTGCAATTTGGTGCACGTCACACAAGCAGCCAGAGCAATGCAGCCTACACGGGAACTACGTGGCCCGGTACAGAAAAAGTACTCACCCGTACCCCAGACCATACGCAAGTTACGCAACAAACTGAGATAATCTGTTCGCGCGCGAAGCGCAAAGCGAAAACTTAATATGGGTGTATAAATTAGTTTTTGAACGTTAGAATTAACAAGTCTTGGCTCATACATTTATTTTTTTTTCTTTCCCACTCTTCTTTTTGTTTTCTTGTTTTTTATTTTATTTTTTAGGGGGGCTTTTTTTTTTGGGGGGGGGGGGGGGGGGGGGCAAAAACGCGTTTTGCCCCCCACTTTTTGGGTTGGGGGCGGCCGCCCCCCTGCCCCCCACTTCCGGCGCCTATGGCCATGCCATGCTCTGCGCGGCGACTTATTGTTTGGCTCTCTATGGGAAGTTTGTACACATATACCGTGTATAAATGTATGTTATAGTGCACGTTACCAGGTGGTAACGTGCATTATATCCTTTATTAATGAAATCCTGTTCAGTGATTGGTCTACATAGCGTCATGTGACCAAACATAGTAATGCCCATGGAGAAAAATGTGCTATAACCGTGACGTCATACATGGTATAGTGCACTGTACCATGAATGACGTCACGGTATAGCACATTTTCTCCATGGGCATAGAGATGCGTGTTAAAAGCTTTTCTGCGAGCGGAGGTCTTGTTTTAGCTTGCGAGGATGTTCGACGAGATTTCCCAAAGAAATACAGAATATTTTCACCCGTGATTATCAATAAGTTCCAAAGAATATTCTAAAGATGCATTTCATGTATAACATGGTGGTATTCGAATTTTAAAATTCCAAAAATGGTGCACATTTTGCATCGTTGTCCTTCCGTGGTTGTGACTCGACATTCAACAATTAACTTGCAGCGCTATCTAGTGATTTTTAGATAAATTTGCAAAACAAAAATGGCATGACATTCAAAACCGTTTTGTCACAGATAACTATTATATTATCGTAAATAGTACAGAGTTTTATTAATTATATAATAACCGCTATAGTCTCGTGGCAGTTAGGTACCTTGCCAATTGGTGCAGCCATTTGGTCTACCAGAAAATTATAAATTCTGAGGCTTCTGATTATAATTAGGGATTATGATTAGGGTTAGTGGTGTGGATTAGGGATATAGGGTTAGGTTTTGGGTTAGGGATCGTGTTTGGAGTTGGGGAAATTGAAGTTACAGGCATCAGATAGTAGACCAAATGAGTTGTAGACCAAATGAGTGTAGACCAAGCGAACATAAACTGTGCTATAATCCAAGGCCCGTAGCCAGGGGGGGGGGGGGGGGGGGGGGGGGGGGGGGGGGTGGGGGGGGGGGGGGGGGGGGGGGGGGGGGTGCGTTGGGTCCCCAAATTCAGAAAGGTCCACCTTTTGCCGGTCTCGGGTCCACTTTTTACCGGTCTCGAGTCCTCTTTTTGCCGGTCTCGAGTCCACTTTTTATTGGTCTCGACCATCTTAACTGGCTTACACGACTCTCAGCATGTGGTCTCGGCCTCGACATTTTTTGGCAAGTGGTCTCGGTCCCGTTTTTGTAAATTACGCACCTCCCCATGAAAAATCCTGGCTACGGGCCTGTAATCCCGCTACAATACATTATAAAAGCTTATTTATTAGTATTATTTTCCCGAATGAAGTTGTGTTTTACTGATCTGCGCCCAAAATTGGAACATTTCTGAGAATGATAACAAAATACGAACATTATGTCGACAAAGATACACATTTTATAAGCACACTAAAGCTATATAGCCATATATGCACATACATGTATTTGTACACACATTGAGCTTACACATTATAACAAGTTGTAGTAAATTTAATTCAATAACCCTTATTCACCTTTAAATAAATATATTCCTGTATATTAATTGTTTTCTTTTCACTTAGTTCTTTTCTTCTCATTATCATACACGAAACAATGCATACTAACAACGGTTTTTACAAGACATATATATTATACATATAACAAATAATATATAATTTTGAATGAAAGAGACATGCAACGATATAAATCTATCTACTGATTACATCTGCGTAGGCCTACTTCAGTAATTAATATTACCCCCAAACCAAACATTTGTTATATTTACAACACAATAATTGAAAAAGCGCATATACGCCAACATTTTACCGATACTATAAAGAGGATATTTTGTTAAACTTGAATTCATGAGAGTGTGGTGAATTTTACAAAATAAAAAATCAGAAAAACTTCGTGAAACTCTAACATTCAATATAGGCTTATACATATCTAATTTGCAGAAAGAATTGAATATTATCAAACAATTCAAAACACCTTCCAATTGATTAAAACCAAACATCCGTGATCAAGCGTTCGCATCTTCCATCGATTGGTGATTATTATTATTATTTTGTATTACGTCAGTTCATGTTGTCGGAAGGGGGTAATCATTGTTATATAGGTTGGTATATAGGTGGTGTGTTGTTGTATGAATTTCACTTTTTGTTGAAGGTGGTGGGTTAATTATAATTGTAGCCTCGATGGCGGGTATAAAGACATTTCAAATTATAGTGTTTGTGGCAGGCTGATTGTTGTAGCACAGATGACGGGGTATATAGTTGTAAGCAGTTGTAAAATAAACCTGAACTTGATTTCAGTTTATGTTGTGGATGGTGGGCTAAGAGTTGTAGCCTGAGCTAGATTGCGGAGTAGGTATATCGATTCCATTATTTTGTGGGTAAAAGGCTAATTGTGGTAGCTTAATTAGATTTTAGTTTTTGTTGTGGGTGGTGGGATGATTGTGTTAGCCTAGATGGCGGGGCCGTTGTATGAATTTCAGTTTATGTTGTGCGTGGTGGGCAGTGGCGTAGCTACGGGGGGGCACGGGGGGGGGGGGGGGGCACGTGCCCCCCCCAATCGTTTGGCAAAAAAAAAAAAAAAAAAAAAAAATGACGACCCGACATGAAGCCAAATGTGTCTACAATGTATATCATTCATTATTATCACGTTTTATTTAATGTGTGATAATAATCATTATCAACGCTAATGACCAAGAACATATAACAGTCGTTCCCTAGTACTAGCAATTATATAGCGCACCTATATCAGTTTGAAGAATCCTTCCAATATAGCGCCTTATGCAAATTTTCAGTCCCGTGCGCGAGGATCGACGCTCACCACATTTCAGAAGACATAGAGCGCGTATAGGCCTAACAAACTTCCTAGCATGGTAAATCGTTTATCATACCAAGGGCCCTTTTAGGATCTTGAATCTGCCTCCCGCTTTTATGCAGGCTATAAAGGCGCATAGCTGCACTACGTAGTCCTAAATGTCTAGGTAAAGACAAACTTCTTTTACTAATTTCTTCACTCCAAATGCACCCGTTCCATTAATTCATGATGCATAATCTAGGCATATTGTTGATGATCATGATTGAAGGAGCACCAGTCATCTTCTCCAGAGTCGATATCTGCATCAGATGAGCATAGGCCTAGTGAAACTAATTCAAGGGACCCGAGCATAGCTGGGTTTTTTTTAGTTTGAAAAGGACTGTAAATCTTAATTTTTGCCGCGCGCTTCGCGCGCATATTCTGAAATACTGATATATACGAAATTTATTAGACCCTCATCTATCATGTCTATAGCACACTATCATCGGAAAATAAAATAATTTGAAATAATATATCTTTTAGTAAATTCGGTCGATATGCGCTGAATGCAAATAAAATTGGAATATTATGTCCCCCACATTAGAAAGGGGAGGAGATTGTCCCCCTCCTTTGTCATTAAGTATGTTTGGTTCCATACTTATATACTTTATGTTACGTGAAATTTCTGTCCTAGGTGTGCACCAAATCGCACAATTTCAGGCCCCAAAATACGAAAGCTCCCTACTGTGGGAGGGGGACACCCCCTCCCACACCCTCCCCCAATCGGTCGCTTCGCTTCCTCGCAATGTCTCCCCTCCACTTTTGCTTAGTTCCATTGGAGCTCAATGCCCTAGACTATATCGATGGCTCTAGTATACAGGATCACGTGCATCCATCTCACGGGCTTAATCTTTCCTCGCTATTACCGTTTTCAAATACGTAACGAGTAGATTCACTATTATATACCATTTTAACACCCATGATTAAGACTATGATAAAGACAATAATGACCATACTTCTACAGTGATATTTTAAACACCAATTTCAAAAATTTCAAAAAAATTGGGAGGGGGTGAACCCCCTCCCACACCCTCCCCCAAATAAAAGTAGACAAGCATACGGCGTGAGAGTATTTGAGTCTGGTGTGTGTGTACCAGTGTTGTATCCGAGTCCACCCAATCCGAGTCCGAGACCGAGTCCGAGTCCAGACTGTCCGAGTCCGAGACCGAGACCGAGTCCAGACCATCCGAGTCCGAGTCCGAGTCCGAGTCCAGACCATCCGAGTCCGAGTCCGAGTCCGAGTCCAACTCTTTTTTTAAATTTTATTTTTTTAAAAATTATTTTACATTGATTCATTTTCTTTTCCAAAGGCAATTGATCTATCACTCAATCAAGTGATTAACCCTAGATATGTGTCACATAATATGCACTCATTCAGGGCTCCACACTCACGTTTTTTTTTAACTGGCCCTTTTAGGCCAGTATATTTGTTTCAATTATTGTATGGGTATATTCGTTTTATTACTTATTATTGCGTTATGAAGGGTAATATAATCAGCCGACGTTGTGAAATATTATGTATGCAAGCGAGCGGAGCGAGCTTGAAAATTTTTTTCATTTTTCACAGCGGATAATTGCCATTTATTTCAATTACTGTATGGGTATATTTGTTTTATTACTTATTATGGCGTTATAAAGGGTAATACAATCACCCGACGTTGTGAAATATTTTGTATGCGAGCGAGCGGAGCGAGCTTGAAATTTTACCTATTTCATTGCCATTTGTTTCAATTATTGTATTGGTATATTCGTTTTATTACTTATGATATGGCGTTATGAAGGGTCATATAATCACCCGACGTTGTGAAATCTTATGTATGCGAGCGAGCGGAGCGAGCTTGAAAATTTTAGCAATTTCACAGCGGAAAATCCCAAAATCCCGGAGAAAATGAGGGAGAAAAGAGGGAAAGGAATAAATGAAAAAGGGACCCATGTCTAAGGGTTTATTTTTTTAATAGGACCCATGTCAAAGGATTTTTTTTTATGAAAAGGGGATCCATGTCTAAGGATCTTTCTTGAAAAAGTCATCCCCGTATATACCCAATATACGTGAGTACCCCCCCCCCCCCCCCGCCCCCGGGTGTTTGATAGCCGAACATGTTCAGAATCGCGGTGTCAATTCATAAAAAAGACAGTATAAAATGAAAGCATACCTATCAAATATAAGCTTGGGCTATTTGTTATGGATTTGTCACTTGCGTGTCCATTCGTTTCCCACAAAGGTGATTTTTTGCTCACTTTCTTGTCGGCTGTCAGTTCATTCGCGATCTCTTTTTCAAGCAACAATCGCTTGGTGGATTGGATAGAATATTTGGCTTGTTTCTTGCAGAATTATAGCACAGAATAGCCAATATACAATTATACAAAATATACGGAAATTGGCCGGTCTCGAGCTGGACTCGGCCCGAGTCATCGAGTCCACGACCTTCGAGTCCGAGTCCGAGGCCGAGTCCGGGGTCCCCGAGTCCGAGTCCGAGGCCGAGGCCGGCAATGCCGGCCTCGAGTCCGGACTCGAGACCAAGACCGGCCTCGAGTCATACAACACTGGTGTGTACACGTAGGTTTGATTGTGTGTATACTTTATCATGAGGGAAATGATTTCTTTAATTCAGTATTATCAAATTTCCTTCCAAGGTATGCACCAAATTGCATTATTTCAAGTAAAAATTTGCAAAAGCTCCCTACAGTGGGAGGGGGGACACCCCCCTCCCACACCCTCCCCCCCTCGGGCGCTACGCTCCCTCGCAGCTGTGCCCCCCCAATCACTTGGCTCTCGCTACGCCACTGGTGGTGGGCTTATAGCCTTTGACGGAGTAGGTGTAGGAATATCAGCTTAAATAGTGGGCGGTTGACATGGTAGCATAGACAGGGGGGGGGGGGGGGGGGGACTTGTAACAAATTATAGCTTTAGTTATGTTAGTGTTGTAAACTGGGTGGATTTGATGTTGTAGCCTAGATCAGATGGCAGGGCAGTTGAAAGAATTTCAGTAATATAATAACAATAATAATAATATTAGGCCCGTTCTCACTGGCGCAAATAATCGCGATGCAAATTTCGAAAATAGCATCGCGATCCAAATTGCGAAAATGTTTGCGTGTGGACATACAATTATGAAAATAATCGCGATGAGGATCGCGATGCAAACGGCACGATAAGTTTTGCGATTTTTCAGAAATCATCGCGATTATTTGGATGTATCGTGATTTCAGATTATTTGGTGTGCGCTGCGTGTGTGAACGGTCAACAGAAAACATCGAAATTCTGATCGCAATGTAAATCGCGCTAAATAAGCCAGTGTGAACGGGCGCAAATATTTTCGAAATTCAGATCGCGAGAACGGGCCTAATAAAGTAATAATAAATTACACTTATATATAGTAGCGCTCAATACAGTGTTTCTAAGCGCACTATTATTACCCTTGGTCATCAGGTACAGGTCAAACCCGCGCAATTATCTTGTGCACCGTCTCAACTCCCTGTGGTGCATACTAGCCCAGCTGCCCTACGGGCGCTAAATAATAATTAACACCAGATCATGGTACCCATTTATACTCCTGCTGGGTGGAGAGCAGCAATGTGGATTAATCGTCTTGCTGAAGGACAAACGCGATGGGCATACTACGGGTTCGAACTCGGGATCTCCCGCTCGGAAACCGAGCGCTCTACCAATCTTGCACACCACATCCATTTCAGTGTACTGATATTGTATGTGGTGGGCTTAATATAATCCTGATAATTGAGGCCTCGGTGGCAATATATGAGTAGAAATTTAAATGTATGATGTAGGTGGTAGGCCAGTTACTTTAGTCTATAAAGTGTTGGAAGAAATATGAATTTTAGTTTATATTTTAGGTGGATAGACTAATTTGTTTAGCCTATGTGGTGGGGTATGTTACAGGTGAAGGGAATATTGTTGCAGCCTACATTATATGCGTTGGAGTATACTATTCATTTTAGTTTAGGAACTTCAGCCTATTATGTCGTAGCCCGTAGGTTATGGGCTAAATATTCTAGCTATATAAACAGATGGCGGGATCGTTGTAGGAAATCCAGTTTATGTCGTAGGCGTAGGCGGAGGGGTATCTGTTGTAAGTATCGTTATGTTAAGTGTTGAAGGGACTTGCGTGGATGTTGAATTAGGAAGCAATGTGGTTCTTATAGTGATTGTGGTTGTAGCAAGATCAGTAGAATTAGGAACGTTCGTTGGAACATTGGCAGTCGTACTTTCTGGACTTGGCTTAAGACCGAGAATGAGTCCGAGAAAGATCAATAGAAAAATAGCAATCGCCAAGACAAGAAGGGGCAATACTAGCCGCCATTTGCCGAAACCATCAAGATTCCACGATTCCACGATTCTACGATTCCAGCTTCTGCTGATGTGGACTGCCTTTTCCGCCTCCTCGCGGAATTGGCCAATCTCCTCCCAGCGACTCTCCGAGAGTTGGACGGGTGACACGTCCAGCTTTCCAACGATCATCGCGAGGTTGACATGTTTAAAGGTGGTTGGTTGTCTGGCTCGGAATGCATCCATCTCTAACTCGTACTTCTCCTCGGTGGCCAACCTCTCCTCCAGGAAATCGTGGACCACCACTCCGACCCTAGCTTTACCTGTGCAAAATAATAACACATGATTAGTAATGAAGTTTACAAGTTGAAACAAATATAGTCAGCATTATAGTTACTTCTGTTCAGTGCAATGTTTATTAACGTTTGTTGGGAAGGCACCCTTTGTATATTGCGACTCAAATGCTTTTGAAATGTACTTGCTATTTAAATTATGAAGAAAATGCAACTTGTTAATAGCTAAACCTGCATGAGCCCGACTGACTGTTATTAATAAATAGATTACGTTTAAATTGATGCAGATTTGCATATGATACAAACATACGTGAACACACTCTTGTTATAAATCATTATAAAGCCAATGTTGAAATAATAAAATCGAATTATTAAGAATCATCAACAAAGACATAAATCAAACAAACTAAATAACATAAGAACACGCAATCACAAACAAACAAATAAACAAACAAACAAACAAACAAACAAACAAACAAACAAACAAACAAACAAACAAACAAACAAACAAACAAACAAACGAATAAACATACCTAGTGATTTATCAGCATTGGCCAGAAACTCGTTGTAGAGGGCGTCCAACACATCGGTGATGGCGAACCGTCGGTTGTTGATGGAATGACAGAGGAGAATGATGTCGAAGTCCTTGTCTTTGAACTTGTAATTCTCGACCTTGTTATATGGAAGCTCGAAGAATTGAACATTAATATGTGGACATCGACTGCTGAGATCGTTGATGAAGCCGTCAACGCTGACTCGGAGGGCTGATGTAAGAACGCCTACTTTGATCTTCTGTGGCGGATGCTGTGTCGAGATTGAAAATAAAATAAAATCATAATTTAGCATCTATGCGTCGACCCTGCATTTTATTTGTTTGTATCATTATTAATATTATTTATTTATCCTTTTGTGTGTGTGTGTGTGTGTGTGTGTGTGTGTGTGTGTGTGTGTGTGTGTGTGTGTGTGTGTGTGTGTGTGTGTGTGTGTGTGTGTGTGTGTGTGTGTGTGTGTGTGTGTGTGTGTGTGTGTGTGTGTGTGTGTGTGTGTGTGTGTGTGTGTGTGTGTGTGTGTGTGTGTGTGTGTGTGTGTGTGTGTGTGTGTGCGTGTAGGGGTGAGGGCCTAATTTATTTTCTGGGGACATTCGCGAGAGACCTCGAAGTCCTGACAGAATGGGTACATGTGCCCGTCTAAGGGTAAACTTGTCGGGGCTTACAGGGGGAGGGGGAGTCTACGGGAGCTAATTTGAAAATGGACAATATGTCATGGGAATGCAACTCTTAACATGTTAGTCATGGGCCCCATTGCAGAAAGAGATACAATCGATTGTAAATTACAATTAAAGGGACTTAGTAACATTGTCCAAATCCTCAAAATAAAATTGTAATTCTAGCGGTTCCTTTATACCTTGTTGTATTCGTATTAACAATAAAATCATGGGACAGCTTTCGGTTTTTCAAATTTCCCTTTCATTACAAAGATATGTATGATTGAAGTATTTAGATAAGAAAATCTCCGGGCGAGATTTTCATCCCTGTACAAAGTGAATGCAGTGAGTTGGTGAATATCACCCAATATCACTTTGCATTTTCGCTCATTACTTGGCCATACATTGTCCATTTGACCTGAAATTTTCACACAATACCCCGAGGACATATGAGATAACAACAGTATACATTGCATCAACCATTCATCAGTTTTTGCACATCTCAACAAAGTTACTAGATCCCTTTAATTGTAAGTCAGTTCATGTGTTCTACATGCACATATCTGATTAGTGAAAACGCGAACATTTTCTGACTTACAATAAGGTAACTTACAATCGATTGTATCTCTTTCTGCAACGGGGCCAAGAAAAGCCAAATGCATTACTGTTTCTTTTGTTTTTGTTTTTGCTTCGATCACTGTGAACTTTGAAATTTAGTTTCCTGTGTTTCATGGAATGTGTTACTGAACCGTGAAGATGTCTGCCAACATTTAGGAGAGTATACTGCTGGGTATCTCCGAGGTAGGTAGGGAGGGGGGGGGGGGGGGTGTGCTACAGCACCCATCTCATCGTCCATACGCTTTTATTTACGCAACATTCCCAAGTTTGCATTCCTCTCGATTTACCTATTACAATTATTTTCTTTACCATCACTGATGAGGCATAGTATTGTAACATTCACTTTTAATTATTACACGACAGGGATTGAGCCTAATTCTGGTGAAAACATTATGTTACTCTAATATTTTAAAGCAATTTCTAAAGCAATTAAATGGTTTCATAATTTTAGGCAACCATGTCAAATGCGTGCAGTGTTGTCATGGTTGTTGTGAACATCTTGGGGGGGGGGGGGGGGGTTATCCCTCCTATTTTTGTTCGTTTGCTTTCAGAAGAAATGTCGGGCAGCAGATTGTCGCGGTTATGGGAATCTTGAGATGACGTGACAATTTCAAAGACATCCATTATAAACATTAAAACCAAAGTTCATTTTAAATCACAATGAAATTTCTTGTATGTCGATTGTCATGTGATTGTGTTGGCTCTGTATATTTGCTGCAGCGCTGTATGTGGTAGTACATGTATATAAATAAATTAGGTTAATTATCTCACATGACTGCTTTCCTGCGTGTCTATAGTGTGGAAATGAATGTCAGTCCCTATAGCTATAATAAATGATAATGGGGTATATTTGACTCTGGTCATGACGTTACCCAGTTTCGTTTCTTTTCTGCACTGATGCTCAAAGTGCAACTGCCAATAAATTATCATGACATGATCTTCTTTTATGCGTTTGATACATTTATCACGTAGTAAATTACTTACATTAACATATTAACATGAAAAGATCAATACAAATGGATAATATTGTTTACACCATGGTTCCTGCAATGGAAATAGGAGAAACATTTTCATAACCAATCAAATGCGCAAATCTAGCATCACTTATGATTGTAGCCAACAGGAACATAACATGATGATTTTCACAGTGAAAAATAACTCAAACGATGCACACAAATCGAATGGTAATATAATTATCATATAATATAAAATCTGAACACTTCAATCATACATCTTATATAAGAGAAATTTGGAAAATAAAAAGCAGATCCATGCTGCATCTACTGGTATTATGACATGCATATGAGGTTTGTGAGAACCGCTGGTTCCAGGTTTTGAGGATTTTGACGATGTTACTATATCCCTATATACATGATATATATAACGATATGTTTTATTCCAAATACAGTTAATTTTTCAGACAATGTTAGCTATTAGTATTAGTTCTGCCAATGAGACAGACCTAATTGAACATTGAAAGGTTTAGACGTTTTATGGGCCAAAAAAGAGCTAGAAAACAGAAAGTTTTTGTTATATTTAAACAAAAAGTAAATCATATAATATATTCAAAATTACCTGTGCATTTCCCCCTAATGCGCCTCTTCGACGGATCCTCCTTGCCGGGGGGAATTTTTACCCACGCCGATGAAATCGGCAGGGGGTTATGTAAAGGGTTCCGTATGTTTGTTTGTTTGTCTGTTTTTTTTTTTTTTTTTTTTTTTGTTTGTTTGTGTACAAGATAACTAGAGAACGGGTGAACGGATTTGCACCAAATTTTCAGGGAATGTTTGGATAGTGACATGGAAGAATCGATTAGATTTTGGTGATGATTGGTTGACCCCTGCAAATTCTGTGGAACCTTGAAGTTTGAGTATGTATTTAATTAGGCATCGTCATTCGGCGTTACATGGCGTGCGCGCATGGGCCATATTTTTGTACACGTAGTTTGCGCGATGTTTGGCTGTGGGCAATGCAACTTCGCTATTGCAAGGGTGGAGGGATATACTATTTTTCCAAATGTAATGCGGTCAAACAGCTGATTGAACCACGTAATATGCATGTGAAGTATACACAAGAGATGCTTGCGATGATTATAGATCCGGTTCGTGTTTTGAATCGAGAAACTCGACCAATTTCAACCTCCGTAAGTCATTTTTTGCCGCATTTTCGCAGTGAACTTTGTTGAAATCTCAAATTTTCGAGCAATCGGAAGTAGGGTGCACTTTGGAAACTTACATTTTTGGATGATTCAGGTGTTTTTACGATATATTCTCGTTGTCAATAATTTTGTACACTGCCTCGCCATGGGGCTGCCGCGCCGCAAGCAAGACCAAGGTGAAGCTAGCGACCAAACTCAGCAGCCAAACTCAGCAGCCAAAACCAGCAACCAAACTATCGATACCGATCATTTGGTGTTGTATCGCCAATGTGAACGCGCTCATATCGCTGTACGTACGTGTCTTCAATTCCGTACCATGCATGACTCCAACTCATTCCAACTGCGCACCAAACACACGTGCGTTCAAGTAGCGGAGGAAAGATGACGTAATTTGGTTCAGAAAAAAAATCATAAAAAACAATACTTAGGTTCTTATAATCTGTAGTTTTATGCTGGATTTGGCATTACGGTAATGCTATCTTTCAAAATAAGTCTGGATAAATCTGGTAAATAATAACTTTTGTTGATTATTAAGTGCAAAGCATGCAATCGATTTAATTTTATATTATGGGGATAATATTTACTACTTCAGTGAGCGTGTCAACCACACGATCCGACCAGTCGTCTCGGGAGTGGAAGGGGGTGGGGTAGAGGGGGTATAATACAAAATAAAATATTAAACTATAGTTAATAATCAACAAATACAAATTTCAAGTCTGAAAGCATCCATATACAAGAATGCACATATAGTCTATGCGTCATTCCCTTTGAATTTCAACATCTTTATCTCGGGTTGCTACAAGATGTCCCCATCCAGATCTCTGTATTATATAATAATCAACAAATACAGCAAATTTCAAGTCAAAATATTAAAGTATAGTCGGGCGGCGACGGTTTAAAGGACGCCCTTCACGGTCTGAAAGCATCCATATACAAGAATGCACACTATAGACTATGCGTCATTCCCTTTAAATTTCAACAACTTTATCTCGGGTTGCTACAAGATGTCCCCATCCAGATCTTTGTATTATATAATAATCAACAAATACAGCAAATTTCAAGTCAAAATATTAAAGTATAGTCGGGCGCCGACGGTTTAAAGGACGCCCTGCACGGTCTGAAAGAATCCATATACAAGAATGCACATATAGTCTATGCGTCATTCCCTTTAAATTTCAACATCTTTATCTCGGGTTGCTACAAGATGTCCCCATCCAGATCTCTGTATTATATAATAATCAACAAATACAGCAAATTTCAAGTCAAAATATTAAAGTATAGTCGGGCGCCGACGGTTTAAACGACGCCATGCACGGTCTGAAAGCATCCATATACAAGAATGCACATATAGTCTATGCGTCATTCCCTTTAAATTTCAACATCTTTATCTCGGGTTGCTACAAGATGTCCCCATCCAGATCTCTGTATTATATAATAATCAACAAATACAGCAAATTTCAAGTCAAAATATTAAAGTATAGTCGGGCGCCGACGGTTTAAAGGACGCCATGCACGGTCTGAAAGCATCCATACAAGAATGCACACTATAGTCTATGCGTCATTCCCTTTACATTTCAACATCTTTATCTCGGGTTGCTACAAGATGTCCCCATCCAGATCTCTGTATTATATAATAATCAACAAATTCCGCAAATTTCAAGTCAAAATATTAAAGTATAGTCGGGCGGCGACGGTTTAAAGGACGCCCTGCACGGTCTGAAAGCATCCATATACAAGAATGCACACTATAGACTATGCGTCATTCCCTTTAAATTTCAACAACTTTATCTCGGGTTGCTACAAGATGTCCCCATCCAGATCTCTGTATTATATAATAATCAACAAATACAGCAAATTTCAAGTCAAAATATTAAAGTATAGTCGGGCGGCGACGGTTTAAAGGACGCCCTGCACGGTCTGAAAGCATCCATATACAAGAATGCACACTATAGACTATGCGTCATTCCCTTTAAATTTCAACAACTTTATCTCGGGTTGCTACAAGATGTCCCCATCCAGATATCTGTATTATATAATAATCAACAAATACAGCAAATTTCAAGTCAAAATATTAAAGTATAGTCGGGCGCCGACGGTTTAAAGGACGCCCTGCACGGTCTGAATGCATCCATATACAAGAATGCACATATAGTCTATGCGTCATTCCCTTTAAATTTCAACATCTTTATCTCGGGTTGCTACAAGATGTCCCCATCCAGATCCCTGTATTATATAATAATCAACAAATACAGCAAATTTCAAGTAAAAATATTAAAGTATAGTCGGGCGCCGACGGTTTAAAGGACGCCATGCACGGTCTGAAAGCATCCATATACAAGAATGCACATATAGTCTATGCGTCATTCCCTTTAAATTTCAACATCTTTATCTCGGGTTGCTACAAGATGTCCCCATCCAGATCTCTGTATTATATAATAATCAACAAATACAGCAAATTTCAAGTCCAAATATTAAAGTATAGTCGGGCGGCGACGGTTTAAAGGACGCCCTGCACGGTCTGAAAGCATCCATATACAAGAATGCACACTATAGACTATGCGTCATTCCCTTTAAATTTCAACAACTTTATCTCGGGTTGCTACAAGATGTCCCCATCCAGATCTCTGTATTATATAATAATCAACAAATACAGCAAATTTCAAGTCAAAATATTAAAGTATAGTCGGGCGCCGACGGTTTAAAGGACGCCCTGCACGGTCTGAAAGAATCCATATACAAGAATGCACATATAGTCTATGCGTCATTCCCTTTAAATTTCAACATCTTTATCTCGGGTTGCTACAAGATGTCCCCATCCAGATCTCTGTATTATATAATAATCAACAAATACAGCAAATTTCAAGTCAAAATATTAAAGTATAGTCGGGCGCCGACGGTTTAAACGACGCCATGCACGGTCTGAAAGCATCCATATACAAGAATGCACATATAGTCTATGCGTCATTCCCTTTAAATTTCAACATCTTTATCTCGGGTTGCTACAAGATGTCCCCATCCAGATCTCTGTATTATATAATAATCAACAAATACAGCAAATTTCAAGTCAAAATATTAAAGTATAATCGGGCGGCGACAGTTTAAAGGACGCCCTGCACGGTCTGAAAGCATCCATATACAAGAATGCACACTATAGACTATGCGTCATTCCCTTTAAATTTCAACAACTTTATCTCGGGTTGCTACAAGATGTCCCCATCCAGATCTCTGTATTATATAATAATCAACAAATACAGCAAATTTCAAGTCAAAATATTAAAGTATAGTCGGGCGGCGACGGTTTAAAGGACGCCCTGCACGGTCTGAAAGCATCCATATACAAGAATGCACACTATAGACTATGCGTCATTCCCTTTAAATTTCAACAACTTTATCTCGGGTTGCTACAAGATGTCCCCATCCAGATCTCTGTATTATATAATAATCAACAAATACAGCAAATTTCAAGTCAAAATATTAAAGTATAGTCGGGCGCCGACGGTTTAAAGGACGCCATGCACGGTCTGAATGCATCCATATACAAGAATGCACATATAGTCTATGCGTCATTCCCTTTAAATTTCAACATCTTTATCTCGGGTTGCTACAAGATGTCCCCATCCAGATCTCTGTATTATATAATAATCAACAAATACAGCAAATTTCAAGTCAAAATATTAAAGTATAGTCGGGCGGCGACGGTTTAAAGGACGCCCTGCACGGTCTGAAAGCATCCATATACAAGAATGCACACTATAGACTATGCGTCATTCCCTTTAAATTTCAACAACTTTATCTCGGGTTGCTACAAGATGTCCCCATCCAGATCTCTGTATTATATAATAATCAACAAATACAGCAAATTTCAAGTCAAAATATTAAAGTATAGTCGGGCGGCGACGGTTTAAAGGACGCCCTGCACGGTCTGAAAGCATCCATATACAAGAATGCACACTATAGACTATGCGTCATTCCCTTTAAATTTCAACAACTTTATCTCGGGTTGCTACAAGATGTCCCCATCCAGATCTCTGTATTATATAATAATCAACAAATACAGCAAATTTCAAGTCAAAATATTAAAGTATAGTCGGGCGGCGACGGTTTAAAGGACGCCCTGCACGGTCTGAAAGCATCCATATACAAGAATGCACATATAGTCTATGCGTCATTCCCTTTAAATTTCAACATCTTTATCTCGGGTTGCTACAAGATGTCCCCATCCAGATCTCTGTATTATATAATAATCAACAAATACAGCAAATTTCAAGTCAAAATATTAAAGTATAGTCGGGCGCCGACGGTTTAAAGGACGCCCTGCACGGTCTGAAAGAATCCATATACAAGAATGCACATATAGTCTATGCGTCATTCCCTTTAAATTTCAACATCTTTATCTCGGGTTGCTATACAAGATGTCCCCATCCAGATCTCTGTATTATATAATAATCAACAAATACAGCAAATTTCAAGTCAAAATATTAAAGTATAGTCGGGCGCCGACGGTTTAAACGACGCCATGCACGGTCTGAAAGCATCCATATACAAGAATGCACATATAGTCTATGCGTCATTCCCTTTAAATTTCAACATCTTTATCTCGGGTTGCTACAAGATGTCCCCATCCAGATCTCTGTATTATATAATAATCAACAAATACAGCAAATTTCAAGTCAAAATATTAAAGTATAGTCGGGCGCCGACGGTTTAAAGGACGCCATGCACGGTCTGAAAGCATCCATACAAGAATGCACACTATAGTCTATGCGTCATTCCCTTTACATTTCAACATCTTTATCTCGGGTTGCTACAAGATGTCCCCATCCAGATCTCTGTATTATATAATAATCAACAAATACAGCAAATTTCAAGTCAAAATATTAAAGTATAATCGGGCGGCGACAGTTTAAAGGACGCCCTGCACGGTCTGAAAGCATCCATATACAAGAATGCACACTATAGACTATGCGTCATTCCCTTTAAATTTCAACAACTTTATCTCGGGTTGCTACAAGATGTCCCCATCCAGATCTCTGTATTATATAATAATCAACAAATACAGCAAATTTCAAGTCAAAATATTAAAGTATAGTCGGGCGGCGACGGTTTAAAGGACGCCCTGCACGGTCTGAAAGCATCCATATACAAGAATGCACACTATAGACTATGCGTCATTCCCTTTAAATTTCAACAACTTTATCTCGGGTTGCTACAAGATGTCCCCATCCAGATCTCTGTATTATATAATAATCAACAAATACAGCAAATTTCAAGTCAAAATATTAAAGTATAGTCGGGCGCCGACGGTTTAAAGGACGCCATGCACGGTCTGAATGCATCCATATACAAGAATGCACATATAGTCTATGCGTCATTCCCTTTAAATTTCAACATCTTTATCTCGGGTTGCTACAAGATGTCCCCATCCAGATCTCTGTATTATATAATAATCAACAAATACAGCAAATTTCAAGTCAAAATATTAAAGTATAGTCGGGCGGCGACGGTTTAAAGGACGCCCTGCACGGTCTGAAAGCATCCATATACAAGAATGCACACTATAGACTATGCGTCATTCCCTTTAAATTTCAACAACTTTATCTCGGGTTGCTACAAGATGTCCCCATCCAGATCTCTGTATTATATAATAATCAACAAATACAGCAAATTTCAAGTCAAAATATTAAAGTATAGTCGGGCGGCGACGGTTTAAAGGACGCCCTGCACGGTCTGAAAGCATCCATATACAAGAATGCACACTATAGACTATGCGTCATTCCCTTTAAATTTCAACAACTTTATCTCGGGTTGCTACAAGATGTCCCCATCCAGATCTCTGTATTATATAATAATAAACAAATACAGCAAATTTCAAGTCAAAATATTAAAGTATAGTCGGGCGGCGACGGTTTAAAGGACGCCCTGCACGGTCTGAAAGCATCCATATACAAGAATGCACATATAGTCTATGCGTCATTCCCTTTAAATTTCAACATCTTTATCTCGGGTTGCTACAAGATGTCCCCATCCAGATCTCTGTATTATATAATAATCAACAAATACAGCAAATTTCAAGTCAAAATATTAAAGTATAGTCGGGCGCCGACGGTTTAAAGGACGCCATGCACGGTCTGAAAGCATCCATACAAGAATGCACACTATAGTCTATGCGTCATTCCCTTTACATTTCAACATCTTTATCTCGGGTTGCTACAAGATGTCCCCATCCAGATCTCTGTATTATATAATAATCAACAAATACAGCAAATTTCAAGTCAAAATATTAAAGTATAGTCGGGCGGCGACGGTTTAAAGGACGCCCTGCACGGTCTGAAAGCATCCATATACAAGAATGCACACTATAGACTATGCGTCATTCCCTTTAAATTTCAACAACTTTATCTCGGGTTGCTACAAGATGTCCCCATCCAGATCTCTGTATTATATAATAATCAACAAATACAGCAAATTTCAAGTCAAAATATTAAAGTATAGTCGGGCGGCGACGGTTTAAAGGACGCCCTGCACGGTCTGAAAGCATCCATATACAAGAATGCACACTATAGACTATGCGTCATTCCCTTTAAATTTCAACAACTTTATCTCGGGTTGCTACAAGATGTCCACATCCAGATATCTGTATTATATAATAATCAACAAATACAGCAAATTTCAAGTCAAAATATTAAAGTATAGTCGGGCGCCGACGGTTTAAAGGACGCCCTGCACGGTCTGGATGCATCCATATACAAGAATGCACATATAGTCTATGCGTCATTCCCTTTAAATTTCAACATCTTTATCTCGGGTTGCTACAAGATGTCCCCATCCAGATCCCTGTATTATATAATAATCAACAAATACAGCAAATTTCAAGTCAAAATATTAAAGTATAGTCGGGCGCCGACGGTTTAAAGGACGCCATGCACGGTCTGAAAGCATCCATATACAAGAATGCACATATAGTCTATGCGTCATTCCCTTTAAATTTCAACATCTTTATCTCGGGTTGCTACAAGATGTCCCCATCCAGATCTCTGTATTATATAATAATCAACAAATACAGCAAATTTCAAGTCAAAATATTAAAGTATAGTCGGGCGGCGACGGTTTAAAGGACGCCCTGCACGGTCTGAAAGCATCCATATACAAGAATGCACACTATAGACTATGCGTCATTCCCTTTAAATTTCAACAACTTTATCTCGGGTTGCTACAAGATGTCCCCATCCAGATCTCTGTATTATATAATAATCAACAAATACAGCAAATTTCAAGTCAAAATATTAAAGTATAGTCGGGCGCCGACGGTTTAAAGGACGCCCTGCACGGTCTGAAAGAATCGCAATACAAGAATGCACATATAGTCTATGCGTCATTCCCTTTAAATTTCAACATCTTTATCTCGGGTTGCTACAAGATGTCCCCATCCAGATCTCTGTATTATATAATAATCAACAAATACAGCAAATTTCAAGTCAAAATATTAAAGTATAGTCGGGCGCCGACGGTTTAAAGGACGCCATGCACGGTCTGAAAGCATCTATATACAAGAATGCACATATAGTCTATGCGTCATTCCCTTTAAATTTCAACATCTTTATCTCGGGTTGCTACAAGATGTCCCCATCCAGATCTCTGTATTATATAATAATCAACAAATACAGCAAATTTCAAGTCAAAATATTAAAGTATAGTCGGGCGCCGACGGTTTAAAGGACGCCATGCACGGTCTGAAAGCATCCATACAAGAATGCACACTATAGACTATGCGTCATTCCCTTTAAATTTCAACAACTTTATCTCGGGTTGCTACAAGATGTCCCCATCCAGATCTCTGTATTATATAATAATCAACAAATACAGCAAATTTCAAGTCAAAATATTAAAGTATAGTCGGGCGGCGACGGTTTAAAGGACGCCCTGCACGGTCTGAAAGCATCCATATACAAGAATGCACACTATAGACTATGCGTCATTCCCTTTAAATTTCAACAACTTTATCTCGGGTTGCTACAAGATGTCCACATCCAGATATCTGTATTATATAATAATCAACAAATACAGCAAATTTCAAGTCAAAATATTAAAGTATAGTCGGGCGCCGACGGTTTAAAGGACGCCCTGCACGGTCTGGATGCATCCATATACAAGAATGCACATATAGTCTATGCGTCATTCCCTTTAAATTTCAACATCTTTATCTCGGGTTGCTACAAGATGTCCCCATCCAGATCCCTGTATTATATAATAATCAACAAATACAGCAAATTTCAAGTCAAAATATTAAAGTATAGTCGGGCGCCGACGGTTTAAAGGACGCCATGCACGGTCTGAAAGCATCCATATACAAGAATGCACATATAGTCTATGCGTCATTCCCTTTAAATTTCAACATCTTTATCTCGGGTTGCTACAAGATGTCCCCATCCAGATCTCTGTATTATATAATAATCAACAAATACAGCAAATTTCAAGTCAAAATATTAAAGTATAGTCGGGCGGCGACGGTTTAAAGGACGCCCTGCACGGTCTGAAAGCATCCATATACAAGAATGCACACTATAGACTATGCGTCATTCCCTTTAAATTTCAACAACTTTATCTCGGGTTGCTACAAGATGTCCCCATCCAGATCTCTGTATTATATAATAATCAACAAATACAGCAAATTTCAAGTCAAAATATTAAAGTATAGTCGGGCGCCGACGGTTTAAAGGACGCCCTGCACGGTCTGAAAGAATCGCAATACAAGAATGCACATATAGTCTATGCGTCATTCCCTTTAAATTTCAACATCTTTATCTCGGGTTGCTACAAGATGTCCCCATCCAGATCTCTGTATTATATAATAATCAACAAATACAGCAAATTTCAAGTCAAAATATTAAAGTATAGTCGGGCGCCGACGGTTTAAAGGACGCCATGCACGGTCTGAAAGCATCTATATACAAGAATGCACATATAGTCTATGCGTCATTCCCTTTAAATTTCAACATCTTTATCTCGGGTTGCTACAAGATGTCCCCATCCAGATCTCTGTATTATATAATAATCAACAAATACAGCAAATTTCAAGTCAAAATATTAAAGTATAGTCGGGCGCCGACGGTTTAAAGGACGCCATGCACGGTCTGAAAGCATCCATACAAGAATGCACACTATAGTCTATGCGTCATTCCCTTTACATTTCAACATCTTTATCTCGGGTTGCTACAAGATGTGCCCATCCAGATCTCTGTATTATATAATAATCAACAAATACAGCAAATTTCAAGTCAAAATATTAAAGTATAATCGGGCAGCGACAGTTTAAAGGACGCCCTGCACGGTCTGAAAGCATCCATATACAAGAATGCACACTATAGACTATGCGTCATTCCCTTTAAATTTCAACAACTTTATCTCGGGTTGCTACAAGATGTCCCCATCCAGATCTCTGTATTATATAATAATCAACAAATACAGCAAATTTCAAGTCAAAATATTAAAGTATAGTCGGGCGGCGACGGTTTAAAGGACGCCCTGCACGGTCTGAAAGCATCCATATACAAGAATGCACACTATAGACTATGCGTCATTCCCTTTAAATTTCAACAACTTTATCTCGGGTTGCTACAAGATGTCCCCATCCAGATCTCTGTATTATATAATAATCAACAAATACAGCAAATTTCAAGTCAAAATATTAAAGTATAGTCGGGCGGCGACGGTTTAAAGGACGCCCTGCACGGTCTGAAAGCATCCATATACAAGAATGCACATATAGTCTATGCGTCATTCCCTTTAAATTTCAACATCTTTATCTCGGGTTGCTACAAGATGTCCCCATCCAGATCTCTGTATTATATAATAATCAACAAATACAGCAAATTTCAAGTCAAAATATTAAAGTATAGTCGGGCGCCGACGGTTTAAAGGACGCCCTGCACGGTCTGAAAGCATCCATACAAGAATGCACACTATAGTCTATGCGTCATTCCCTTTACATTTCAACATCTTTATCTCGGGTTGCTACAAGATGTCCCCATCCAGATCTCTGTATTATATAATAATCAACAAATACAGCAAATTTCAAGTCAAAATATTAAAGTATAGTCGGGCGCCGACGGTTTAAAGGACGCCCTGCACGGTCTAAAAGCATCCATATACAGGAATGCACACTATAGACTATGCGTCATTCCCTTTAAATTTCAACAACTTTATCTCGGGTTGCTACAAGATGTCCCCATCCAGATCTCTGTATTATATAATAATCAACAAATACAGTAAATTTCAAGTCAAAATATTAAAGTATAGTCGGGCGGCGATGGTTTAAAGGACGCCCTGCACGGTCTGAAAGCATCCATATACAAGAATGCACACTATAGACTATGCGTCATTCCCTTTAAATTTCAACAACTTTATCTCGGGTTGCTACAAGATGTCCCCATCCAGATCTCTGTATTATATAATAATCAACAAATACAGCAAATTTCAAGTCAAAATATTAAAGTATAGTCGGGCGCCGACGGTTTAAAGGACGCCCTGCACGGTCTGAATGCATCCATATACAAGAATGCACATATAGTCTATGCGTCATTCCCTTTAAATTTCAACATCTTTATCTCGGGTTGCTACAAGATGTCCCCATCCAGATCTCTGTATTATATAATAATCAACAAATACAGCAAATTTCAAGTCAAAATATTAAAGTATAGTCGGGCGCCGACGGTTTAAAGGACGCCCTGCACGGTCTGAAAGCATCCATATATAGAATGCTCACTATAGACTATGCGTCATTCCCTTTACATTTCAACATCTTTATCTCGGGTTGCTACAAGATGTCCCCATCCAGATCTCTGTATTATATAATAATCAACAAATACAGCAAATTTCAAGTCAAAATATTAAAGTATAGTCGGGCGCCGACGGTTTAAAGGACGCCATGCACGGTCTGAAAGCATCCATATACAAGAATGCACATATAGTCTATGCGTCATTCCCTTTAAATTTCAACATCTTTATCTCGGGTTGCTACAAGATGTCCCCATCCAGATCTCTGTATTATATAATAATCAACAAATACAGCAAATTTCAAGTCAAAATATTAAAGTATAGTCGGGCGCCGACGGTTTAAAGGACGCCATGCACGGTCTGAAAGCATCCATATACAAGAATGCACATATAGTGTATGCGTCATTCCCTTTAAATTTCAACATCTTTATCTCGGGTTGCTACAAGATATCCCCATCCAGATCTCTGTATTATATAATAATCAACAAATACAGCAAATTTCAAGACAAAATATTAAAGTATAGTCGGGCGGCGACGGTTTAAAGGACGCCCTGCACGGTCTGAAAGCATCCATATACAAGAATGCACACTATAGACTATGCGTCATTCCCTTTAAATTTCAACAACTTTATCTCGGGTTGCTACAAGATGTCCCCATCCAGATTTCTGTATTATATAATAATCAACAAATACAGCAAATTTCAAGTCAAAATATTAAAGTATAGTCGGGCGGCGACGGTTTAAAGGACGCCCTGCACGGTCTGAAAGCATCCATATACAAGAATGCACACTATAGACTATGCGTCATTCCCTTTAAATTTCAACAACTTTATCTCGGGTTGCTACAAGATGTCCCCATCCAGATCTCTGTATTATATAATAATCAACAAATACAGCAAATTTCAAGTCAAAATATTAAAGTATAGTCGGGCGGCGACAGTTTAAAGGACGCCCTGCACGGTCTGAAAGCATCCATATACAAGAATGCACACTATAGACTATGCGTCATTCCCTTTAAATTTCAACAACTTTATCTCGGGTTGCTACAAGATGTCCCCATCCAGATCTCTGTATTATATAATAATCAACAAATACAGCAAATTTCAAGTCAAAATATTAAAGTATAGTCGGGCGCCGACGGTTTAAAGGACGCCCTGCACGGTCTGAAAGCATCCATATACAGGAATGCACACTATAGACTATGCGTCATTCCCTTTAAATTTCAACAACTTTATCTCGGGTTGCTACAAAATTTCCCCATCCAGATCTCTGTATTATATAATAATCAACAAATACAGCAAATTTCAAGTCAAAATATTAAAGTATAGTCGGGCGGCGATGGTTTAAAGGACGCCCTGCACGGTCGGAAAGCATCCATATACAAGAATGCACACTATAGACTATGCGTCATTCCCTTTAAATTTCAACAACTTTATCTCGGGTTGCTACAAGATGTCCCCATCCAGATCTCTGTATTATATAATAATCAACAAATACAGCAAATTTCAAGTCAAAATATTAAAGTATAGTCGGGCGGCGATGGTTTAAAGGACGCCCTGCACGGTCTGAAAGCATCCATATACAAGAATGCACACTATAGACTATGCGTCATTCCCTTTAAATTTCAACAACGTTATCTCGGGTTGCTACAAGATGTCCCCATCCAGATCTCTGTATTATATAATAATCAACAAATACAGCAAATTTCAAGTCAAAATATTAAAGTATAGTCGGGCGGCGACGGTTTAAAGGACGCCCTGCACGGTCTGAAAGCATCCATATACAAGAATGCACACTATAGACTATGCGTCATTCCCTTTAAATTTCAACATCTTTATCTCGGGTTGCTACAAGATGTCCCCATCCAGATCTCTGTATTATATAATAATCAACAAATACAGCAAATTTCAAGTCAAAATATTAAAGTATAGTCGGGCGCCGACGGTTTAAAGGACGCCCTGCACGGTCTGAAAGCATCCATATATAGAATGCTCACTATAGACTATGCGTCATTCCCTTTACATTTCAACATCTTTATCTCGGGTTGCTACAAGATGTCCCCATCCAGATCTCTGTATTATATAATAATCAACAAATACAGCAAATTTCAAGTCAAAAAATTAAAGTATAGTCGGGCGCCGACGGTTTAAAGGACGCCATGCACGGTCTGAAAACATCCATTTACAAGAATGCACATATAGTCTATGCGTCATTCCCTTTAAATTTCAACATCTTTATCTCGGGTTGCTACAAGATGTCCCCATCCAGATCTCTGTATTATATAATAATCAACAAATACAGCAAATTTCAAGTCAAAATATTAAAGTATAGTCGGGCGCCGACGGTTAAAAGGACGCCCTGCACGGTCTGAAAGCATCCATATACAAGAATGCACATATAGTCTATGCGTCATTCCCTTTAAATTTCAACATCTTTATCTCGGGTTGCTACAAAATGTCCCCATCCAGATCTCTGTATTACATAATAATCAACAAATACAGCAAATTTCAAGTCAAAATATTAAAGTATAGTCGGGCGCCGACGGTTTAAAGGACGCCCTGCACGGTCTGAAAGCATCCATATATAGAATGCTCACTATAGACTATGCGTCATTCCCTTTACATTTCAACATCTTTATCTCGGGTTGCTACAAGATGTCCCCATCCAGATCTCTGTATTATATAATAATCAACAAATACAGCAAATTTCAAGTCAAAATATTAAAGTATAGTCGGGCGCCGACGGTTTAAAGGACGCCATGCACGGTCTGAAAGCATCCATATACAAGAATGCACATATAGTGTATGCGTCATTCCCTTTAAATTTCAACATCTTTATCTCGGGTTGCTACAAGATGTCTCCATCCAGATCTCTGTATTATATAATAATCAACAAATACAGCAAATTTCAAGTCAAAATATTAAAGTATAGTCGGGCGGCGACGGTTTAAAGGACGCCCTGCACGGTCTGAAAGCATCCATATACAAGAATGCACACTATAGACTATGCGTCATTCCCTTTAAATTTCAACAACTTTATCTCGGGTTGCTACAAGATGTCCCCATCCAGATCTCTGTATTATATAATAATCAACAAATACAGCAAATTTCAAGTCAAAATATTAAAGTATAGTCGGGCGGCGACGGTTTAAAGGACGCCCTGCACGGTCTGAAAGCATCCATATACAAGAATGCACACTATAGACTATGCGTCATTCCCTTTAAATTTCAACAACTTTATCTCGGGTTGCTACAAGATGTCCCCATCCAGATCTCTGTATTATATAATAATCAACAAATACAGCAAATTTCAAGTCAAAATATTAAAGTATAGTCGGGCGGCGACGGTTTAAAGGACGCCCTGCACGGTCTGAAAGCATCCATATACAAGAATGCACACTATAGACTATGCGTCATTCCCTTTAAATTTCAACAACTTTATCTCGGGTTGCTACAAGATGTCCCCATCCAGATCTCTGTATTATATAATAATCAACAAATACAGCAAATTTCAAGTCAAAATATTAAAGTATAGTCGGGCGCCGACGGTTTAAAGGACGCCCTGCACGGTCTGAAAGCATCCATATACAGGAATGCACACTATAGACTATGCGTCATTCCCTTTAAATTTCAACAACTTTATCTCGGGTTGCTACAAAATGTCCCCATCCAGATCTCTGTATTATATAATAATCAACAAATACAGCAAATTTCAAGTCAAAATATTAAAGTATAGTCGGGCGGCGATGGTTTAAAGGACGCCCTGCACGGTCGGAAAGCATCCATATACAAGAATGCACACTATAGACTATGCGTCATTCCCTTTAAATTTCAACAACTTTATCTCGGGTTGCTACAAGATGTCCCCATCCAGATCTCTGTATTATATAATAATCAACAAATACAGCAAATTTCAAGTCAAAATATTAAAGTATAGTCGGGCGGCGATGGTTTAAAGGACGCCCTGCACGGTCTGAAAGCATCCATATACAAGAATGCACACTATAGACTATGCGTCATTCCCTTTAAATTTCAACAACGTTATCTCGGGTTGCTACAAGATGTCCCCATCCAGATCTCTGTATTATATAATAATCAACAAATACAGCAAATTTCAAGTCAAAATATTAAAGTATAGTCGGGCGGCGACGGTTTAAAGGACGCCCTGCACGGTCTGAAGGCATCCATATACAAGAATGCACACTATAGACTATGCGTCATTCCCTTTAAATTTCAACATCTTTATCTCGGGTTGCTACAAGATGTCCCCATCCAGATCTCTGTATTATATAATAATCAACAAATACAGCAAATTTCAAGTCAAAATATTAAAGTATAGTCGGGCGCCGACGGTTTAAAGGACGCCCTGCACGGTCTGAAAGCATCCATATATAGAATGCTCACTATAGACTATGCGTCATTCCCTTTACATTTCAACATCTTTATCTCGGGTTGCTACAAGATGTCCCCATCCAGATCTCTGTATTATATAATAATCAACAAATACAGCAAATTTCAAGTCAAAATATTAAAGTATAGTCGGGCGCCGACGGTTTAAAGGACGCCATGCACGGTCTGAAAGCATCCATACAAGAATGCACACTATAGTCTATGCGTCATTCCCTTTAAATTTCAACATCTTTATCTCGGGTTGCTACAAGATGTCCCCATCCAGATCTCTGTATTATATAATAATCAACAAATACAGCAAATTTCAAGTCAAAATATTAAAGTATAGTCGGGCGCCGACGGTTTAAAGGACGCCATGCACGGTCTGAAAGCATCCATATACAAGAATGCACATATAGTGTATGCGTCATTCCCTTTAAATTTCAACATCTTTATCTCGGGTTGCTACAAGATGTCTCCATCCAGATCTCTGTATTATATAATAATCAACAAATACAGCAAATTTCAAGTCAAAATATTAAAGTATAGTCGGGCGGCGACGGTTTAAAGGACGCCCTGCACGGTCTGAAAGCATCCATATACAAGAATGCACACTATAGACTATGCGTCATTCCCTTTAAATTTCAACAACTTTATCTCGGGTTGCTACAAGATGTCCCCATCCAGATCTCTGTATTATATAATAATCAACAAATACAGCAAATTTCAAGTCAAAATATTAAAGTATAGTCGGGCGGCGACGGTTTAAAGGACGCCCTGCACGGTCTGAAAGCATCCATATACAAGAATGCACACTATAGACTATGCGTCATTCCCTTTAAATTTCAACAACTTTATCTCGGGTTGCTACAAGATGTCCCCATCCAGATCTCTGTATTATATAATAATCAACAAATACAGCAAATTTCAAGTCAAAATATTAAAGTATAGTCGGGCGGCGACGGTTTAAAGGACGCCCTGCACGGTCTGAAAGCATCCATATACAAGAATGCACACTATAGACTATGCGTCATTCCCTTTAAATTTCAACAACTTTATCTCGGGTTGCTACAAGATGTCCCCATCCAGATCTCTGTATTATATAATAATCAACAAATACAGCAAATTTCAAGTCAAAATATTAAAGTATAGTCGGGCGCCGACGGTTTAAAGGACGCCCTGCACGGTCTGAAAGCATCCATATACAAGAATGCACATATAGTCTATGCGTCATTCCCTTTAAATTTCAACATCTTTATCTCGGGTTGCTACAAAATGTCCCCATCCAGATCTCTGTATTACATAATAATCAACAAATACAGCAAATTTCAAGTCAAAATATTAAAGTATAGTCGGGCGCCGACGGTTTAAAGGACGCCCTGCACGGTCTGAAAGCATCCATATACAGGAATGCACACTATAGACTATGCGTCATTCCCTTTCAATTTCAACAACTTTATCTCGGGTTGCTACAAGATGTCCCCATCCAGATCTCTGTATTATATAATAATCAACAAATACAGCAAATTTCAAGTCAAAATATTAAAGTATAGTCGGGCGGCGATGGTTTAAAGGACGCCCTGCACGGTCTGAAAGCATCCATATACAAGAATGCACACTATAGACTATGCGTCATTCCCTTTAAATTTCAACATCTTTATCTCGGGTTGCTACAAAATGTCCCCATCCAGATCTCTGTATTATATAATAATCAACAAATACAGCAAATTTCAAGTCAAAATATTAAAGTATAGTCGGGCGGCGATGGTTTAAAGGACGCCCTGCACGGTCGGAAAACATCCATATACAAGAATGCACACTATAGACTATGCGTCATTCCCTTTAAATTTCAACAACTTTATCTCGGGTTGCTACAAGATGTCCCCATCCAGATCTCTGTATTATATAATAATCAACAAATACAGCAAATTTCAAGTCAAAATATTAAAGTATAGTCGGGCGGCGATGGTTTAAAGGACGCCCTGCACGGTCTGAAAGCATCCATATACAAGAATGCACACTATAGACTATGCGTCATTCCCTTTAAATTTCAACAACGTTATCTCGGGTTGCTACAAGATGTCCCCATCCAGATCTCTGTATTATATAATAATCAACAAATACAGCAAATTTCAAGTCAAAATATTAAAGTATAGTCGGGCGGCGACGGTTTAAAGGACGCCCTGCACGGTCTGAAGGCATCCATATACAAGAATGCACACTATAGACTATGCGTCATTCCCTTTAAATTTCAACATCTTTATCTCGGGTTGCTACAAGATGTCCCCATCCAGATCTCTGTATTATATAATAATCAACAAATACAGCAAATTTCAAGTCAAAATATTAAAGTATAGTCGGGCGCCGACGGTTTAAAGGACGCCCTGCACGGTCTGAAAGCATCCATATATAGAATGCTCACTATAGACTATGCGTCATTCCCTTTACATTTCAACATCTTTATCTCGGGTTGCTACAAGATGTCCCCATCCAGATCTCTGTATTATATAATAATCAACAAATACAGCAAATTTCAAGTCAAAATATTAAAGTATAGTCGGGCGCCGACGGTTTAAAGGACGCCATGCACGGTCTGAAAACATCCATTTACAAGAATGCACATATAGTCTATGCGTCATTCCCTTTAAATTTCAACATCTTTATCTCGGGTTGCTACAAGATGTCCCCATCCAGATCTCTGTATTATATAATAATCAACAAATACAGCAAATTTCAAGTCAAAATATTAAAGTATAGTCGGGCGCCGACGGTTTAAAGGACGCCATGCACGGTCTGAAAGCATCCATATACAAGAATGCACATATAGTGTATGCGTCATTCCCTTTAAATTTCAACATCTTTATCTCGGGTTGCTACAAGATGTCCCCATCCAGATCTCTGTATTATATAATAATCAACAAATACAGCAAATTTCAAGTCAAAATATTAAAGTATAGTCGGGCGGCGACGGTTTAAAGGACGCCCTGCACGGTCTGAAAGCATCCATATACAAGAATGCACACTATAGACTATGCGTCATTCCCTTTAAATTTCAACAACTTTATCTCGGGTTGCTACAAGATGTCCCCATCCAGATCTCTGTATTATATAATAATCAACAAATACAGCAAATTTCAAGTCAAAATATTAAAGTATAGTCGGGCGCCGACGGTTTAAAGGACGCCATGCACGGTCTGAAAGCATCCATATACAAGAATGCACATATAGTCTATGCGTCATTCCCTTTAAATTTCAACATCTTTATCTCGGGTTGCTACAAGATGTCCCCATCCAGATCTCTGTATTATATAATAATCAACAAATACAGCAAATTTCAAGTCAAAATATTAAAGTATAGTCGGGCGCCGACGGTTTAAAGGACGCCATGCACGGTCTGAAAGCATCCATACAAGAATGCACACTATAGTCTATGCGTCATTCCCTTTACATTTCAACATCTTTATCTCGGGTTGCTACAAGATGTCCCCATCCAGATCTCTGTATTATATAATAATCAACAAATACAGCAAATTTCAAGTCAAAATATTAAAGTATAGTCGGGCGCCGACGGTTTAAAGGACGCCATGCACGGTCTGAAAGCATCCATATACAAGAATGCACATATAGTGTATGCGTCATTCCCTTTAAATTTCAACATCTTTATCTCGGGTTGCTACAAGATGTCTCCATCCAGATCTCTGTATTATATAATAATCAACAAATACAGCAAATTTCAAGTCAAAATATTCAAGTATAGTCGGGCGGCGACGGTTTAAAGGACGCCCTGCACGGTCTGAAAGCATCCATATACAAGAATACACACTATAGACTATGCGTCATTCCCTTTAAATTTCAACAACTTTATCTCGGGTTGCTACAAGATGTCCCCATCCAGATCTCTGTATTATATAATAATCAACAAATACAGCAAATTTCAAGTCAAAATATTAAAGTATAGTCGGGCGGCGACGGTTTAAAGGACGCCCTGCACGGTCTGAAAGCATCCATATACAAGAATGCACACTATAGACTATGCGTCATTCCCTTTAAATTTCAACAACTTTATCTCGGGTTGCTACAAGATGTCCCCATCCAGATCTCTGTATTATATAATAATCAACAAATACAGCAAATTTCAAGTCAAAATATTAAAGTATAGTCGGGCGGCGACGGTTTAAAGGACGCCCTGCACGGTCTGAAAGCATCCATATACAAGAATGCACACTATAGACTATGCGTCATTCCCTTTAAATTTCAACAACTTTATCTCGGGTTGCTACAAGATGTCCCCATCCAGATCTCTGTATTATATAATAATCAACAAATACAGCAAATTTCAAGTCAAAATATTAAAGTATAGTCGGGCGCCGACGGTTTAAAGGACGCCCTGCACGGTCTGAAAGCATCCATATACAAGAATGCACATATAGTCTATGCGTCATTCCCTTTAAATTTCAACATCTTTATCTCGGGTTGCTACAAAATGTCCCCATCCAGATCTCTGTATTACATAATAATCAACAAATACAGCAAATTTCAAGTCAAAATATTAAAGTATAGTCGGGCGCCGACGGTTTAAAGGACGCCCTGCACGGTCTGAAAGCATCCATATACAGGAATGCACACTATAGACTATGCGTCATTCCCTTTCAATTTCAACAACTTTATCTCGGGTTGCTACAAGATGTCCCCATCCAGATCTCTGTATTATATAATAATCAACAAATACAGCAAATTTCAAGTCAAAATATTAAAGTATAGTCGGGCGGCGATGGTTTAAAGGACGCCCTGCACGGTCTGAAAGCATCCATATACAAGAATGCACACTATAGACTATGCGTCATTCCCTTTAAATTTCAACATCTTTATCTCGGGTTGCTACAAAATGTCCCCATCCAGATCTCTGTATTATATAATAATCAACAAATACAGCAAATTTCAAGTCAAAATATTAAAGTATAGTCGGGCGCCGACGGTTTAAAGGACGCCCTGCACGGTCTGAAAGCATCCATATACAGGAATGCACACTATAGACTATGCGTCATTCCCTTTCAATTTCAACAACTTTATCTCGGGTTGCTACAAGATGTCCCCATCCAGATCTCTGTATTATATAATAATCAACAAATACAGCAAATTTCAAGTCAAAATATTAAAGTATAGTCGGGCGGCGATGGTTTAAAGGACGCCCTGCACGGTCTGAAAGCATCCATATACAAGAATGCACACATAGTATATGCGTCATTGCCTTTAAATTTCAACATCTTTATCTCGGGTTGCTACAAGATGTCCCCATCCAGATCTCTGTATTATATAATAATCAACAAATACAGCAAATTTCAAGTCAAAATATTAAAGCATAATCGGGCGCCGACGGTTTAAAGGACGCCCTGCACGGTCTGAAAGCATCCATATATAGAATGCTCACTATAGACTATGCGTCATTCCCTTTACATTTCAACATCTTTATCTCGGGTTGCTACAAGATGTCCCCATCCAGATCTCTGTATTATATAATAATAAAAAAATACAGCAAATTTCAAGTCAAAATATTAAAGTATAGTCGGGCGCCGACGGTTTAAAGGACGCCCTGCACGGTCTGAAAGCATCCATATACAAGAATGCACACTATAACCTATGCGTCATGCCCTTTACATTTCAACATCTTTATCTCGGATTGCTACAAGATGTCCCCATCCAGATCTCTGTATTATATAATAATCAACAAATACAGCAAATTTCAAGTCAAAATATTAAAGCATAATCGGGCGCCGACGGTTTAAAGGACGCCCTGCACGGTCTGAAAGCATCCATATATAGAATGCTCACTATAGACTATGCGTCATTCCCTTTACATTTCAACATCTTTATCTCGGGTTGCTACAAGATGTCCCCATCCAGATCTCTGTATTATATAATAATCAACAGATACAGCAAATTTCAAGTCAAAATATTAAAGCATAATCGGGCGCCGACGGTTTAAAGGACGCCCTGCACGGTCTGAAAGCATCCATATATAGAATGCTCACTATAGACTATGCGTCATTCCCTTTACATTTCAACATCTTTATCTCGGGTTGCTACAAGATGTCCCCATCCAGATCTCTGTATTATATAATAATCAACAAATACAGCAAATTTCAAGTCAAAAAATTAAAGTATAGTCGGGCGCCGACGGTTTAAAGGACGCCCTGCACGGTCTGAAAGCATCCATATACAAGAATGATCACTATAGACTATGCGTCATTCCCTTTAAATTTCAACATCTTTATCTCGGGTTGCTACAAGATGTCCCCATCCAGATCTCTGCATTATATAATAATCAACAAATACAGCAAATTTCAAGTCAAAATATTAAAGTATAGTCGGGCGCCGACGGTTTAAAGGACGCCATGCACGGTCTGAAAGCATCCATACAAGAATGCACACTATAGTCTAAGCGTCATTCCCTTTACATTTCAACATCTTTATCTCGGGTTGCTACAAGATGTCCCCATCCAGATCTCTGTATTATATAATAATCAACAAATACAGCAAATTTCAAGTCAAAATATTAAAGTATAGTCGGGCGGCGACGGTTTAAAGGACGCCCTGCACGGTCTGAAAGCATCCATATACAAGAATGCACACTATAGACTATGCGTCATTCTCTTTAAATTTCAACAACTTTATCTCGGGTTGCTACAAGATGTCCCCATCCAGATCTCTGTATTATATAATAATCAACAAATACAGCAAATTTCAAGTCAAAATATTAAAGTATAGTCGGGCGCCGACGGTTTAAAGGACGCCCTGCACGGTCTGAATGCATCCATATACAAGAATGCACATATAGTCTATGCGTCATTCACTTTAAATTTCAACATCTTTATCTCGGGTTGCTACAAGATGTCCCCATCCAGATCTCTGTATTATATAATAATCAACAAATACAGCAAATTTCAAGTCAAAATATTAAAGTATAGTCGGGCGGCGACGGTTTAAAGGACGCCCTGCACGGTCTGAAAGCATCCATATACAAGAATGCACACTATAGACTATGCGTCATTCTCTTTAAATTTCAACAACTTTATCTCGGGTTGCTACAAGATGTCCCCATCCAGATCTCTGTATTACATAATAATCAACAAATACAGCAAATTTCAAGTCAAAATATTAAAGTATAGTCGGGCGCCGACGGTTTAAAGGACGCCCTGCACGGTCTGAATGCATCCATATACAAGAATGCACATATAGTCTATGCGTCATTCCCTTTAAATTTCAACATCTTTATCTCGGGTTGCTACAAGATGTCCCCATCCAGATCTCTGTATTATATAATAATCAACAAATACAGCAAATTTCAAGTCAAAATATTAAAGTATAGTCGGGCGCCGACGGTTTAAAGGACGCCATGCACGGTCTGAAAGCATCCATATACAAGAATGCACATATAGTGTATGCGTCATTCCCTTTAAATTTCAACATCTTTATCTCGGGTTGCTACAAGATGTCCCATCCAAATCTCTGTATTATATAATAATCAACAAATACAGCAAATTTCAAGTCAAAAATATTAAAGTATAGTCGGGTGCCGACGGTTTAAAGGACGCCCTGCACGGCCTGAAAGCATTCATACAGGAATGCATGCTATATGACTATATGCTTCATTCCCTTTAAATTTCAACATCTTTATCTCGGGTTGCTACAAGATGTCCCCATCCAGATCTCTGTATTATATAACGATCAACATATAGAGCAAATTTCAAGTAAAAATATTAAAGTATAGTTGGGCGGCGACGGTTTAAAGGACGCCCTGCACGGTCTGAAAGCATTCATACAGGAATGCATGCTATATGACTATATGCTGCATTCCCTTTAAATTTCAACATCTTTATCTCGGGTTGCTACAAGATGTTCCCATCCAGATCTCTGTATTATATAATAATCATCAATTACAGCAATTTTCAAGTCAAAATTTGAGACTATAGTTGGGCGGCGACGGTTTAAAGGACGCTCTGCACGGCCTGAAAGCATTCATTCAGGAATGCCTACTATATGACTATATCCGTCATTCCCTTTAAATTTCAACATCTTTATCTGGCGTTGCTACAAGATGTCCCCATCTAGATCTCTGTATAATATAATAATCAACACTTACAGCAACTTTCAAGTCAAAATATGAAACTATAGTTGGGCGGTGACGGTTTAAAGGACGCTCTGCACGGCCTGAAAGCATTCATACAGGAATGCCTACTATATGACTATATCCGTCATTCCCTTTAAATTTCAACATCTTTATCGTGCGTTGCTACAAGATGTCCCCATCCAGATCTCTGTATTATATAATAATCAACAAATACAGCAATTTTCAAGTCAAAATATTAAACTATAGTTTGGCGGCGACGGTTTAAAGGACGCCATGCACGGCCTGAAAGCATTCAAACAGGAAATTGCATACTATATGACTATATGCGGCGTCATTCCCTTTAAATTTCAACATCTTTATCTTGAGTTGCTACAAGATGTCCCCATTAAGATCTCTGTATTATATAATAAACAACGAATTATAGCAATTTTCAAGTCAAAATATTAAACTATAGTTGGGCGGCGACGGTTTAAAGGACGCCCTGCATGGTCTGAAAACATAAACCCCTCAACAAAAGTTCGGAAACTCAACTTTGATCGATTATATCACTTTTATTGTCAAATTGTATTTTTTCCTTTTAGTGTCATTGCAATGTATACTGATTTCCCTTTAAAATGGTACATTATTTGTCATTTATTTCAAATCAGGGAATACGCAGTGCGTTTCAGAATGGAGGACGGTCAGAAGTCAAATGTCACAAAATGGGCCGAAAGTATTAAGTTGGGAAATTTGACTCTTGTGCCGTATTTTTTAATGTTCAAGTTGTATCGAAGATTGTAGCGTGTTCAAATGATTTAAACTTATCACATTTGGTATCATTTTAAAGCCCATGTGTCTATCTGTTCAATACAATTATGTACGTAACAATTGTATTAACAGGTTAAGTATGGTACAGCTGAATATGGGGAGGGCTGAAAGTGAAATGTTGCAAAATGCATTTCTTTTTGTGAAATTGAAGGCGTTGCATCGAAAAACAACTATTGGAGGAGATGTTTTAGAGCTTTAAATTGCATAATCATCAGTAAATTTAGCATCATGTGAAAGCGTGTTTATTTTTCCTTAAAATCATGTCTCACCTGTAATAATTATGCTATTGGGGTGTGTGCAGTAAAACCGGATATGGGGGTCTATAAATGCTATGAATTTAAGACCGTGGCTTCTTGTTTCAAGATTCCGGTAAGATATTGTTGTATTAATCATAACTCTATCATCATTACGTTTTGCACTATCGGAAAGCTCGTTAATTTACCTTTAATATGATGTCTCATTTGCAATGATTATGCTGAATGTGAGTGGGTAATACAGGAAACTCGCACACTTGATGTATTGAAAATGCTTCAAATTTCTCTAAACCCACGCAAACTGGCCAGAACTGGCATATTAGCGCCCTCTTTGACCGTGTAGGTATGCCCTTATTACCACGTATCAAACGGTAGAAAGTCGACCTAGCAACGTATCATTTTGAGCCCCATACATTTAGAGGTACTACACACACCTCGAGCACATAACCACTATTAATGGGGCATTATTTCATTGACAAATTAACACGCTTTAACATAATGTTGAATTTCATAATGATTATGTAAAGTAAAGTACTAAGATATCCCCACAAAAAGTAGTTTTTGGATGCAACGCCTTCAATTTCACACAATCAAATGCATTTTGCTTACATTTTGCTGTCGATCCTCCCCAATATTCACGTTAATTGTACCTACCCGGCTTTCATAATTATTCCAAGTGAGGTGTCATTGGAAAGATAATTAAACAGGCTTTTATCTGATACCATATTCAACAGTATCTCTTCATTGACAAGATATTCATCGTCGAAAGAATTTGAACTTGAGAAAGACCGTGATACGGGTGTCAGACCTTCCAACTGAAGTTTGTTGGCGCATTTTGTGACATTTCACTTCTGACTTTCCCTCATTCTCAGATATACTGCGCATACCTCGTGCTCGTGATGCTTACGAATTTGGTATCATTTTAAAGAGGTATACACACCCTTTCAAGTGATACCAAATATAAACATTATGATTTCATAATAAAATAGATATAATCGATCAAACTTGAGTTTCCGAACTTTTTTGAGGGGTTTATATACAGGAATGCTCGCTATATGACTATATATATGCGTCGTTCCCTTTAAATTTCTATATCTTTATTTCGGGTTCCTACAAGATTTCCCCGTCCAGATCTCTGTATTATATAATAACCAACAAATACAGCATAAAACTATAGTTGGGCGGCGACGGTTTAAAGGGCGCCCTGCATGGTCTGAAAACATATGTACAGGAATGCACGCAATATGACTATATGTGCCATTCCCTTTAAATTTCAACCTCTTTATCTCGAGTTGCTACAAGATGTCCCCATCCAGATCTCTGTATTAAATAATATACAACAAATACAGCAAATTTCAAGTCAAAAATATTAAAGTATAGTCGGGCGCCGACGGTTTAAAGGACGCCATGCACGGCCTGATGGCATTTATAAAGGAAATTGCATACTATATGACTATATGCGTCATTCCCTTTAAATTTCAACATCTTTATCTCGAGTTGCTACAAGATGTCCCCATCCAGATCTCTGTATTATATAAAAATCAACAAATACAGCAATTTTCAAGTCAAAAATATTAAAGTATAGTTGGGCGCCGATGGTTTAAAGGACGCTCTGCACGGTCTGAAAGCATTCATATAGGAATGCATACTATATGACTATATCCGTCATTCCCTTTAAATTTTAAGATCTTTATCTTGAGTTGCTACAAGATGTCCCCATCCAGATCTCTGTATTATATAATAGTTAACAAATACAGCAATTTTCAAGTCAAAATATTAAACTATAGTTGGGCGGCGACGGTTTAAATGACGCCCTGTATGGTCTGAAAACATATATACAGGAATGCACGCTATATGACTATATGCGTCTTTCCCTTTAAATTTCAACATCTTTATCTCGGGTTGCTACAAGATGTCCCCATCCAGATCTCTGTATTATATAATAACCAACAAATACAGCAATTTTCAAGTCAAAATATGAAACTATAGTTTGACGCCGATGGTTTAAAGGACGCTCTGCACGGCCTGAAAGCATTCATACAGGAATTCCAATCTATATCACTATATCCGTCATTACCTTTAAATTTCAAGATATTTATCTTGAGTTGCTACAAGATGTCCCCATCCAGATCTCTGTATTATATAATAATCAACAAATACAGCAAATTTCAAGTCAAAATATTAAAGTATAGTCGGGCGGCGATGGTTTAAAGGACGCCCTGCACGGTCTGAAAGCATCCATATACAAGAATGCACACTATAGACTATGCGTCATTCCCTTTAAATTTCAACATCTTTATCTCGGGTTGCTACAAAATGTCCCCATCCAGATCTCTGTATTATATAATAATCAACAAATACAGCAAATTTCAAGTCAAAATATTAAAGTATAGTCGGGCGCCGACGGTTTAAAGGACGCCCTGCACGGTCTGAAAGCATCCATATACAGGAATGCACACTATAGACTATGCGTCATTCCCTTTCAATTTCAACAACTTTATCTCGGGTTGCTACAAGATGTCCCCATCCAGATCTCTGTATTATATAATAATCAACAAATACAGCAAATTTCAAGTCAAAATATTAAAGTATAGTCGGGCGGCGATGGTTTAAAGGACGCCCTGCACGGTCTGAAAGCATCCATATACAAGAATGCACACATAGTATATGCGTCATTGCCTTTAAATTTCAACATCTTTATCTCGGGTTGCTACAAGATGTCCCCATCCAGATCTCTGTATTATATAATAATCAACAAATACAGCAAATTTCAAGTCAAAATATTAAAGCATAATCGGGCGCCGACGGTTTAAAGGACGCCCTGCACGGTCTGAAAGCATCCATATATAGAATGCTCACTATAGACTATGCGTCATTCCCTTTACATTTCAACATCTTTATCTCGGGTTGCTACAAGATGTCCCCATCCAGATCTCTGTATTATATAATAATAAAAAAATACAGCAAATTTCAAGTCAAAATATTAAAGTATAGTCGGGCGCCGACGGTTTAAAGGACGCCCTGCACGGTCTGAAAGCATCCATATACAAGAATGCACACTATAACCTATGCGTCATGCCCTTTACATTTCAACATCTTTATCTCGGATTGCTACAAGATGTCCCCATCCAGATCTCTGTATTATATAATAATCAACAAATACAGCAAATTTCAAGTCAAAATATTAAAGCATAATCGGGCGCCGACGGTTTAAAGGACGCCCTGCACGGTCTGAAAGCATCCATATATAGAATGCTCACTATAGACTATGCGTCATTCCCTTTACATTTCAACATCTTTATCTCGGGTTGCTACAAGATGTCCCCATCCAGATCTCTGTATTATATAATAATCAACAGATACAGCAAATTTCAAGTCAAAATATTAAAGCATAATCGGGCGCCGACGGTTTAAAGGACGCCCTGCACGGTCTGAAAGCATCCATATATAGAATGCTCACTATAGACTATGCGTCATTCCCTTTACATTTCAACATCTTTATCTCGGGTTGCTACAAGATGTCCCCATCCAGATCTCTGTATTATATAATAATCAACAAATACAGCAAATTTCAAGTCAAAAAATTAAAGTATAGTCGGGCGCCGACGGTTTAAAGGACGCCCTGCACGGTCTGAAAGCATCCATATACAAGAATGATCACTATAGACTATGCGTCATTCCCTTTAAATTTCAACATCTTTATCTCGGGTTGCTACAAGATGTCCCCATCCAGATCTCTGCATTATATAATAATCAACAAATACAGCAAATTTCAAGTCAAAATATTAAAGTATAGTCGGGCGCCGACGGTTTAAAGGACGCCATGCACGGTCTGAAAGCATCCATACAAGAATGCACACTATAGTCTAAGCGTCATTCCCTTTACATTTCAACATCTTTATCTCGGGTTGCTACAAGATGTCCCCATCCAGATCTCTGTATTATATAATAATCAACAAATACAGCAAATTTCAAGTCAAAATATTAAAGTATAGTCGGGCGGCGACGGTTTAAAGGACGCCCTGCACGGTCTGAAAGCATCCATATACAAGAATGCACACTATAGACTATGCGTCATTCTCTTTAAATTTCAACAACTTTATCTCGGGTTGCTACAAGATGTCCCCATCCAGATCTCTGTATTATATAATAATCAACAAATACAGCAAATTTCAAGTCAAAATATTAAAGTATAGTCGGGCGCCGACGGTTTAAAGGACGCCCTGCACGGTCTGAATGCATCCATATACAAGAATGCACATATAGTCTATGCGTCATTCCCTTTAAATTTCAACATCTTTATCTCGGGTTGCTACAAGATGTCCCCATCCAGATCTCTGTATTATATAATAATCAACAAATACAGCAAATTTCAAGTCAAAATATTAAAGTATAGTCGGGCGGCGACGGTTTAAAGGACGCCCTGCACGGTCTGAAAGCATCCATATACAAGAATGCACACTATAGACTATGCGTCATTCTCTTTAAATTTCAACAACTTTATCTCGGGTTGCTACAAGATGTCCCCATCCAGATCTCTGTATTATATAATAATCAACAAATACAGCAAATTTCAAGTCAAAATATTAAAGTATAGTCGGGCGCCGACGGTTTAAAGGACGCCCTGCACGGTCTGAATGCATCCATATACAAGAATGCACATATAGTCTATGCGTCATTCCCTTTAAATTTCAACATCTTTATCTCGGGTTGCTACAAGATGTCCCCATCCAGATCTCTGTATTATATAATAATCAACAAATACAGCAAATTTCAAGTCAAAATATTAAAGTATAGTCGGGCGCCGACGGTTTAAAGGACGCCATGCACGGTCTGAAAGCATCCATATACAAGAATGCACATATAGTGTATGCGTCATTCCCTTTAAATTTCAACATCTTTATCTCGGGTTGCTACAAGATGTCCCATCCAAATCTCTGTATTATATAATAATCAACAAATACAGCAAATTTCAAGTCAAAAATATTAAAGTATAGTCGGGTGCCGACGGTTTAAAGGACGCCCTGCACGGCCTGAAAGCATTCATACAGGAATGCATGCTATATGACTATATGCTTCATTCCCTTTAAATTTCAACATCTTTATCTCGGGTTGCTACAAGATGTCCCCATCCAGATCTCTGTATTATATAACGATCAACATATAGAGCAAATTTCAAGTAAAAATATTAAAGTATAGTTGGGCGGCGACGGTTTAAAGGACGCCCTGCACGGTCTGAAAGCATTCATACAGGAATGCATGCTATATGACTATATGCTGCATTCCCTTTAAATTTCAACATCTTTATCTCGGGTTGCTACAAGATGTTCCCATCCAGATCTCTGTATTATATAATAATCATCAATTACAGCAATTTTCAAGTCAAAATTTGAGACTATGGTTGGGCGGCGACGGTTTAAAGGACGCTCTGCACGGCCTGAAAGCATTCATTCAGGAATGCCTACTATATGACTATATCCGTCATTCCCTTTAAATTTCAACATCTTTATCTGGCGTTGCTACAAGATGTCCCCATCTAGATCTCTGTATAATATAATAATCAACACTTACAGCAACTTTCAAGTCAAAATATGAAACTATAGTTGGGCGGTGACGGTTTAAAGGACGCTCTGCACGGCCTGAAAGCATTCATACAGGAATGCCTACTATATGACTATATCCGTCATTCCCTTTAAATTTCAACATCTTTATCGTGCGTTGCTACAAGATGTCCCCATCCAGATCTCTGTATTATATAATAATCAACAAATACAGCAATTTTCAAGTCAAAATATTAAACTATAGTTTGGCGGCGACGGTTTAAAGGACGCCATGCACGGCCTGAAAGCATTCAAACAGGAAATTGCATACTATATGACTATATGCGGCGTCATTCCCTTTAAATTTCAACATCTTTATCTTGAGTTGCTACAAGATGTCCCCATTAAGATCTCTGTATTATATAATAAACAACGAATTATAGCAATTTTCAAGTCAAAATATTAAACTATAGTTGGGCGGCGACGGTTTAAAGGACGCCCTGCATGGTCTGAAAACATAAACCCCTCAACAAAAGTTCGGAAACTCAACTTTGATCGATTATATCACTTTTATTGTCAAATTGTATTTTTTCCTTTTAGTGTCATTGCAATGTATACTGATTTCCCTTTAAAATGGTACATTATTTGTCATTTATTTCAAATCAGGGAATACGCAGTGCGTTTCAGAATGGAGGACGGTCAGAAGTCAAATGTCACAAAATGGGCCGAAAGTATTAAGTTGGGAAATTTGACTCTTGTGCCGTATTTTTTAATGTTCAAGTTGTATCGAAGATTGTAGCGTGTTCAAATGATTTAAACTTATCACATTTGGTATCATTTTAAAGCCCATGTGTCTATCTGTTCAATACAATTATGTACGTAACAATTGTATTAACAGGTTAAGTATGGTACAGCTGAATATGGGGAGGGCTGAAAGTGCAATGTTGCAAAATGCATTTCTTTTTGTGAAATTGAAGGCGTTGCATCGAAAAACAACTATTGGAGGAGATGTTTTAGAGCTTTAAATTGCATAATCATCAGTAAATTTAGCATCATGTGAAAGCGTGTTTATTTTTCCTTAAAATCATGTCTCACCTGTAATAATTATGCTATTGGGGTGTGTGCAGTAAAACCGGATATGGGGGTCTATAAATGCTATGAATTTAAGACCGTGGCTTCTTGTTTCAAGATTCCGGTAAGATATTGTTGTATTAATCATAACTCTATCATCATTACGTTTTGCACTATCGGAAAGCTCGTTAATTTACCTTTAATATGATGTCTCATTTGCAATGATTATGCTGAATGTGAGTGGGTAATACAGGAAACTCGCACACTTGATGTATTGAAAATGCTTCAAATTTCTCTAAACCCACGCAAACTGGCCAGAACTGGCATATTAGCGCCCTCTTTGACCGTGTAGGTATGCCCTTATTACCACGTATCAAACGGTAGAAAGTCGACCTAGCAACGTATCATTTTGAGCCCCATACATTTAGAGGTACTACACACACCTCGAGCACATAACCACTATTAATGGGGCATTATTTCATTGACAAATTAACACGCTTTAACATAATGTTGAATTTCATAATGATTATGTAAAGTAAAGTACTAAGATATCCCCACAAAAAGTAGTTTTTGGATGCAACGCCTTCAATTTCACACAATCAAATGCATTTTGCTTACATTTTGCTGTCGATCCTCCCCAATATTCACGTTAATTGTACCTACCCGGCTTTCATAATTATTCCAAGTGAGGTGTCATTGGAAAGATAATTAAACAGGCTTTTATCTGATACCATATTCAACAGTATCTCTTCATTGACAAGATATTCATCGTCGAAAGAATTTGAACTTGAGAAAGACCGTGATACGGGTGTCAGACCTTCCAACTGAAGTTTGTTGGCGCATTTTGTGACATTTCACTTCTGACTTTCCCTCATTCTCAGATATACTGCGCATACCTCGTGCTCGTGATGCTTACGAATTTGGTATCATTTTAAAGAGGTATACACACCCTTTCAAGTGATACCAAATATAAACATTATGATTTCATAATAAAATAGATATAATCGATCAAACTTGAGTTTCCGAACTTTTTTGAGGGGTTTATATACAGGAATGCTCGCTATATGACTATATATATGCGTCGTTCCCTTTAAATTTCTATATCTTTATTTCGGGTTCCTACAAGATTTCCCCGTCCAGATCTCTGTATTATATAATAACCAACAAATACAGCATAAAACTATAGTTGGGCGGCGACGGTTTAAAGGGCGCCCTGCATGGTCTGAAAACATATGTACAGGAATGCACGCAATATGACTATATGTGCCATTCCCTTTAAATTTCAACCTCTTTATCTCGAGTTGCTACAAGATGTCCCCATCCAGATCTCTGTATTAAATAATATACAACAAATACAGCAAATTTCAAGTCAAAAATATTAAAGTATAGTCGGGCGCCGACGGTTTAAAGGACGCCATGCACGGCCTGATGGCATTTATAAAGGAAATTGCATACTATATGACTATATGCGTCATTCCCTTTAAATTTCAACATCTTTATCTCGAGTTGCTACAAGATGTCCCCATCCAGATCTCTGTATTATATAAAAATCAACAAATACAGCAATTTTCAAGTCAAAAATATTAAAGTATAGTTGGGCGCCGATGGTTTAAAGGACGCTCTGCACGGTCTGAAAGCATTCATATAGGAATGCATACTATATGACTATATCCGTCATTCCCTTTAAATTTTAAGATCTTTATCTTGAGTTGCTACAAGATGTCCCCATCCAGATCTCTGTATTATATAATAGTTAACAAATACAGCAATTTTCAAGTCAAAATATTAAACTATAGTTGGGCGGCGACGGTTTAAATGACGCCCTGTATGGTCTGAAAACATATATACAGGAATGCACGCTATATGACTATATGCGTCTTTCCCTTTAAATTTCAACATCTTTATCTCGGGTTGCTACAAGATGTCCCCATCCAGATCTCTGTATTATATAATAACCAACAAATACAGCAATTTTCAAGTCAAAATATGAAACTATAGTTTGACGCCGATGGTTTAAAGGACGCTCTGCACGGCCTGAAAGCATTCATACAGGAATTCCAATCTATATCACTATATCCGTCATTACCTTTAAATTTCAAGATATTTATCTTGAGTTGCTACAAGATGTCCCCATCCAGATCTCTGTATTATATAATAATCAACAAATACAGCAAATTTCAAGTCAAAATATTAAAGTTTAGTCGGGCGCCGACGGTTTAAAGGACGCCCTGCACGGTCTGAAATCATCCATATACAAGAATGCACACTATAGACGATGCGTCATTCCCTTTAAATGTCAACATCTTTATCTCGGGTTGCTACAAGATTTCCCAATCCAGATCTCTGTATTATATAATAATCAACACATACCGCAAATTTCAAGTCAAAATATTAAACTATAGTTGGGCGCCGATTGTTTAAAGGATGCCTTGAACGGTCTGAAAGCATCTATATACAGGAATGCATGCTACATGACTATATGCGTCATTCCCTTTCAATTTTAACATCTTTATCTTGGGTTGCTACAAGATGTCCCCATCCACATCTCTGTATTATATAATAATCAACAAATACAGCAAATTTTAAAGTAAAAATATTAAACTATAGTTGGGCGGCGACGGTTTAAAGGACGCCCTGCATGGTCTGAAATCATTTATACAGGCATGCACGCTATATGACTATAATATGCGTCATTCCCTTTACATTTTAACAACTTTATCTTTTGTTGCTACAAGATGTCCCCATCCAGATCTCTGTATTATAACATAATCAACAAATACAGCAAATTTCAAGTCAAAATATTAAACCAGAGCATGGGCGCAGACGGTTTAAAGGACACCCCGCATGGTCTGAAATCATCCATACATTTTCACAAATGCATTAAAGTGATTAATAAAATGTGTATGGATGTGATCCGATAGGTCCACATACTAATGTTTGGAAATTTCACGTTGATGGGATGTTCTTGGAGGGCTGAGATATGAGCAAAACCCAAAATGTTATTAACTATTTCATTGCATAATGTTATACAACAAATTAAAAACAAATAGGTAAAAAGTCTGTAATCATAAAAAAGAGCCATTCAAACACAAAAGGGCGCTCTCTAAAAAAAAGCATTGGTTTAAACTATTTCCTATACAAAATTATATGATGTTTTGTTGAAATAACTATAATTTATATACCAAAACTGAACAACAACAACAACAAAATCGAAAATATCTTTTGAACGAAAGGGAAACCTGAAAAACAAAATCCTGTCCTGTGCTTTTATTGTTCATATGAGTATGATAACATCGGAGAACCACTAGACTTATACAGTAAGTTTTGAGGATTTGGACAACGTTACTTAGTCCCTTTAATGGGATTATGGAGCCTTATCAGAGATAGCTTCCATATCGGAGGTCTCGCAAGTCAAGTCAGAGTATAACGGGACCTCACAAATTAGCCATTATAAAAGGGGGCAAAAGGGGCGTGAATATGACACTACAAGAGTTGTGTACAGAGGGGTGTGGCTTCTTGCTGCCACTGACATACAACCAAGGGCGTCGATTTATTCTCGCCATTGGGGGGGGGGGGGGGGGGGTGAAATGTCATTTCGACCTTCATCGGCGAGAGAGTAATATAGAAGCATGGTAAACTTATAAGCGACCAACCTAGTATAGTAGTGTGTCCATGATTTTATGATGGGGGGGGGGGGGGGGTAGGGGACAAAATAGTTTTTAACCAACATGACAGCGAAATTAAATTAAATGGCCATTTTCTGAGTTCGCTGTTTAGAAATGTTCATAATATGAAGTGCACATTGCAAGCACCCTGGTGGAACCCTGTCAAGTGATACTGCCCTCACACCTTTTATGATTTAGAACATCAATAATTAAAGTTGTTGTTCATAATTATGTAAATACGTAAAACCATTACGTATCAAATAGTATGTTGAATGTATAGCGGGAAATCCTGATTAGGTGTGTATACAAGGGACTTGGCCAGCTGGCCTTATACTAGGGGTGTCAAGGGACGCATCCCCCGGAAGATTTTGGATTTTGATTTAGCACTCTCAAGATGTACCGTGCGTATAAAAAAAAAACGTTACACTTTTTAAAAATTTGTCACAATTACATTTCAAAAGGTACCTAGAAGATTTGTTTCATGTCGCTATATGCCAATAGTCTCTCTATTTCGTTCACGCTTGGGTGAGCACTGACCGTTTTTATGTGAAAAATGACTTGCGCCAAATTGAAAGAAGAGGAAAAATTAAACCAGCAATGTGAATAAGTACTCCCATTCAAACAAATTACTCTTTTGCATAAATTTAGGATTATGTTATGATCATAGGCGTACCCCCCCCCCCCCCCCCCCATCCCTTTTCAAATTGTAATTGTTCTCGAGACCAAATATCACGACCGTCATTTTCGGACATCGAAAAGTGCGAAAAACTGTTGTCTTGGCCTCGAAAATGTCGAAATTGTTTGGTCTCGGCTTCGAATTTTTTCAAAAGTGTAATGGTTCATTTATACGCTGCACTGTAGTAGGATTATTGTATCAACTTCCACATAATGAATGACAGGGGGTGATGTCCCTTCATTTTAAAAGTATTTTATATTTCTGAACCCCAAAGATCGGGGGGCACAGTGGCAGAGCGACGGGGGGGGGGGGGGGGGGGGGGGGGGGGAGTCGCGGGAGGCACCTGCCCCCCCCCCCAATAATTTGGAAAAAAACAATAGAAAACATAAGGGGACATATCCCCCCATTCCCCCCGTGTTCGACGCCCATGCGTACAATTACCACATTCAAAACAAGGGAATAATGTCACTTCTAAGAATAAAGTTAAATAGTGTATTAAATCACATTAACCTTCGATGGATGGGCTAAATGACACATTTTGCAGCTGCCTGGGCATAGACCGTAGCGTGGGTAATATATCAAGTCATTATTTGACCAAATAACAATTCAATGACTAAATATTTATTGGGAGGGGTAGCTAATATCAGAGGGTCACTGTCCGGCATAGGGAGTGGATTTTTTTTATGGGAAACGTCTGACTGTGTCGAAAATTATAGAAAAGAGTTAAAGGGACTAGGTAACATTGACCAAATTGAACAAAATCCAATTTTAATTTCTAGCGTTTCCATCATACCTTGTTTCAATCGAATTAACAATAAAAGCATGGAACCGGTTTCGGTTCTTTTAATTTCCATTTCGTTCAAAAGATATTTACGATTGAATTGTTCAGTAATGGTATTAAATATATACGGGACCTTTTCAGCCGTGTACAAAGTAAGCACAACGAGTAAGTACATATCACTTTGCATTTTCTCTCAAATGACTTTAAAGTCTCACACAATACGTAGGACATAATTATCACACCAATACACAATTTATTGACCACGCATCACTTTCAACAAAGTTACTAGATCCCTTTAAATTTGGGACAGTTTATTTTTTGTATAACTTTTTATTATAATCGTTAGGTTTTTGTTTGGAAAATGACGAAGATAAACAAAATACCATGCTCCTCTACTTGGAACATTATTCAGATTTGCCACTAAACATCTAAACATGTTTATAGCTATGACATCCCAAAGGATATCAAGTAGTAAGGGGCTACAAGGATAACGTTATCCGACGAACGTTAGACGACCTATCCCAAAATTCCCACCCACTCTGTGGCCTTCGACATATTTCACGCTGGCAGTTTATTTCTGGCAAAAATGTTTCATGTTGTTGTTTGGTGGCAATCAGTCAAATGCGACTGTTGTTGCCAATAAAATTTCTATTATTTCATTATTCATGTATTTATAAAATATTATAACATTCTATAAATCATCAAAAAGCAATTGCTATAGCACCGCTAATTACGCACTATTTATAGTGCTTTTCTCACATAGGGACTCCCGCCTCTGATATGTGTAGATCCATTTATTTGGGGTGAAATACATTTTTCGATAGTTCACCCCTAAGCAATTGCCCATAATTTCATAACCAATAATCGTTTCAAGATTTCGTCTTGCCAACATATCTATATGGTAGTTAGGAAAACAATGTGTTAAAATAAGAGGTAACCATTAATCCATGGTTGAGTGAGCACACATTACAGAAAAAATAGTCATATTTCAAAATTCGCAAAAGTATTATCATCATTACAAATGATTGAGAGTTGGAAAATTAAAATTTAAAAATGCACTGTTTTACGATTGAAGTTAATGCATTTTACCACATGTGACATAAAAACATCAAATACCTTGTGACTTTTGATGTAAAAGTGTATAAGGAAATAATATAAAAATGAAATGTCGATTACAAGTCGGATATATCAACATCCCAATACGCCAATTGCCACATTTAGCGATGTAGAAGTGAGTGCAGGGGTAGCATTTTGACAAGGCCTCTAGTCTGAGACGAGTTGAATGCACGGTATAGTATGCACTATGCAGGAACGACTGAGAGCGCGACTATCACACAGAATGGTTTCGTAAATGGCGTAAATATAGGTTTTCCCATTCATTTTAACACTATTGTCATTCAATTTCATTAATTCGTCATTCAATTTCGTCCCGAGAAACCAACAGAGCGTAAATCCCAACTTCAATTTCGTCTTTCGTCAATCAATTTAACACAATCACCACACAATTTAGTCATTAGGCACACATTTTCGTCAATTGCAAATCAAATTCGTCGGTCACAGTTGCTGAACACATACAAGCAAAAGCAATTTCGTCAATTGGCAACCAATTTCGTCAAAACTCCATTCAAATTCGTCCTATGTATTTAGGAGGTAATTTTCTGTTATAAATTGTATTGATGTAATTGTTAAATTGTAACATTAATTATATAGGGGGTAACACACACACACACACACACACACACACACATACGTTTAAAACATATCTTCATTCAATTATATATGTTTTGTATAGAAATATATGTAATGTTGTTATGTTTTGTTTTATATATGTTGTAAGAGATTTGAAGTAAATCAAACTGGACTTTTTATTTATTTTGTTTCATCTTGATTTGGAAATAAAACAAACAAACAAAAACACACACACACACACACACACACACACGCACACACACACACACACACACACACACACACACACACACACACACACACACACACACATACGTTTAAAACATATCTTCATTCAATTATATATGTTTTGTATAGAAATATATGTAATGTTGTTATGTTTTGTTTTATATATGTTGTAAGAGATTTGAAGTAAATCAAACTGGACTTTTTATTTATTTTGTTTCATCTTGATTTGGAAATAAAACAAACAAACAAAAACACACACACACACACACACACACACACGCACACACACACACACACACACACACACACACACACACACACACACACACACACACACACACACACACACACACACACACACACTGGTTTTCCTATCCCAACAAAAGGCTATACCACCTGACGAATTTGAATGACAAATTCACGAAATTATTATTCGATGATTTAAGAAAATGAATTATAAAATGTCTGCAATTTTACAGTATTGCAGTAGCCCAGAGAATAGGGGGAGGCAGGAAGTGAAATGTCGCAAAATGGCCCCAATGCATTTAATTTACGAGTGCAAGACTGTGTTGACCAGTTTTCTAAAGGTTAACATTCTATTGAATGCTGCCACCCTTTCCAATCATCAAAATTGTTGAATTTGATACCATTTTAATGGAAATTATCTCTTCATTACGATGGCATATTAATCGTAAGAATAATGCAAATGGGGTGTGAAGAGAACCGGAATATGGAGATGGGTTGAGTGTGAAATCAGACAAAAAGATATGGAGTTGACAAAAAAAATCAGAGCGTTGCATTTTTTCCGAGCATTTGGGAGGATTTTTTAGCATTTCAAATAAAATATTCATGATTTAAATGATATCAACGGAAAGCCCAACAACTCTTCTGTATGTAAATGTGAAATTTATAATGATTTTTGTAAAGGGCGGCTGCAGGGAGATGAATGTGGGGGAGCCTCAAAAGTGACCCATTTTTAAACGCTCTGATTTCAAGGCACAACTGAGGGTGTCGGGTAAAAATGCCAGTGGTAAAAATGCCAGAGGAAATAATGCCAGATGTAAAAATGCCAGTGGAAAAAATGCCAGAGGACTTATTCGATGATTTAAGAAAATGAATTATAAAATGTCTGCAATTTTACAAATATTTACCAAAGAGGCTTGAAATAGATATTGAAGATCTCTATATTGATCATCATTTTAACAATTTTAGCAATCTGGTGCGTATATACTTGACTTGACATGGAGTAGAATCAGATGTCTCAGGAAATTCAATTTTTAACATCACTGTATAGTCGAACTAGAAATAAGCCATGATTTTTTAATTTTTTTTATTGTGGGGGGGGGGGGGGGGAAGCAAAAGCCCCCAAGCCCTCCATCAGTACACCAGTGCTGTATACTCATCCCATCATCACCCATCATATTACATTCCAGACCCCGTCGGCTAGTCCGGTAAGACACCTGAATGGTCAAGACATTTCGCCAATCAAGAACGTCCTGATCGTATATTGATGTACTATTGTAGGCGGGACTTCTTATGCGATGTCATAGGCGATGTATTTCGACCAACCAAGTGTAAGAATTACATGATGGAAAGGTGTCAATATGTTGATTTACGATCGAGATCAAAATTGGGCTGGTCCGCCCAATTATTTTCACCCGTTGAATATCTTAACCATTAGGTCTATGATGGAAGAAATGTATACAAATAGCAACAACTAAGTAAGGCGAAGTCAGATCTGCAATTCATCCAGATGATATTCGTTTCAAACTCAGTTGTATCTGCAGTATATTTCTTTTTGTCTAAATCACTTTGACATTGGAACGGCATTTGTAGTCTTGTAGGATATTCATGTGGGAAAAGTCGAGGTGTTTGGAAAACATTGTCATACAGCATCTTTGAAATGTGAGTACAAAAGTTATTTATTTTGTCACCAATATACCGGTAGTCAAGTGTACAAAATCTCAATACTTGTTTTACTCAAATTATGATTGTCTTTGATAACTTGTCATGTTTGTCTTTTGTATTTTTATTTTCCCGTGTCATTTTTGTTGGATGATATGTCTACCTGCAGTTAGTATGGTCAGGGTGATTGTTGAGATATTATGTACATGTCCGTAATTAAATAAATCGTCAAACTTTTAGGGTATTGTGCATGATTTAAGGCATAAAGATAACGTTTCCAAATGTTCAAATAAACCCTGACGCAGCCCTGTATGGGCGAGAGTTTGGAAAACTATGTTTCCTTACAATGTTTTTGTAATGGTTTGTTTGCCTATTGCATGGATAGTCCTATCCATACCTATTGTAAAGATATACATTTTTTATTAATTCGTCTGTAAAATTAAGATTTCTAGAAAGCTACGTAGCTTATTAATGCGCTGATATCGTTAACTCATTTTTATGCAAAGTGGATATAGCCCCTTTTGGAATTAAGCTCTTCATATACACAAACCAGAAGTCCGATTTTGTACAGATTGACACTAAATATATATTTTTATTGTTTACATTTCATCAATATGTGAATCAAAATAAATTATCTATATCTCTTTATTTCTATTTATATATCTATCTATAATATCTTGTTATAAATCAAGACTTGAAAAAAAGTGATGCGTGGTTAATGAAATGTGTATTGGTGTGATATGATATGTCCAAAAAGTAATATGTGAAAGTTCGAGTTAATTGGATGTAAGTTGGCCGAGAAATGAGCAAAAATGCAAAGTGATCATCACGTATAATCATTGCAGGTCCCGTAGATAATTTCTTATCTGAACTCTTAAATCGTAAATATCTTTTGAACGAAATGGAAGTGGGGCCCCACAAATATTCGATAATGTTAAACCAGCCGTTAAAAAAAAAATGCTACTTCTTTTCAAATATCTACAAAGAGGTTTTTAAATAGTTTTTGATTGCTTCTCTATCTAGTAACTATTCAATTAATACACAGTTTTTCATTTAAAATGGTTGAAACCAATATG
>JBAMJV010002545.1:225000-302511 GCA_037951105.1 Echinarachnius parma
TTTGGTCAAAATCGACCCAGAAACGGCTGAAATATCAATAAATATATCTAATCTTATAATTATTTGGGGCCCAAATAATTAGATGATTTTTAGAAAAAATAAAGAAATGCTTGCACTTTTTCAAAAATGTTCAAAAGCGTTTTTTAAATAGTTGTTGATGATCTCGCTATTTAATCATTATATCAATAAAACATCACATGCATAATGGAGCATGGTGGAGTTATAACTATTAATTTGTAATGTTACTGTGCAGGCCATGGCTACTAAAGTTCAGCCTTACCTAAACTAAACTACACCTTTAACGTATATATGTACCGTAATAATGTATCAAGCTATATTTATTTGCAAGTGCGTCGGAACGAAATCAGTATACACATTTAGCACAACAAGGAGAATTATAATTTCATTATTTTTAGTGAGTATGGTTTCATATAATTGCCTGAGAAATAACCAAATTGTGATTGTCATGCTTTTTTTAATACTTAATACATGAATTTAGTATTCAAGAGGACATCAATGACTTCAGGGATCTCGTCAAGACGGCTGGAAGACGGTTTCAAACATCAAAGGTATCATGATAGTGATAATGTGTATTAAACTTATTTGCTACACATATGATCAGTGGCGTAGCAAGACATTCTGTAATGAGTGTAGTCAACCTGCTTTATCGCGTAACAGTCAAAACTACTGGGTAACAAGCAGGCAAGCCAAAAAGTGCCTGAGTGGGGTGCTTGTACACAGGACCCCCCCCCCCCCCCCCCCCACCCCTCCTTGCTATGCCACTTTCTATATTGAGTGCATAGTAATAATTGATTACAATGATAGTAATGATACCACAGGCGTTCCCAGTGGGGGCGGGGGTTCACCCCCCCCCCCCCCCTTGACCAAAAAATGATTGTTTTTTTTTTTGGGGGGGGGGTTTGAACCCCCCCCCCCTTTTTCACAATTTTAACGGTCTCGACCGTCATTTTTAAAGGCCTCAAAAAGTGCTAAAAAACCGTGGTCTCGGCCTCTGAAATGTCGAAAAATTGTGGCCTCGGCTTCGAAAATTTACTACGACTACCCACGATTGCCAATTAAAGGGAACTAGTATATTTCAGGGACCACGAAACCGGGGGGGGGGGGGGGGGGGCTGGGGGCTGCAAAGAAATACATAAGCATAAAATAAAGAAATACATTACAGTTCAAATGTAATCAGCCCCCCTACTTTTAAAACCATTCCGCGGCCCCTGTCTTTGTATACATTTGCAAAAAGTGATGAGAGGTTGATACAATGAAAATTGTTGTTATCTGATATGTCGACTAGGTGAACATTTTAATTTACAAATAACCCTCGCTTTAACAATATTTGGTACCATTCTATCGTTGTATACAATTGTTACTTTATTATTATACCTTAATAGTTGGTTTTCACCTCCGTGCTACATCGTTTGGACGGTCTTTGGGGCAACGTCAACCACTTCAACAACGTACTACATCGTGTGGTCAACGAAGAGGGTTGTGTGTGGATCGACATGGCGTCCCTCATCGACCCCGACGACACCGACCTCTACAGCGACCGTGATGGGGTCCATCTGTCCAACCAAGGCGTGGCAGTCTTCATGTCTTCATTGGACAAGGAGCTTAATAGCAAAAAGCCACAACACGGTCGCTACCCGGACTTCATGATTCCCCCAATATGCCCCCCGAAGCGACGGGTCAAGAAAGTGAAACCATGCGAAGGTATGTAAATCATTCAAAATACAAATCTCCGTTACCATACAAGGGCGGACACCCCCTCCCATCAAGATACCCCCTCTCAGTCACCTTCGCCCCCTCAGAAATCGGACTTGACTCTTGTCTTTATCGTCTGGTATACCTTGTGCATGTTGTAACATAAATGAAGTGGCATTAGGTGCAATGTTTGAACTGGATGATTTATATCACGTTGTGAATATAGTGTTCCCGGGGTGCATACCGTAAAGGGACGGTCATATTTACGTTAGTGGACGTAGTTGAACGTAGTGGAGGCTAACGTAGTTGAACGTTGTTGAAGGTAGTTTAAGGTAGTTGAACGTACTGGTATCTGTACAGTACCGTAGTTGTCTTATGCGGCTCACCGCCGTTTCTTAACGTAGTTCAGCGTAGCTTGACTTGGTTTAACGTACTTACACTACGTCCGACCCACGTAAAGTTACCCTACGGATCACTACGTCCATTACCCTAAATATGACTGCCCCTTTAGTCCCCCCCCCCCCCCCAAAAAAAAAAAAAAAAAAATTACTATCGGACTTTCTGCAACGATAACTTTACAAATAGTAGATCAATCATAATGCTATGTCAGGGTTTGAAACTATAACTTATTGCCTACATCTTCCAGAAAACCCTATTCGATTTGTTTCAGTGGTCAAGGAGAATGGGGATCATGGTAAATCATGTCAGATGTCCGTTTCCTCAAGGTCTTTTAAGAAAACGCGTTGTCCATTGTGTTCTCGCACAAAAATACCTTTTGAAAAAGTGACTGCTTGTTTCCTGCATTTTCAATTAACGAAATAAATAAATAATTAAATGAAGTAAAAGGGAATCATATTTCTGAGTTTTTCAAATATTGGTAAGGTGTAAAAATTAATGATTAAAGAGAAAATTAAATCATTAACTCATGGAAAAATTGATTTTAGCTCTTCCTCATCTTTTTATGAGAGATCATTCTTTCTTTCACCAACAAAGCCTCACACGAGTACACGCCATTAATATAAAGGTATGCACATAATTTGAATTAATTTGTTAGTTGCCCTGACAGTTGTGAGCAAATTATTTCCATTCATATGGGTGCCAAGAGCATCCAAATGTCAAACTTGGAAGAAACATACCCATGACATTATTTACAAAGATCCCCATTTCTCCATGACCACTGAAGCAAATCGAATAGGATTTTCTGCATGATGTAGGTAATAAGTTATAGTTTCATACCCTGAAAAATCATTATGATTGATCTATTATCTTTAAAGATATCGTTGCAGAAAGTCCTATTTTAATTTTTTTGGGGACATACAGTATTATATAATTATATTTTGTTCATAAAACAAATGAGTTTTTGTTTCCAGTCACACATGACGCATTTATCCATATAATTTGCGTCAATGCCGTATTTCCTTCCTAGGTATGCACCAAATTGCAAAGTCTCCATTCCCAAAATGCAATTGCTCCCTACCGTGGGAGGGGGGGGGGGGGGGGGGGGGACACACCCCCTCCCACACCTTGCCCCCGATCAGACGTTCCGTTCATTCTGGCTTGGTCGTTTCGCTCGCTCGCAAAGTCCCAGATCTCACCTCTTGCTCAAGGTTGACAACCCTACCATCATACCATTATACTATACGAACATTGTGGTGATGCGCGGATTTGTTTTTTCCCTCAAAAAGCTGTTGCTCTTGGTACTCCGGCGACATCCCTGTTGCTTCCATGCTTTTCCGTGTAGACACCGTACTTATCCGTATTCATACCGTACTCGGACCGTACTGAAATCGGCACTCGATCCGGCTCATCCGTGTTGGCTCCTTGGATGTGTGACTCAATCCGGCTCATCCGTGTTGGCTCCTTGGATGTGTGATAGCCCCATTAGGAGCGGTCGGCTCTTTGAAGATGCACATACCTCCGGGCGTATTCCATTCTTATATTATAAATACTAATACAACGAGGTATATGAGAACCACTTGAGTTCAGAGTACATTTTTAGGATTTTGGCAATAATTACTAGATCTGTTTCACATGCCACCTCTTCTTTTCACATTATTTGAAGAGTATGATATGATGAATCTAACGAATGCGTTACAGTGACATTGTGTGTCCACCTTCAGTTTTTCAGTGAATCATAGGCGCCGGAAGTGGGGAGGGGGCCGGCCGCCCCCCCCCCCCCCCCCCAAACAAAAATGTGGTGCAAAACGCGTCCCCCCCCCCCCGCCCCCCCCCCCCCAAAAAAAAAAAAAAACAACAACAACAACAACAACAACAACAAACAAACCTTAAAAACGAACAAAAAAGAAAAGAAAAAGAAAAAGAAACCAAAAGAAGAAGAATGGGAAAGAAAAAAATAGAATGTATGAGCTATAATAAGACTTGTCAATTCTAACGTTCAGAAACTAATAACTTTCGCTGCGCGCTTTGCGCGTTGTGTAACTTGTCTATGGTCTAGGGTGTGTACTTTTTCTGTCCCGGGCCACGCAGTTCCTGTGCAGGCTGGCATTGCCTGGCTCTGTGTCACGGGGAATGAGGGTGTGGGGGGCCCCTCCACGAGCATATTTTGATAATAATAATAATTATAATATACTTGATTTATATAACACCTAATACGAATGATAATCATCTAAGCGCATTACAATGACATTATTACCCCTCAAATATAGGCTTTCACGTCCTTCCGGGTTCCCATTTAAACACTTGGCGCAGCAGCAGTTGTGGCTGAATTGTCTTGCTGTAGGACAAACGCATGCAGTGGGCAGGGTTCAAACTCGGGATCTCATGATCCGAAAGCGCGCGCTCTAGATACCAATCTTGCCACACCACATCCATATATATATATAGGGAAAAGGGCACCTTGAGTAAGCAACCAATTACTTAATCAGTTTTAATCAACCGAACGGCTATTTAACATTCACTATTTCAAACTTTTCCCTCCATTTTATCATTCCTCTTTCACATCGAAAGTTAAATGTCAAACACGAACGAACCTTTCAAACAGTGATTATGAGTTGATCTTGATCGAGCAAAAAATGTACTTTGAATCATAAGAATCAACTTAATGTATTAGCAGCATTTTCTATGGTATGCTAATAAGGGATGAGAAAATGTTGATTAATGAACATAAATCACTAAGTCCCAACATAAGATAATTTAATGCTGTTAATGAGTGTGATTGTGAGTAGTATGACATGTTTTAGGTCTTACATGCATTTCTCTTAACACATGCAGAGCACAAAAAAACAAGAACGAGCCATTCCGCAATACCACATCGAAGACAACAGACAAGAACTCCAAAACGGACAGTCAGACGATTCCACAGGGCTAGCTTTGACGGCTCCGGGGTGGTTCCGTCTCATCGCTCATCCATACGGTGAGTTTTTAAGCATCCGCCAACGAAGTGGCCGGATCGGAGGCATTATGTTTTCGGGTTGTCCGTCCGTCCGTCCGTCTGTACGTACGTCCGTATGTACGTCCCGTTTTCGTTCTCGCGATATCTCAAGAACCGATTGACGGATCAATTTCAAACTTGGTATGAGTGTACACATTGGGGTGACAATGATCTGATTAGTTTTTAGGGGTTATGAGGTCAAATGTCAAGGTCACAGTACTCAATATATATGCGAAAATGCCTTGTTCTCGCGATATCTCAAGAACCGTTTGGCGGATCAATTTTAAAATTGGTATGAGTGTACATATATTGGGGTGGCAATAATCTGAATAAATTTGGGGGTTCATAAGGTCAAATGTCAAGGTCACAGGACTCAATAAATATGCAAAAATGGCCGCTGGCAAAATTTTAAGAACTGCATGTTATATTTCAATCACACTTGGTACCTGAATATATCATTAAGAGTCAACGTAGCCATAAAATATTGGGATCATGAGATTGAGGTCAAGGTCACAAGATTGACAGGAATCATACATGCAAAAGAGCTTGTAAAAAGTTGAAATGGCAAAATCTCAAGAACTAAATGTCAGATTTCAATCAAACTTAGTCAATCAAACTTGGTACCTGAAAGTTTCTTAGGGAACCAATGTTGCCATCAACGTTTGGGGTCATATGGTCAAAGTCACAGGACTCGAAATATATGAACAATATAGAAAATTCAGTGCATGTTTGGGCGTGATATTAACATTGCGATAGCGGAGGCATAATGTTCGACTGCGCGCAGTCGAAGATCCATCTAGTTTCAGAGTACCTTCACATGGGATAATTTCTGACACATTTCTGCATAATTCGTATGTTTCTCTAATCCTCGGACATGACGAAAGGAAATACAAAATAAAAATAAATGCACTTAATTTTCTGGCAAGAAAATACTCCACGATATTTACTTATAGAAAACCACGAGGGAGAAAATTATGTTTGTATGCATCATTCTTATTCTGTTTATATAATTAACATCATGTTCTATCTATTTCAGCGAATGGATCGTCGTCGAAGGCATAGGCGTCGACCTGGTGTACATTTTGCCTCCCAAAGTGTTCCGCTCTCGGTTGCGCGTGCCCCTTGCTCGTTGTCATGCGGACATCAATGGAACACAAAGAAGGAGAAAGAAGAAGAAGCAAGCTGACAACAAGGCAGCCATGAAGAAACCCATGAGCGACGGGGCTTGGAAGAGGTTTAATGAGTGGATCGACAAAAACACGGTATGACTCGAAAATGATTTAATTAATTTTGTCTTTTTGCAATTTAATGGGGTAGTACAGTTTTGGTAATGCTGAACTTTAGTAACCAAAACCCGCACAGTAACATTACAAACTAATAGTTTTACCTCCACCATGCTCGAAAAGGTATGCTAAATTACAGACGACTTTTAAAGTAGAAAGCCTGTTATCATTCAAAAAGCGCCATTAAAACACAAGAGGGCGTTCTCTAAAAAGGCATTGGTTTCAACCATTTAAAAAAAAATTATGCATGTGATGATTTGTTGAAATAATAATTAAACAGAGAGATAAGCAACAACTATTTAAAAACCGCTTTTGAAAATTGTTGAAAAAGTGTAAGCATTTTTTTTCATTTTTATGTAAAAGGGATCTAGTAACTTTGATGACATGTGCAAAAAGTGATGAATGGTTGATGCAATGTATTATCTCTATGTCCACAGGGTATTGTGTGCAAATTTCAAGTCAAATGTACATTGTATGGCCAAGTAATGAGCGAAAATGCAAAGTGATATTCAGTAACTCACTGCACTCACTTTGTAAACGGAAGAAAAACTCGCCCGGAGTTTTTCTTATCTGAATCCTTCAATCATACATATCTTTGTAACAAAAGGGAAATTTGAAAAACCGAAACCTGTCCCGTGATTTTATTTGTAATACAAATACAACAAGGTATAAGGGAACCGCTAGAATTACAATTATATGTTTAGGATTTGGACAATGTTACTAAGTCCCTTTAAATCATCGAATACAGTTGGGGCCCAAATTTATTACGATCAACATATTTATTGATATTTCAGCAATATCAAAACCGATTATGACCAAATAAAATTTATTCTGCCATTAAAATTGCATTTTCTTTCAAATTCGACAATCAGTATTTCATTACCTCACACCAAATTTGTGTTGTGCAGCGCCCTCTTTACCAAAACTGAACTACCCCTTTAAACAAAATACATATCATGAAATCACGCAATCATATTATAATTTCAACAAGTGAAACAAATGAAATTACTATGAGAACGAATTATCACCGCTGGTGTGACAATGTATTTTTTTGAATGACCAGATCATTTTCGACATATAATGTACACATGCTGGTCCATTTAGCATCATTATCTGTATATTATCTTCACACAGTTTATTTTCGAATGTCGACAGAAATGGACAAACCGGATGTGGCGGACCATTAGTTACACCAAGACAAAAATTACAATTACCAAAAGCTGTATCGCTTCGGTGATCCCTCGCATAATATCTCCAAGTTGATTTGTATCCTTCGGGTTTATGTCAGGTTTATAATAGCTTCTGACCATTCAGGCAATGATAATTAAGGAGTTTCAGGGACGTGCACCGTCTATGGTGGTTTATAACTCAGTCGGAAGAGCTCCGGTCTCGCAATCCCCTCCCACACTCTCCCCCCGCTCAGTCGCTTCGCTCACTCGCAATGTCTCACTCTCACATCTGGCTCAAAGTTGGCAACCCAGAGTGTGGTTGTGCATGAGCCCCTACACACACAAATTGTGAGCCCCCTTGGGGTTTTGCCCCCCCCCCCCCCCCAATCCAAAACTGCTTCAGGCGCGTCTGATGGTATGTGTCTGCCAATCGATGGCATTGTTGGTGTGAAATCATGACTTTTATGACAAAAGGTGTGACAAAAAATCTTGCACTTTCGTGATTTGTGAAAAATACATGTATACTTTTTAAAAATGGTTCCACTAAGAACAATGCAGCAACCAGTAATACTGGAATATATAAAAACAGTAATACAGATTTGTGAATTAGGCCAACTCCAATAAAGATTAATATAGGACATGACTTTGGCCACTATAATCCCCAACAATTTCATATTGAAAGGCCTATTGATTCAGAAAAACGTTTCCAGTAGTATATACTGAATTAAAGTGCAACTCTTTGTTTGCACTATGTATCACAAAATTTGTTTGTTGATGATAAAAAGGTAATTCTATGGCAACCATATTTATTGGAGTCGGCCTAATGCACAAATCTGTTATGTAATTCAGTACTAATGCTGCATTGTTCTTAGTGGAACCATATTCCAAAAGCATGCATTTTTCAGAAACATGCGTGATTCTCTTATTATTCGAGTAGAAGCTGACACAAATCACTAAAGTGCAATATTTTGCTCACATCTTTGTTTAAAAATGCATAATTTCACACCAAAAATTCCATATCCATTACCGTTTAAATTATCAAAATCGGTAAAATACTTTTTTGAGATATTTGCTAAAATTATAGGGCTACTTTTTGTGAGTAGTGTATAAATCCTCGAAGTAACAAATAATATCACATTATTGTCCCTCCTTTTGATGTGATTTTATAGGTGCTAAAATTGTAATAATCTATCCATAAACCTGGCATTCACAACATAACCGTTTATGATATAATGAAACAAATGTAATTACATTCAGACCTAATCCGACGGGTTATTTTGGCCGGGGAGGGGGGGGGGGGGGGGGTCTCCACCAGCCCCCTGAAATCTCGGCCAACGAGCGTTATCGGATTGTAACAGAGTACGTTGAATATACAATTTTATGTTTGCAATTTTACACAGGTGATTACTGGAGTAGATAAGCGATTGACACCAAGGGAGAAACTAGATGTTCTAAGACTGAAAAGAGTGAGTATTTTTTACCATGAGCGTAGACAACGGGGGGGGGGGGGGGGGGGGGTGAGGGGTATGACCCCCCCCCCCCCCAGGTTTTAGGGAAGGATAGTTTGTTTGTGTGTATTTCTGTATATTCAGTCACTTCGCTCCTTTCTTATTCTCACATCTGGCTCAAAGTTGGCAGCCCTGTGAGTATGGTTGGGCATGCCCCTACACACACAAAATCATGAGCATTTCTTAGGTTTTTGCCCCCCTCCAATCCCAAACACGCCTGTGTGAATGATCTTGGCTGAGGGGACACGACGGGTTATTTGTCATACAGGCAATTGGAGCCGCGGGGGGGGGGGGGGGGGGAGGAGCGGCGAAGCTACTTTATTAGCAAGAACACGAACATATAGTGTATTGTATCTATTTTAATACAAGCGGAACAAATTATGGATCATATCAAATATGGGGGATAACTGAATAACTTTGCGTGGATACTAAACCATCATGATTTTGTTATACATTGGCCGGATGTATCGTTGGACGGGCCCCGACGGGTTGTGGGGTGGGATTGAATCGCCCGAGTCTATTTTGTCTTACTATTTAAATGATGACTGTGGGATATTTAGTAAAGTTTTAAAGTGTCGTTATGTCATCATCGTCTTTCTCTTACAAAAACCCGCGGATTTCCGCGGGTACAGCTAGTACTAGTATAATAGTATAATATTATACAAATAAAATGTATAGTTTCCCATTTACATGCCAACAAAACCTCTAAACCAGAACTTCGATATCCCTTGCCTTCTTTCTAGAAGGCAGAAGAACGACGGGAGAGAGTGATGCCAGGGACTGCCCGCCACAAGAGCGACGATTTCCCAGAGGTCAATGAGAGACATCATGAAACGACAGGTAAATATTAATAATATACTTGAGTTTTGGTAATTCCCCACATTTCTTTAACGGGATATAATAACTGTGTTGACCTTGTTAAAGGGATCTAGTAACTTTGTTGGCATGTGCAAAAAGTGATGAATGGTTGATGCAATGTATAGTGCTGTTATCTCATATGTCCACAGGGTATTGTGTGAAAATTTCAAGTCAAATGGACATTGCATGGCCAAGTAATGAGCGAAAATGCAAAGTGATATTGGGTGATATTCACTAACTCACTGCATTCACTTTGTACAGGGATGAAAAACTCGCCCGGAGTTTTTCTTATCTGAATACTTTGATCGTATATATCTTTGTAACGAAAGGGAAATTTGAAAAACCGAAACCTGTCCCATGATTTTATTGTTAATACGAATACAACAATGTATGAGGGAACCGCTAGAATTAAAATGTTATTTTGAGGATTTGGACAATGTTACTAAGTCCCTTTAATAATAGTGGATACAATGTGTAATGGTGTGATCTTATACCTGCTGTATGTCCAGAAAGTAATGTGTGAACTTTTCACGTTAATTGAATGTTATTTGGGCGGGAAATTAGCGAAAATGCAAATTGATATTCGCTAAATTCATTGCACTTACTTGTAAGACGGCTTAAATTATCGGATACGTCGATTAAAACACACCGTCGACGTCTACCTCAACTCCCGGTCGATAATGAATATTGATATCGTGACGTCACGCAACGTCAATAAGATTAAAGTTTGGGTGAGTTTGCGGGTAATAATTGGACATCAACACTTGTTATATGGGTTCGAACCCTTTCATATATGACTCTTCTTTTCTTTTGCCATAAATGTTGAGTAGCGGTTTATTTAGTAAATGTATCATGCAGGGATTAACTATCGACCTGGAGGTGTGCTTCAAACGACGCACCTTTTCACCATTGATGTTGAGGTGTGACCCAAACGACGCACCCTAAATTATCCCGTAGATGGTTAAACATCTGAACACTTCAATTGCAAATATCTTTTGAACGAAATTTAAATTTGTAAAACCGAAACCTGTTTTCATTGTTAAAGGGGTAGTACAGTTTTGGTGAGGCTTAACTTTAATAATCGAAACCTGCACAGTAACATTACAAATTATAACTCCACCATGCGCGAAAGGTATACAAAATTACAAATGACTAAACAAAAAGCCTGTTATGATTCACAAAAGAGCCATTAAAACACGCGAGGGCACTCTCTAACAAAAGCATTGCTTTTAAGTTAACCAATCAAGAAATGACTTTTCATACAAAATTATGCATGTGATGTTTTGTTGAAATAATTATTGAATAGAGAGATCATCAGCAACTTTTAAAAAGCTGATTTTGAAAATTTTCAAAAAGTGTAAGCATTTCTTGTTGTGTTATTTAGAAAACTATTGAATAAATCTGGGGCCCAGATTCATCATGATCGCTATATATTTATTGATATTTCAGCCATTTTTAAACCAATTTTGACCAAATAAATTTTATTCTGCCATAAAAATTGCATGTTCTTTCAAATTCGACAATCAGTTTGTCATTACCTCACAACAAATGTTGTAGTTTAGCGGAAATTAGCACACTCTCTATAAAAAACTATACTCCTTTAATATGAATATTACAGGGTATAAGATAACTATTTATACAGGGTGGCCCAAAAAATCGGAACGGGGCACTTCCCAAAATAAAGTAGCACACTGCTTATGTACATCGGTTAGTGTGTCTTTTCCAATGAAAAACGATACAAAGATTAGTCATGGTCGTGTTGTTTTTGTTTTAGGGCGCTGCGATGGACATAATAATTGTGCTACTGTATTTTGGGGCCACCCTGTATAGTTCCAAGTAAGTTTTGGGGATTTGGACAATGTTACTATAGATCCCTTTAAAGGGACTTAGTAACATTGTCCAAATCCTCAAAATAAAATTTTAATTATAGCGGTTCCCTCATACCTTGTTGTATTCGTATTAACAAACAAATCATGGGACAGGTTTCGGTTTTTCAAATTTCCCTTTCGTTACAAAGATATGTACGATTGAAGTATTCAGATAAGAAAAACTCCGGGGGAGTTTCTCAACCGTGTACAAAGTGAGTGCAGTGAGTTAGTGAATATCACTTTGCATTTTCGCTCATTACTTGGCCATGCAATGTCCATTTGACTTGAAATTTTCACACAATACCCTGTGGACATATGAGATAACAACAATATACATTGCATCAACCATTCATCATTTTTTGCACATGTCAACAAAGTTACTAGACCCCTTTAAAGGGCCGGTCACATTTACGGTAATGGATATAGTTGAACGTAGTGGAGGCTAACGTAGTTGAAGGTAGTTGAACGTACCAGCATCCGTACCGTTACCTTAGTTGTCCGTGATGCGAACTTGGTATTAACTCGGGGGAGCCGTGATCTTCGATTACATTTCGAACATGTTCAAAAGAGCGGTACGTTAAAGATATCCCTGATGCTAACGTACTATACCGAAGTCTAACGTAGTATAACGCAGTACAACATAGTCTAATATATATAGTTTAACGTACTTCTTAAAGGTAAAGACCAGTTTTGGAAACGCCCCCCTCTCAAAAAAATGAAATGGAAGCTCTTATTACCAATAATGTGAAATAATATAATTATACTAATATAGGATTATCCAAATTTGGCCAAGAAACCGCCTACTAATTGATATATTTGCGAAATTATATATTTATTTCAATGAGATAGATATCGCCAACGAGGAATCGCCCATACGCTACTTGTATAACGACCACGTGGTTGTCCACGTGGCGGTTCGCTCATACTTCCGATATTTCTGTATTTAACGATGCTAGGTTCGGATTTTAACACACAAGCCCTATTTCAATACATATTCAACAATACTGATACATTTAGATGTATTCGGCTACTTTCCCGAAGCTGATCTTGGGCTTTAACGTACTCAAACGTAACCTAGCCGAATACATCTATATTGATCAGTATTGTTGAATATGTATTGAAATAGGGCTTGTGTGGTAAAATCCGAACCTAAGCATCGTTAAATACAGAAAAATCGGAAGAAATCAATATCCGCCTGTGAAATTCATAAATCCACCGACCATTCAGATCTGTCTACGCCGCTAGTGCTGGCGGATATATCGACAAGCTAGAGATAAGCCCGTATAGCGAACCGCCTCTTGGACACGGCGTGGTTGTAATACACGTAGCGTATGTGCGATTCCTTGTTGGCGATATCTATCTCATCGGCATAAATACATAATTTCGCAAATATATCAATTAGTAGGCGGTTTCTTGGCCTATATTAGTATAATTATATTCTTTCACATTATTGGTAATAAGAGCTTCCATTTTATTTTTTGAGAGGGGGGTGTTTCCAAAACTGGCCTTTACCTTTAAAGGGATATAATAACATCGTCAAAGTCCTTTAAAACTTCCCTTAAATTCGAATGGATCTCACATACCCTTAGGCGTACCCGGGGAGGGGGTTCAACACCCCCCCCCCCCCCCCCCCCCAGGCAAATTTTTAGTGGTTTCGACCATTTTTAACCAATGGTCTCGGACTCGGCTTCGAAAAATACTCACCGACAACCCCACCCTTTTCAACTTCTCGAAGAAAAATTGACGACGGACACCCCCCCCCCCCCCCCCCTCCCCCCCACAAACCAAAAAAAAATAAAAAATCTTCAGCGACACTCCGCCACCCCCCCGTTCATACTATCATATTAACATTTAATTTCAACAAACAATTAACAATGATTGACGACTAACATTAAACAGTAAATAACAGTATTTTACAATGATTAACAACAAACTTCAACATATTGTTATGATTAAAATAATAAATTATAGATTACAATAAACAAAATAACTATCCTAATAATTACATGCTGTACAAAAAAGAAACAAAAATTAGAAACGTTATAATACTTTAATAACCTATCAACCTACAACTTCTATCTATATGATACACTACTAAAAACATTTGATCAAAAATGGGCATATACAAATGCAATTTCGAATTAAATACAATAATATACCTGACGACGACTTTTTTTATTTCAAAGGGATGAATATGACATTCAAGTACATACTCTAAAATAGTCAATGCCATCAAAGTTTTGAAAACTGCGATATTTGGGTAAAACACACCTGAAATTCGGCAAATTTATGACATATTCGGGCAAAGTCATATCATATTTGATAAAATATTCGGGCAGCGTCAAGTTATTTACGGGCTTCGAAGAGGCAAGGATTTTGTTGTTGTTGCTTTTCTGGTGAAAGTTGAAACTCGGGTAAATGACCTCAGACCTAACCTGGGGCCCAGATTTATTCAATGATTAAAGAATGCTTGCATTTCTTCAAACATTTTCAACAGAGGTTCTTAAGTAGCTGCTGAACATTTCTCTATTAATATTATTTCAACGAAACATCACATGCATACATTTGTATAAAAATGGTTGAAACCAATGCCTTTTTAGAGAGCGCCCTTTTGTTTGAATGTAACAGGCTTTTTACTAATCGCTTGTAATGTTGCTTGTAAGTATCAGTTTCCATGGTGGTGTATATAATACGTGTGGTTTACGGTTGCACCATGTGAGATGGGTGGATTGGTGAGTCCTGAAAAAAGGACTATGGTAGTCCTAGAAAGGACTGTTGATAGTCCTTGAAAGGACTGTTGGTAGTCCTAGAAAGAACTGTTGGACTGTTGGACTCCTGACGACGGATAGTCAACCTATTCGAAACGTCGAGCCCCTCCTACCATCCACCCCCTCTCCTCGCAATACCAACAGTCCTTTCTAGGACTATCAACAGTCCTTTCTAGGACTATCAACAGTCCTTTCTAGGACTACCAACTGTCCTTTTTAGGACTCTCCTAGAAAGAATACCAACAGTCCTTTTCAGGACTATCCCAACAGTCCTTTCTAGGACTACACCAACAGTCCTTTCTTGGACTACCAACAGTCCTTTCTAGGACTACCATACTCCTTTTTTCAGGACTCACCAATCCACCCATCTCACATGGTGCAACCGTAAACCACACGTATTATTAATCGCTTGTAATTTTATATATCTTTCGAGCATGGGGAAGTTTGAGTTATAACTATAAGGGCGCTCTCTAAAAAAAAAAAAAGGGGGGGGGGGCTGCAGCTCCCACTTTTTTGGTTTAAAACAAAAAAAGTACTAAATAACAATTAAAATGTGGTCAGCCCCCCACTTTCAAAACCTTTCCCCGGCCCTTGGTTTGTAATGTTATTGTGCAGGTTTTGGTTAAAGTGATGCCTGTAAAGTGTCAGATATTGCACAAAATGACATTTGATACTTCAAACCTACATCCATATCATTGTAAAATACAATTGAAAGATTTGTGAAAGTTTGAAAGAAAACGAACACTGTTTACCTAGTGAAAAAAACGAATATTGAGTTCATATTTTATCACCGAATACTGATGGTCTGCCATACTTTTGTCGCAGTAATGAATGATCCGTTTGAGATATTCGCACCCGTGTATTTTTACACACGTAGTACATAATTCATGGAATTTGAACTCGCTCGGCTCAAAGTTCAATCTCCGGAATGTTCTCACGGGTGCTGCATGCGGACGTTCTCAGCTAAGACAATTGTACTTTTTTTCAATTGCGTTGATTAACGCTTTAGAAATAATGATTTTCAATGATAATTATCTTCATACTAAAGGGACATTTGAAAAAATCAAACCCTATTTTATTCTTCTCTTACCATAAGCTAAACAACACGGTAGAAGAGAAACGAGGAAGCTCCAAGTAATTTTCGTGGATTTGGACACTTTACAGGTATGACTTTAAGGGCCAGTCACACATTCACGGTGCCAACACGGATGACCACGGATTGACGGTCCGGGGTCACCCGCGGTACTCCCAGTTGGGTCCGGGATGCTCCGTGTTGAGACCGGCGTCATCCTTGGGCGCAGCGGGGGAAATTAATTTTCACCGGGAGCTCCGTGTTGAGACCAGCGTTCTCCGGGGACCAAAATTCTATTGTTCAGCTCATCCTTGTTGACTCCGTTTTGCTTCATTGCTTATCCGTATAAACACCGTACTTCACCGTGTTCGTACCGTACTTATCTGTGTTGGCGCCGTACTTGGACCGTCCTGACACCAGCCCTCGATCCGTTTTGGCACCGTGAATGTGTGACGGGCCTACTCCTTTTAGTTTGTTTGTATTACTACTTCTTTTGTACGTGTCTTACATTCCAGGAGGCAAGGAACAGTGTGGAGGTGGGCCACTGGATTATGACCGGATATCCACAGTAATCAGCGAGGCGCTTTTGGAGACGGACACAAATGCTGACGATTTTTTATCTTCAGACACGTATGTACTTAATAAAGTAATCCACAACCTAAAATGGAAGGTGTCCATAAATAATCGGAAGTACTTAAAAACATTGTGGCGTGACAATAGGGGTGGTATAGTTGAAAAGGTTACTAATAAGATTCTCACGTTAAGTCGTCCTACTGAAATAGCCGATTCAGTTACAGTTGAAGAAGGTTTAAACTCAGAGCCAGACACCAATATGTCCGGAAACGACAATGGTGAACCTAAAGAAGGCTCGGATCTGAGGCATGAGTATCACAATCATTTTTTAAGAAGGAAAGTTGCAATAAATCGGTACTCCAATTCATGGTTGGTACCAGAAAATGGTGCACGGTTATGTGTATGTCGAAAACCTTACAAGGGGAAACATGTTCGAGACATGATACAGTGTGATGAATGTGGAGAATGGTACCACTTTGATTGCATGGAGATGGATACCACTCTCAAGTATGACGATGTTATATTCAAATGCGGTCTAACAAATAATAATGATATTAAATGTAACAATGGACAGAAAGTTATGATACTACCAGAAGACAATAATAGTGATAAAAGGGCAAATGATGAACCCAATATCAGTCATTGCAGTACAGAAGAACCAACAACCCCTAGTCATAAAACCAAAGCAGAATCCACAACCCCCAGTTATAAATCAAAAGCAGAACTCACAACCCCCAGTTATAAACCAAAACTAGAACCCACAACCCCCAGTTATAAATCAAAAGTAACATCCACAACCCCCAGTAACAAAACACAAGAAGAAACCACAACCCCAAGTTATGAATCAAAACCCGAACTAACAACCACCAGTGATAGAATACAATTAGAAGAATCCACAACCTCCAGTTATAAAACACAAGAAGAACCAACAACCCCCAGTTATAACACAAAAGCAGATCCCACAACCCCCAGTTATAACACAAAAGCAGATCCCACAACCCCCAGTGTTAAAACACAAGAAGAACCCACAACCCCCCGTAATAAAACACAAGAAGAACCCACAACCCCCAGTTATAAAACACAAGAAGAACCCACAACCCCCAGTTATAAAACACCAACAGAACCCACAACCCCCAGTTATAACACAAAAGCAGAACCCACAACCCCCCGTAATAAAACACAAGAAGAACCCACAACCCCCAGTTATAAAACACCAACAGAACCCACAACCCCCCGTAATAAAACACAATCAGAACCCACAGCCCACAGTTATAAAACACAAGAAGAACCCACAACCTCCAGTTATAAACCAAAAGCAAAACCCACAACCCCCAGTTGTAAATCAAAAGTAGATCCACAAACCCCCAGTTATAAAACAAAAGCAGAACCCACAATCTCCAGGAATAAATCAAATGCAGAACCCACAACTCCCAGTTATAAAATACCAACAGAACCCACAACCCCCAGTTATAAAACACAAGAAGAACCCACAACCCCACGTTATAAAACACAAGAAGAACCCACTCCCCCACGTTATAAAACACAAGAAGAACCCACAACCCCACGTTATAAAACACAAGAAGCACCCACAACCCCACGTTATAAAACACAAGAAGAACCCACAACCCCCAGTTATAAAACACAAGAAGAACCCACAACCCCATGTTATAAAACACAAGAAGAACCCACAACCCCACGTTATAAAACACAAGAAGAACCCACAACCCCCAGTTATAAAACACAAGAAGAACCCACAACCCCATGTTATAAAACACAAGAAGAATCCACAACCCCACGTTATAAAACACAAGAAGAATCCACAACCCCCAGTTATAAAACACAAGAAGAATCCACAACCCCACGTTATAAAACACAAGAAGAATCCACAACCCCCTGTTATAAATCACAAACAGAACCCACAGCCCCCAGTAACAATATGCAAGAAGAACATAATTTAAGCCCCAGTTCTAACACAAACGAAGAGTGCAGAACTTCTCAATCGGATGGAGAATGGTATTCAGCTTATCAAAGCAGACACGAGGAGTGGGCAGAAAGTAACGACACTGATAGCGAACATGAGACACTGTCTAATGGTGAAGATAGACATGATAGTAAGAATCATGAAAAAGAAACGGAATGTGCAGCAGACAATACTTCAACTTGTCATTTAGACTCGGATTATATTATGGAATCCGAATCTAATAACCATTCTGAAGGCGATGCAAGTAATTGTTCTGAGCAAACTACCCCAGTTCATGATACACAAAATGAGGCTATTATTATATCGTCAGATGATAACTCAGCTGATGACAGTGATGGTGATAAAGATGAAATATTTTCAAATGACGAAGATCCCAATTTGATAAATGAAGGTAATTTCTTTTCGTACGCACTTCCCAAAGAACTGCACTTCAATATTGACAGGTCGGATTGGGAAATGTTGAGAGAAAAACAAGTTGGGCGTTACTTTCCTAGAGAATGGGTTAATGTCTTGTCAAAGGGTATACATTCTGTAAACCCACTTTGTAGCATCCAATTTAAGAATCATAAAGTGAAGGAAAAGGGAACTGTATCTGAGAGGGGGCGACTTTTTTCTTGCAATGGCTATTGCAATTTCAAGTCGTGTAATGTAAGATGTCAGATAAACGTTTGGGATGAGGATACACTGTTGGCCGATATCTCATTTTTTGGAAAACCGCAACATGCGAACAATGAAATGAAAGCAAGATTTGTAAGAAATTCAGAGAGAAAGAATATAGGTAGTAATTTGCAGTTTAAACCACCCCGCCGTCAATATTTGGATAACTTACGTAACTTGAGTGAACATGAATTTAGGAGTGGGGTTCGTGACAGAGCACCATCGAAGTCAGTACTTAAAAAAATTGCTTCTGAATTCCGGGAAAATATGCGTGAAGGGAAGAACGAGTTTGACGGTTTACATATTTTATTGAACGAAGAAAAGAAGGGACCCAGTAACGAAGCACTTCTCCAATGTTGTAGTACACATCCTCCATTTATAATGTTATGGAACGAATGGAGTGTAAATATATATCATTCTTTGTGTTCACGAGACGTCATCTATCTAGACGCAACTGGTTCTGTGGTTACTAAACCAGACACGCCTAATTCGTCGCAATATCTGTTGTACAATGTTGTTGTAAGACATCCTTGTAAAGGGAAAACACCCGTTGCCGTTGCAACGCTGGTAACAGGACGACAAACTGTTCCAGTGATTCAATTCTTTCTGTCATCATTTAGGCATGCCGAAGCGCGGCAATTTGGATATTCCAACAAAAGAAATCCATCTTTAATCATTATAGATGGTAGTCGTACACTTCTCCTTGCTGTTCTTGATGTTTTCAATGTTGAAACCCCAAGAACGTATTTGACTCGATGTCTACGAATCCTGACAGGAAATGCCTCTGCTTCTGACTTTGGGTACACAACCATTCACCTTTGTAGCAGCCACTACATGAAGTTGATTTCTAATTTATGTAAAAAACACTTTAAAAAAAACTACAAAATCGGGATGACCTGGATGGGAGGACTTGTTTGTTGTGCTAGTCTACAACAAATGCTACGGCTTGTAAAAGCCATGGCTGTTGTGATATTATCCCAATATGAAACTTCAATAGTTCACTCTTACTTTGATCTAATAAATGATATTCTGCTACAAAATAATGAGGAACATGTAATTGATTCTAACGAAGAAGACGACACCGATGAATCGAACAGCATGAACATTGACTGGATCACTGATGTAAGTATAGATTCCCCCTTTTCAACATTATTTGAACAATGTGTTGGTGAAGCTAAAGCTGAGATCAACAATGTAGAAAATGCCGATTGTGAGATATTGAATTTGTATTACAACCCTTCTTTCTTCGACGCCGTCAGAAAGCATTTAATTACTGTTCCACTATGGTCGAGTATGATGCTTGGTGATCTGTCACGACATGGCGATGAACATGAAGCGTTCTACTCAAAATACAAGGTCCTGCATGATCGCATAGTTTCAAATACTATAAACATGCAAAATATATATAGCAATAACCGAACGCAGGGAATTATTGAAAAGAACATGCAAGAGACGAAAAGAATACTTTTAAACAACAAACGAGTCAGACGTCTCGACGAATTTGTACGAATGTACAAAAGGGATATTGTTCCCGTCCAGCGCGAATTCATTGATAACCTCAAGATAGGCAAAATTCCCCAAAAAAGAAAACAATTTAACATTCCAGTAGAGAAATGGGCCAAACGAAGGAGGAGGCCACATGCAAACATAGCAGGTGAGTATACTAGCCCTTTAAAATCCTCCATGCCATTTAAGAAAAACATGACTACGCCGAATAAGAAAAACAACGAAAGAGGGATACAAAATTCATCAAATAACTGCTGGTTTATTGCGAGCATACAATCAATTAATTCGTGCATTAATATAAATAACTTGACAAGAGAGTACTCAGAAAGTTTATATGCGGAGCTATACCAATTGTTGTTAAAGATAAATGATACAACTTCACGAGATGTTATCACAAGTCAAGAGGTAAGTGGATTATTGGCCAATATTCGGCGTAAGATGGGCAGTACAAGTCTGCGTTCACAGGAGGATGCCTCAGAGTTTTTTATGATAATTTTAATTCCATTTCTGCAACTTTCAAATTATTCGACTCATTTTAAGATTTCTTTATCAAGAACATGTGAAGGGTGTGGACACGTTTCTAATGAAGGTAGAGATGTCAGCGTGTTATATGCAAATGTTTTGCCATCGAACTGCACAGGCGCTAATCAATTAGTAGCCAGTATCAAGCATGCATATGCTGATCCTCATAATGTGAGTTCGTGTTTGAAGTGTAAGGATTCCCGGAAGCGTGCAGATATTCAATTGTTGACATTTCCAGACTTACTGGTTGTACACGTCAACCGATTTTCATTTGGACAAATATCTACCAGGTCTCTAGGTTCCATCGATGTACCTGATCAACTGCAGTTGGATGAATTATTACCTGCTATAAGTGACGGCTTTAAACCTATATTTGAATTGAAAAGTGTAGTTGCTCATGCAGGTGAAACCATGACACAAGGTCATTATGTAGCCTATGACAGAATGAAGATGATAGAATATAATGACCAACATGTTCGCCGTCTCCCTCTGCATACATTACGTAATCGCATGGGAGACAATGGGTATCTATTACTTTATCGACAGGTTACAATGACTCGAACGAGTCACAAAGACAGGTTACATGAGGAAGGAAGTAGGAACACATCTAATCGTCCTGATGAATCGCCTAGTAGATCATGTGAGTCTCCTGGTCCTGGTAGGCCAAGTGAGTCTCCTGATACTGGTATGCCACGGGAGTCTCCTGGTCCTGGTATGGCAAGGGAGTCTCCTGGTGCCGGTAGACCAAATAAGCCTCCTGGTCCTGGTAGGCCAAATAAGTCCCCTGGTCCCGGTAGGCCAAATAAGTCTCCTGGTCTCGGTAGGCCAAATAAGTCTCCTGGTCCCGGTGGGCCAAATAAGTCATCTGGTCCCGGTAGGCCAAATAAGTCTCCTGGTCTCGGTAGACCAAATAAGTCTCCTGGTCCTGGTAGACACGGGAAACAATCATCACACCCTAAGCAGCCCCCACGGCAAGTTCAAATATCTGTAAATAATGTTGCTGAGTTAATTTACCAAGTCCGTGATGAACATTTTCTAAACAATGTTGCGCTTGAATTTGATATGACTGGTATACCGTTTTTGTATGGCAGTGATTTAGTAAACATATTTGAGAAACCAAATCCAGAAATAATTAAAATCTTAAGTAGATGGAATAAAGGGTACATGTCGAACCTTGTCGTTGATGCATATCTTTCAGTTATGATTAAAGTTGGGAATGCCATCAACCATTCCCCCAAATTCGGCTTATTACCTTGTTCATCAAATCCATACTGTTCCCCCAATGTGTCTGAAACATGGAAGGAATGCGATTTCAAGGTAGCCAAGAACAATTTGTTTGTTGATGGATGTATCAGAGACGTCATATTAGTCCCCATTTTGCGTAATCATCATTTTAAACTGTTCGTACTAAATAATACAAAACACGAGGTCCATGTGTACGATTCAGTACAGCAAGAAGGGACAGTAGACAAGGGTTGCTTGGTAGATTTTGAATGGTTGTTGAACGAAGGTGCAAGGAGAAATCTGTGGCGAAATGTCCCTCCGATGAAGGAAGGTAATGATGGGCTGCCGCAAGTTAAAACCATCCGATGTCCAACTCAAAGTGATTCTATCAACTGTGGAGTATTTACCTGTTTGTTTGGTAAATCGGTATGTATTGGACGCAATGTTAACGATTTAAACGAAAGAGTTAGAGAATTTGCATCTGAAAGCCGACAAGAAATTATTAATACGCTTGTCACATATGCAGTTAAAAGGAGCACTTTCGTCCAGCAGATACATGAAAGGGCACTTAAAGTTACCGTATAGAGGGCACGAACAGATGATCTCAAATAAGGAGGGTGATCTTGGATAGTTCCTTTATAGAGTCACTTTACACCTTCATCGCTCAGTCATATTTCAATATTTTGACTTTCATTTTTCTAGATACGTTGAGTATTACTTCAATATCAGTGGGGACAAATCGTAGAAAAATTAAATGGAAATACGCATTCATACGCATTAATCGCATTAATCTGTGTAATGTCTATACATGTCTTTTTACCACACAAAGTGTCCCTTAAACATTTATCGCCCACGTATATTTCACTATTTTGACTGGTAATTTTCATGACATAAAAATACAGCAATACCAGAAGAGAATTCAGCTCAAGGGCGTAAATGAACGGTCATAAACGTCATACACGTCATTATACACAAATTCGTTGTAAAGGCCGAGTAAAGTAGTGTTCTTTGTCAATGAAACTTTCACATATCATTTGGACAAATCTTACAATGATTTTGGTATAGAATAGAAGTCTCAAATATCATTTTGGGCAATACCCGACACCTTACAGGTGCACAGCCTTTAATTAATCACTCGACACTTTGTGTGCGTGTCAACACAGCTGAAAGACGGTAGTCATTATCTACCACATTCATCTATATGCCTTTCAGACCATCGCCACCCAATCGAACTTCATTATCTTGAATTGAATTGTTATTCATGCGTTGATTATTACATACTACGCAGTATTTGCTGTATTTGTTGATTATTATATAATATAGTGAGCTTTCTTGTATATGGATGCTTTCAGACCATGCAGGGCGTCCTTTAAACCGTCGGCGCCCGACTATACTTTAATATTTTGACTTAAAATTTGCTGTATTTGTTGATTATTATATAATACAGAGATCTGGATGGGGACATCTTGTAGCAACCCGAGATAAAGATGTTGAAATTTAAAGGGAATGACGCATAGTCTATAGTGTGCATTCTTGTATATGGATGCTTTCAGACCGTGCAGGGCGTCCTTTAAACCGTCGGCGCCCGACTATACTTTAATATTTTGTCTTGAAATTTGCTGTATTTGTTGATTATTATATAATACAGAGATCTGGATGGGGACATCTTGTAGCAACCCGAGATAAAGATGTTGAAATTTAAAGGGAATGACGCATAGTCTATAGTGAGCATTCTTGTATATGGATGCTTTCAGACCGTGCAGGGCGTCCTTTAAACCGTCGGCGCCCGACTATACTTTAATATTTTGACTTGAAATTTGCTGTATTTGTTGATTATTATATAATACAGAGATCTGGATGGAGACATCTTGTAGCAACCCGAGATAAAGATGTTGAAATGTAAAGGGAATGACGCATAGTCTATAGTGAGCATTCTATATATGGATGCTTTCAGACCGTGCAGGGCGTCCTTTAAACCGTCGGCGCCCGATTATGCTTTAATATTTTGACTTGAAATTTGCTGTATTTGTTGATTATTATATAATACAGAGATCTGGATGGGGACATCTTGTAGCAACCCGAGATAAAGATGTTGAAATGTAAAGGGAATGACGCATAGTCTATAGTGAGCATTATATATATGGATGCTTTTAGACCGTGCAGGTCGTCCTTTAAACCGTCAGCGCCCGACTATACTTTAATATTTTGACTTGAAATTTGCTGTATTTGTTGATTATTATATAATACAGAGATCTGGATGGGGACATCTTGTAGCAACCCGAGATAAAGATGTTGAAATTTAAAGGGAATGACGCATAGTCTATAGTGTGCATTCTTGTATATGGATGATTTCAGACCGTGCAGGGCGTCCTTTAAACCGTCAGCGCCCGACTATACTTTAATATTTTGACTTGAAATTTGCTGTATTTGTTGATTATTATATAATACAGAGATCTGGATGGGGACATCTTGTAGCAACCCGAGATAAAGATGTTGAAATTTAAAGGGATTTAAAGGGAATGACGCATAGTCTATAGTGAGCATTCTTGTATATGGATGCTTTCAGACCGTGCAGGGCGTCCTTTAAACCGTCGGCGCCCGACTATACTTTAATATTTGGACTTGAAATTTGCTGTATTTGTTGATTATTATATAATACAGAGATCTGGATGGGGACATCTTGTAGCAACCCGAGATAAAGATGTTGAAATGTAAAGGGAATGACGCATAGTCTATAGTGAGCATTCTATATATGGATGCTTTCAGACCGTGCAGGGCGTCCTTTAAACCGTCGGCGCCCGACTATACTTTAATATTTTGACTTGAAATTTGCTGTATTTGTTGATTATTATATAATACAGAGATTTGGATGGGGACATATTGTAGCAACCCGAGATAAAGATGTTGAAATTTAAAGGGAATGACGCATAGTCTATAGTGAGCATTCTATATATGGATGCTTTCAGACCGTGCAGGGCGTCCTTTAAACCGTCGGCGCCCAATTATACTTTAATATTTTGACTTGAAATTTGCTGTATTTGTTGATTATTATATAATACAGAGATCTGGATGGGGACATCTTGTAGCAACCCGAGATAAAGATGTTGAAATGTAAAGGGAATGACGCATAGTCTATAGTGAGCATTCTATATATGGATGCTTTCAGACCGTGCAGGGCGTCCTTTAAACCGTCGGCGCCCGATTATACTTTAATATTTTGTCTTGAAATTTGCTGTATTTGTTGATTATTATATAATACAGAGATCTGGATGGGGACATCTTGTAGCAACCCGAGATAAAGATGTTGAAATTTAAAGGGAATGACGCATAGTCTATAGTGAGCATTCTTGTATATGGATGCTTTCAGACCGTGCAGGGCGTCCTTTAAACCGTCGGCGCCCAACTATACTTTAATATTTTGACTTGAAATTTTCTGTATTTGTTGATTATTATATAATACAGAGATATGGATGGGGACTTCTTGTAGCAACCCGAGATAAAGATGTTGAAATGTAAAGGGAATGACGCATAGTCTATAGTGAGCATTCTATATATGGATGCTTTCAGACCGTGCAGGGCGTCCTTTAAACCGTCGGTGCCCGATTATACTTTAATATTTTGACTTGAAATTTGCTGTATTTGTTGATTATTATATAATACAGAGATCTGGATGGGGACATCTTGTAGCAACCCGAGATAAAGATGTTGAAATGTAAAGGGAATGACGCATAGTCTATAGTGAGCATTCTATATATGGATGCTTTCAGACAGTGCAGGGCGTCCTTTAAACCGTCGGCGCCCGACTATACTTTAATATTTTGACTTGAAATTTGCTGTATTTGTTGATTATTATATAATACAGAGATCTGGATGGGGACATCTTGTAGCAACCCGAGATAAAGATGTTGAAATTTAAAGGGAATGACGCATAGTCTATAGTGAGCATTCTTGTATATGGATGCTTTCAGACCGTGCAGGGCGTCCTTTAAACCGTCGGCGCCCGACTATACTTTAATATTTAGACTTGAAATTTGCTGCATTTGTTGATTATTATATAATACAGAGATTTGGATGGGGACATCTTGTAGCAACCTGAGATAAAGATGTTGAAATTTAAAGGGAATGACGCATAGTCTATATATTGTGCATTCTTGTATATGGATGATTTCAGACCGTGCAGGGCGTCCTTTAAACCGTCGGCGCCCGACTATACTTTAATATTTTGACTTGAAATTTGCTGTATTTGTTGATTATTATATAATACAGAGATCTGGATGGGGACATCTTGTAGCAACCCGAGATAAAGATGTTGAAATTTAAAGGGAATGACGCATAGTCTATAGTGTGCATTGTTGTATATGGATGCTTTCAGACCGTGCAGGGCGTCCTTTAAACGGTCGGCGCCCGACTATACTTTAATATTTGGACTTGAAATTTGCTGTATTTGTTGATTATTATATAATACAGAGATCTGGATGGGGACATCTTGTAACAACCCGAGATAAAGATGTTGAAATGTAAAGGGAATGACGCATAGTCTATAGTGAGCATTCTATATATGGATGCTTTCAGACCGTGCAGGGCGTCCTTTAAACCGTCGGCGCTCGACTATACTTTATTATTTTGACTTGAAATTTGCTGTATTTGTTGATTATTATATAATACAGAGATTTGGATGGGGACATCTTGTAGCAACCCGAGATAAAGATGCTGAAATTTAAAGGGAATGACGCATAGTCTATAGTGTGCATTCTTGTATATGGATGCTTTCAGACCGTGCAGGGAGTCCTTTAAACCGTCGGCGCCCGACTATACTGTAATATTTTGTCTTGAAATTTGCTGTATTTGTTGATTGTTATATAATACAGAGATCTGGATGGGGACATCTTGTAGCAACCCGAGATAAAGATGTTGAAATTTAAAGGGAATGACGCATAGTCTATAGTGTGCATTCTTGTATATGGATGCTTTCAGACCGTGCAGGGCGTCCTTTAAACCGTCGGCGCCCGACTATACTTTAATATTTTGACTTGAAATTTGCTGCATTTGTTGATTATTATATAATACAGAGATCTGGATGGGGACATCTTGTAGCAACCTGAGATAAAGATGTTGAAATTTAAAGGGAATGACGCATAGTCTATATATTGTGCATTCTTGTATATGGATGATTTCAGACCGTGCAGGGCGTCCTTTAAACCGTCGGCGCCCGACTATACTTTAATATTTTGACTTGAAATTTGCTGTATTTGTTGATTATTATATAATACAGAGATCTGGATGGGGACATCTTGTAGCAACCCGAGATAAAGATGTTGAAATTTAAAGGGAATGACGCATAGTCTATAGTGTGCATTCTTGTATATGGATGCTTTCAGACCGTGCAGGGCGTCCTTTAAACCGTCGGCGCCCGACTATACTTTAATATTTTGACTTGAAAATTTGCTGTATTTGTTGATTATTATATAATACAGAGATCTGGATGGGGACATCTTGTAGCAACCCGAGATAAAGATGTTGAAATTTAAAGGGAATGACGCATAGTCTATATATTGTGCATTCTTGTATATGGATGATTTCAGACCGTGCAGGGCGTCCTTTAAACCGTCGGCGCCCGACTATACTTTAATATTTTGACTTGAAATTTGCTGTATTTGTTGATTATTATATAATACAGAGATCTGGATGGGGACATCTTGTAGCAACCCGAGATAAAGATGTTGAAATTTAAAGGGAATGACGCATAGTCTATAGTGTGCATTCTTGTATATGGATGCTTTCAGACCGTGCAGGGCGTCCTTTAAACCGTCGCACAGTGGGCCAGAACCGTTTCAAAGTGTGCCAAAATTCATTACTCATTGAAGAAGGTTAAATAAGTTCCTGGTAAAAGGATCTAAGGGGTTTGCAGACCCATAGAATTCGATGGGAGTATTTTCAAATCCGTATGACGTCATCAAAATACTGTTTTCTGATTGGACAAGGCAAATATTCATTGTAACACATATACAGACTAATATTACACTGATTAGTGGAACGTATAAGGGGTTTCTGGACCTAAGAAACACAGTTGGAGCATTTTCAAATTTCTCTGACGTCATTAAAATACTGTTTTCTGATTGGACAAGGCAACAATTCGTTGTAATACATAGACAGGATGATATTACACTGATGAGTGGAAGTAATAAAGGGTTTCTAGACCTAAGAAACTCAATTGGAGCATTTTCAAATTTTTTTGACGTCATTAAAATACTGTTTTTTGATTGGACATGACCAAAATGCATTGTAACTCATAGACAGATTCATATTACACTGACTAGGGGAACTTTTCAGGGGTTTCTGGACCTAAGAAACACAATTGGAGCATTTTCAAATTTATCTCAATAAAAGTGTCCTATATCATTTTTTTTAGTCCATTTTCATATTTACAAGCAACTTGATTCCTGTTTATTATAATAATCTATATCTATTTTCCCTATTCTAAATTATGTACATTTCATTATCAAACCTGTTTCACCTCTACCTGATTTAATAAAGTCAGATACCAATAATACACTATTAAGAACTCATATTTTGCTATGTGTTATGCGCTATATAAAAATGTTTCATTATTATTATTATCATTATATTCTTATGTATTGTATTGTTTTTAATCTAGTATGTGTTTTATTGTTTTATTATTTTGTTCGTTTATATCATTTCAAAAACTTTCAAAAATAACATTGAATGTCATTTGGCGAATTCCAAATACAAATTGTGTAACGTTTTGAATAGTCTGAACATTTCAACGCGTTTTTGTACATAACTGAACGTACAATTTGATGTTAGTTGTATGACACGTGACTTAAAATGAGACGTGACACATAAACCGTAGATATTATGCATTCACATTTGGTATCAAAAGATGCAAGATACTCTACAGAACACGGATCTGAAGCAATGTGATGATATCATAATGCTTTTTAGAGTAATTGTGAATATAGCAGGGACCCACTTTCATGAACACTAAGGATTTAAGGCGCTATTAACGTACATTATGAGTTAAATCGTTTGTTAGCGTTTTGTGGACTTCCAGTAGCTAGATCGCGAGGTTGTCCACCTAGGTTGAGATCCTAGAAGGTCCTAGAAGACATTTCTGGTGCACAACCTATTATAACATTCCATGTTTGATATTCTAAAAAAGGGGGTGTTTGCTCCTTGGGTGTACAGTACAAATGTGTATACCGATATATGCCTAATAAAATCGATGGACGTGGGGTGGAAAAGCGCCTTCACTTTACAGGGTAGCAAATTCTAGCAAACAAAATTAACATCAATGGAAAGCTTAGGTTTGGGTGGGCATTTTAAAATTAAAATCGCTGCGGGAATCGGCTGGAATCCTAACAAACATGCTACTTTTATTTTTAAAAAATGCAATTTTTTTCTTTATTTTTGAAATTTAGTGCTCATTTTTCCCAAAATAAAGCTTTTATGAATTTAGTTAGTTGTATTTTCTAATTGGGTTACTAATAGGCAAGAACTGCATGCAGTATCAATTTGATCGCCTTTTCCTTCATAAATTCTCAACGCCTTTTGTAAAGTTGCCTTTTTTATCATTTTTAGGAGCAACATTCGGATTTTCCCATGTTCACAGGGGTATATGGCACTTTTAAAACTCGCTTAATATTAAAATATGGGTGGAAAAATATTCTTTAGAATGTTTTCTTCCCCAAACAAATGAAAAAAATTGAAAATTTTACATTCGCCAATTTTGAATTTTGGCACACTTTGAGGCGATTCTGGCCCACTGTGCGTCGGCGCCCGACTATACTTTAATATTTTGACTTGAAATTTGCTGTAGTTGTTGATTATTATATAATACAGAGATTTGGATGGGGACATCTTGTAGCAACCCGAGATAAAGATGTTGAAATTTAAAGGGAATGACGCATAGTCTATAGTGTGCATTCTTGTATATGGATGTTTTCAGACCGTGCAGGGCGTCCTTTAAACCGTCGGCGCCCGACTATACTTTAATATTTTGTCTTGAAATTTGCTGTATTTGTTGATTATTATATAATACAGAGATCTGGATGGGGACATCTTGTAGCAACCCGAGATAAAGATGTTGAAATTTAATGGGAATGACGCATAGTCTATAGTGTGCATTCTTGTATATGGATGCTTTCAGACCGTGCAGGGCGTCCTTTAAACCGTCGGCGGCCGACTATACTTTAATATTTTGTCTTGAAATTTGCTGCATTTGTTGATTATTATATAATACAGAGATTTGGATGGGGACATCTTGTAGCAACCTGAGATAAAGATGTTGAAATTTAAAGGGAATGACGCATAGTCTATATATTGTGCATTCTTGTATATGGAGGATTTCAGACCGTGCAGGGCGTCCTTTAAACCGTCGGCGCCCGACTATACTTTAATATTTTGACTTGAAATTTGCTGTATTTGTTGATTATTATATAATATAGTATATATAAATATTAATCCTGGTCAAATATTTTATGTGTTAATTTGACATTTGCATGTGTCCTATGATTTAGTATCGAAACAATTTCCAAACAATTGGGGAATAATTTGTAGGATGCAGAAACATCGGTAACTTGCGTTACGGTAACCCGCGTTACAGTTTGTCCGGAGGTTTTGATTCACAAAATAATATACTTTAGAGCACTCAAAAGACTGAAATTTTAATCTGAAAAGGTACTGTCATTATCAGGTCATTTTCATTACCTCACAACAAAATTGTGATGTGCAGCGCCCTCTCTACCAAAACTAAACTACCCCTTTAAATGATACAAATACCAGAAAATATAAAAAATATGAAGAAAATATTTGTTACAGTCAAACCTTTGTATATTATGATCACCAAATGGAAGTTTAAAATTTGCCCACTATAAACAGGTGACTTTTAAAGACAATTTCCATAAAACAGGGTGATCCAAATTAACCTCTGTAAAAGGTTAGTGACCACCCAAAGAAAACAATGGGAGTGGGCGCTAACCAAATAATGTTTAATACACAAGGCATGCCCTTTGACTTGAAGTGTCATTTGGTACAAAATATTTCTGTTCCCTGGCCAACCCCGTCACCAACTAGGTTGGTCGCTTCACTCCCTCGCCAATGATGTTCGAAATAACTAACAATCCCCAAATGGCAAACTAAATCGAAGACTATGACTATTATGTTCCTTATTATTACAAACACATTACTACACAAATAATGACCAAGGAACGAGTGTAATGAAAGAGTATGTTGTTATCCAATACCGTGCTATAGTATTATGTCTCGCAACATGTTTCCCCTGTATCGACCTGTTCGTTCATTCGATTTCAGTTATTGTTTTAAATGATGTATTAATGCAACTAACATAGTATGTGTTTGTGTGTGTTACCTTATCACAAAGGAAAATGTATGAATTCATGTCATGTTCTATATAATTATGTATTGATGAGCTCTTGTGTACGAGTTCTTCTTTAAACGGCATTTCCATGTTACGTAAACACATATTATTGTAAAAAGTTCATCAAAGATATAAATGATTCATGTAAGAGATACATCAAATGTAAGCCAGATATGTCCAATATGAATGACGACCGTTATTTTATCAAAGAGTAACAAAATATATAATTATTGTAGAGGATAGACATGTATTGTGTTTGTGTTTGATATAGTTGAAGCAAAATAGAGGATATTCATTGATTGTAATGTTTTCTGGATTTCTGTTGTTGAAAAAAATCAACATCTAAATCCCACGCGAACGCAAAATTTAAGGCGGATCCAGTAATTATTCAGCATAATACCTCTACTCTATGTGGGTACATCTATTGATGTATATGTAGCTACTGATATTTGTACATAATTATGGTTATTTTAACAATTTATAAATATATTATCATTAATTCTAATTTGTAGTTCGACAACTGCTAATTATAAATTACACAAATGCGGTTTACTGCATTTGTGCGACAAGGCTTTGCCATAAAATAATGTTATGGAATGTTAAATGTGCATAATTTCCAATCTTTAGGTATGAGACATGAACAAAATGTTAATTCACAAATGGTGGAGACATTCCTATCCGTACAATATTAATATTAATGTTATATGACGTTGCATGACAGGCAATTGATTTTCATCATCGGACTGAATAAGAGAAATCAATATTAAATGCTTAGCATATAATTAGCCAATACAGACACAAGTTTGTGAGTGTCTGTTCAAAGCATGATATCATGGAGAGTTGTCCATATTTGTTTTAAGCACCCCTTAGTAAATAAATCCATATTGTCAGAAGATCATAATATGTATATATGGCCAATAATGATCAATCTTTCAGAAATATCCCCTCCCCCATGTAATGTCAAATAATGGCCAAGCATAATGGGTGATTTCAAGTACGGTGTTTATAAAGGCTGGTGTCAGTGCTTATTAAACACTAACCCCGGCCTTAAATACCATATTTGCAATCACCCAATGTCACTGTACACCATCCCTAGCACGAAGTCATCTCAAGTAACGCCGATGTTTGTGTTTAATACACACTTACACCGGCCTTAAACACCATACTTGAAATCATCCATTGTGGCTGTCCAATATTGTAGGGGGGGGGGGGGGGGCACTCGAAAGTTACTTGGGTAGAACACCATGCATTTGTCTTATTTTCTGGTAGATTTTCCCATCTTATTAGGTGTATTAGGTGGATTTCACAAATGAGGTTTATAGGAGGTTTGTACAAACCATGGTTTTACCATGGTCTACATCTATGGAATGCTGCTCGTATACAAGTAAATTGTAAATCAACATTGTTAACAAGGAGTTAACAAGAAGTTACATTCTTTCTCCATTAGTTTACAAATGGCATTCCATAGATGTAAACCATGGTCAAACCATGGTTTGTACAAGCCTCCTTGTAAATTCCACCCAATATCTTTGTCAAAGTAGTAGGGTAATTGCAGAGCCGTACACGCATTATACGGCTCTGGGTATGTGCCCCATGCACCCTCCATGATGACTACGCCTCATTTGTCCAACATTATTGAAAACATTAACTTTTAATGTAATACATGTATTAATATTAATACATATATTTGATAATACTATGTTTGCAATTTGTAAATAATGAAAAGTTCTTTTTATAACTTGTATTATATGTGTATGGCAATCCATCAAGCCTTATAAATGCAAGCAAATTAAACAATATTGTTTCATAAGGCAAGGTTACGTTGACAATCGATTATGATTAATTAAATATGTAGATACGTTCAACGTTCAAGCTATTTTGTATCTTAAAGGGGGCATTAAAGGGATGCCTATAAAGTGTCTAACTCCACGAAAATCATTGAAGCTTCCTCGTTTCCCTTGCCGTGTTTTTGTTTAGCTTAAGCCTTAAATGATAAGAGAAGTATAAAATATGGTTATATTTTTGCAAATGCTCCTTTAGTATGACAATGTCTATCATTCAGCTCAAAAGCGTTAATGAACAGTCATAAACGTTCGTTGTAAAAGCTGACGCATATTTTCGTTTTTTTAACCCGGAAAGCAGTCACTGTTCATTTTCAATGAAACTTTCATATATTATTTGGACATATCTTACAATGATTTTGGTACAGGATTGAAGTTCCAAATATCATTTTGGGCAACATCTTCCATTTTACTGCTGCACCTCTAACGGTTCAACAACCCCAAGTGTAAAGCGGAAGTCGATCTTAAGATTATGCTAGTAACCTACTGAAGACATAATGAAATGTTAATACTCAATTCTCAGAGTGAACGTGCATTTGTTTGTTAAAGGGTAGTTTTTCAGTCAAATTGAATTTTAGTAACCCAAACCTGCATCATTACATTTCAAACTAATAGTTGTAACTCGAAATGAATACAAAATTACAAATGACTTAGTAAAGATCATGTTAACATTTTTAAAAATCCGTCAAAACTCAAGAGGGCGCTCTCCAAACACTCGTCGGTCTCAATGATTTTGAATGAAATATTGTGCATGTGATGTTTTTTTGAAATAGTGTTTAGATAGAGGGATAATCAACAACTAATTAAATACCTATTTTGTAACTTTTTGGAAAGAGGAAGCATTCTTTTTGAATTTTTAACGGCTAGTTCAAAATGTGGGGCCCCACATTTATTACGTTTATGTTTATGGATATTCCAGCCGTTTCTGAACCGATTTTGATCATATAACGTTTATTCTGTCATTAAAATATTAGGCTTTTTTCAAATTTTACACTCAGTTTTACATTATCTCACAAAAAAATAATTGTATGTAGCGCCCTCTCTACCAAAACTCAACTATCCTTTTAAATTGTTTTACTTTTCTTATATAAATGTATATTACTCATTGAAACACACCACACATAGAATAAATGCGATTGAACAATGCACACTGAATCAGACCGCGACTTGAAGCTACCTGAAATGATCTGACGGTCATTCTATATGCACCCCAAAAAGATAACAAATATTGTGTTTCTTGCTAGTACTTATACATGATTTGCGATTTAGCTGTTAAGATTGTTTTTCAGTTCTTAACAAGTTAATAATAATATTGACGATTTGGAATAATGATATACCTATGTCATTGCATATTCATGATGAGATTCATGAAAAATAACGTGTGTGATGAAGACGTATAGTTAGGACTTAATATTGTGTTACATGAACAGTAGTAAAATGTATTTCAAACTTGATTTCTTAAATATATTAGAAGTAAGATGCAAGAAAGATTTTAAAGTTGTTATAGTCTTGTCAATAAATAGCTTGGCTCGTGGAGTAAATATGTTGCAAATAGTTCATATGTATATGTGAAAAGTTTCATACTTTTGTATGTATGTTTTGTCATTATCAAGGCCTCATGTTATGTAGTTTGTTGATCTGTGTTTATTTTTGTTGAACTTTATATAAGTTATGATTATTGTCGATCGTTGTGCATTGTCTCAACCGTCACACATTTGCTAATTTAGTGTAAGTATCTAACGTGTTGTATTAATTTGTGTTTGATTTTACAATGAACTCTTGGCGTTTGCATCTTATTTCATTTGTAACTTAAACATTTTGTGTGGGCAAATATATTGCGAAATTTCATTAAAAAGGGACAACTAAATTAATTTTCCAGTTCGAAAAAAAATGTTTTGTAATCACATTTGCTCAACATGTCTACTTATTATGAAAACCGAATTAAGTTAAAATTATTTTGTAATGATGTTGGTTCATATTAGTTGTCATTCATATTGATATTGACTTTTATAAATGGGAACTGTACTGTTTGTAGCATCTTGATTGATTTATCATTGATACAACTCTTTGAGGCCCAATAAAAGAATTGTATTATAAGAACATGATATTGCATTTATTTCCACTATTAAACATCTTTCACCTATGGATCTGAATGTATACTCACTCCTTCATTGTATCGTTTCCAGGGAACTGATGTGAGTGTAAAGGTGTGCAATTTGTTTGATTTGAGTGATGTGTTATTTATGCGATTTGTTTGACTCCTGTGTTTGTAGATGTTTTTTCCAATGTGTGAGTTTTCTTCATAGAAAATCAAGAACATTTAAATATCCTGTACATCATAAGTAGGTCATGTACGTGTGAAGGGGACTTATGTATGTATTTTTTTAGACTGTGTATGTGTATAGTGTATACCTGGCATTTTAGTATGAACTTGATTTTGATTTTTGTTTTTGAATGTTTGTAAAGGAAAATATTAGAAATTGGCTGCAGAAAAAAATTCTACTTATCTCTTTTCCTAAAATTAGGAGGACAAAATAGAAAAATAAATAACAGATAACTCTTACCAAAACAACTCAAGAGAACTGATCTGTAATAAAGAATAATCATATCTCCAAGGAAGAAAAGGAGAAAGAGGTAGAGAAGAAAAATGCGACCCCATCTCCCCCGGGATTTCCCTTATTCCCATCTCTCCACATAACTCAATTTTATGTGTTTAAATTGTCTAAAATAATTAAACATTTATATAATTGCTCATGATCTGTCAGTGGCGAATATCTGTTTTGAGAAGTGGGGGTGGTGGGGGTAATTATATAATATAGCAATAACAGTGGGGACAAATCGTAGCAAACAATGTGAAGATTATGCTCATTAACGAGATAGACGCATACCATACTCGTATCTAACGCACGTATATATAGTGTGTAAAACTGCCTTAAGACTATTAAGTGTCCATTTATAAAGGTAGTGTTGAGTATTGTTATTTCCTGAAGTTCCCCTCGATATTCGTTGTGAGATAATGAAAACGCGACTGTCAAATTCGAAAGAACATACACTTTTAAAGACAGAATAAACTTTATTTGATCAAAATCGGTTCAGAAACGGCTGAAATATCCATTGATATATTTTTTTCAAAATGTTTTTCACCGGCAATCACCGGGCGATATTTTAGACTTTTTAGAAAAAAAAATTAAATTAAATGCACAATGTTGTATCAAAAAGGCTAAAGCCAATAATATGTTTAGTATAGCGCACTCTTTATTAGTTGTAACGGCTCTTTTTGAATAACAGGGGTTTTACTTAGTCGTTAGTAATTCATTAGTTATACTTTTCGAGCATGGTGAAGTTATAACTATTACTTTGTACCGTAATGGTGCAAGTTTTGGTAACTAAAGTTAAGTTTGACCAATACTCAACTATCCCTTTAAAGGGATCTAGTAACTTTGTTGATATGTGCAAAAAGTAATGAATGGTTGATGCAATGTATATTGTTGTTATCTCATATGTCCACAGGGTATCCACAGGGCGTCCTTTAAACCATCGCCGCCCAACTATATTTTCATAGTTTGACTTGAAAATTGCTGTATTTGTTGATTATTATATAGTACAGAGATTTGGATGGGGACATCTTGTAGCAACCCAAGATAAAGATGTTGAAATTTAAAGGGAATGACGTATATAGTCATATAGCGTGCATTCCTGTATATATGCTTTCGGACCATGCAGGGCGTCCTTTAAACCGTCACCGCCCAAATATAGTTTAATATTTTGACTTGAAATTTGCTGTATTTGTTGATTATTATATAATACAGAGATCTGGATGGGGACATCTTGTAGCAACCCGAGATAAAGATGTTGAAATTTAAAGGGAATGACGCATAGTCTATAGTGTGCATTCTTGTATATGGATGCTTTAAGACCGTACAGGGCATCCTTTAAACCAGCGGCGCCCAACTATACTTTAATATTTTGACTTGAAATTTGCTGTATTTGTTGGTTATTATATAATACAAAGATCTGGATGGGGACATCGTGTAGCAACCCAAGATAAAGATGTTGAAATTTAAAGGGAATGACGCATACATTCATATAGTATGCATTCCTGTATGAATGCTTTCATGCCGTGCAGGGCGTCCTTTAAACCGTCGCCGCCCAACTATAGTTTAATATTTTGACTTGAAAATTGCTGTATTTGTTGATTATTTATATAATATAGAGATCTGGATGGGGACATCTTGTAGCAACCCAAGATAAAGATGTTGAACTTTAAAGGGAATGAAGCATATTGTCATATAGCATGCATTCCTGTATGAATGCTTTCAGGCCGTGTAGGGCGTCCTTTAAACCGTCACCGCCCAACTATACTTTAATATTTTGACTTGAAATTTGCTGTATTTGTTGGTTATAATATAATACAGAGATCTGGATGGGGACATCTTGTAGCAACCCGAGATAAAGATGTTGAAATTTAAAGGGAATGACGCATAGTCTATAGTGTGCATTCTTGTATATGGATGCTTTCAGACCGTGCAGGGCGTCCTTTAAACCGTCGGCGCCCGACTATACTTTAATATTTAGACTTGAAATTTGCTGCATTTGTTGATTATTATATAATACAGAGATTTGGATGGGGACATCTTGTAGCAACCTGAGATAAAGATGTTGAAATTTAAAGGGAATGACGCATATAGTCATATAGCATGCATTCCTGTATTAATGCTTTCAGGCCGTGCAGGGCGTCCTTTAAACCAGCGGCGCCCAACTATAGTTTAATATTTTGACTTGAAAATTGCTGTATTTGTTGGTTATTATATAATACAGAGATCTGGATGGGGACATCTTGTAGCAACTCGAGATAAAGATGTTGAAATTTAAAGGGAATGACGCATAGACTATATGTGCATTCTTGTATATGGATTCTTTCAGACCGTGCAGGGCGTCCTTTAAACCGTCGGCGCCCGACTATACTTTAATATTTTGACTTGAAATTTGCTGTATTTGTTGATTATTATATAATACAGAGATCTGGATGGGGACATCTTGTAGCAACTCGAGATAAAGATGTTGAAATTTAAAGGAATGACGCATATAGTCATATAGTATGAAATTTCCTGTATGAATGCCTTCAGGCCGTGCATGGCGTCCTTTAAACCGTCGCCACCCAACTATAGTTTAATATTTTGACTTGAAAATTGCTGTATTTGTTGATTATTATATAGTACAGAGAATTGGATGGGTACATCTTGTAGCAACCCAAGATAAAGATGTTGAAATTTAAAGGGAATGGAGCATATAGTCATATAGCGTGCATTCCTGTATATATGCTTTCGGACCATGCAGGGCGTCCTTTAAACCGTCGCCGCCGAACTATAGTTTAATATTTTGACTTGAAATTTGCTGTATTTGTTGATTATTATATAATACAGAGATCTGGGTGGGGACATCTTGTAGCAACCCGAGATAAAGATGTTGAACTTTAAAGGGAATGAAGCATATTGTCATATAGCATGCATTCCTGTATGAATGCTTTCAGGCCGTGTAGGGCGTCCTTTAAACCATCGGCGTCAAACTATAGTTTAATATTTTGACTTGAAAATTGCTGTATTTGTTGATTATTATATAATACAGAGGTCTGGATGGGGACATCTTGTAGCAACTCGAGATAAAGATGTTGAAATTTAAAGGAATGACGCATATAGTCATATAGCATGCATTCCTGTATGAATGCTTTCAGGCCGTGCAGGGCGTTCTTTAAACCAGCGGCGCCCAACTATAGTTTAATATTTTGACTTGAAAATTGCTGTATTTGTTTGTCATTATATAATACAGAGATCTGGATGGGGACATCTTGTAGCAACTCGAGATAAAGATGTTGAAATTTAAAGGGAATGACGCATATATTCATATAGTATGCATTCCTGTATAAATGCTTTCAGGCCGTGCGGGGTGTCCTTTAAACCATCGGCGCCCAACTATACTTTAATATTTTTACTTGAACATTGCTGTATTTGTTGATTATTATATAATACAGAGATCTGGATGGGGACATCTTGTAGCAACTCGAGATAAAGATGTTGAAATTTAAAGGAATGACGCATATAGTCATATAGTATGAAATTCCCTGTATGAATGCCTTCAGGCCGTGCATGGCGTCCTTTAAACCGTCGCCACCCAACTATAGTTTAATATTTTGACTTGAAAATTGCTGTATTTGTTGATTATTATATAGTACAGAGATTTGGATGGGGACATCTTGTAGCAACCCAAGATAAAGATGTTGAAATTTAAAGGGAATGGAGCATATAGTCATATAGCGTGCATTCCTGTATATATGCTTTCGGACCATGCAGGGCGTCCTTTAAACCGTCGCCGCCGAACTATAGTTTAATATTTTGACTTGAAATTTGCTGTATTTGTTGATTATTATATAATACAGAGATCTGGGTGGGGACATCTTGTAGCAACCCGAGATAAAGATGTTGAACTTTAAAGGGAATGAAGCATATTGTCATATAGCATGCATTCCTGTATGAATGCTTTCAGGCCGTGTAGGGCGTCCTTTAAACCATCGGCGTCAAACTATAGTTTAATATTTTGACTTGAAAATTGCTGTATTTGTTGATTATTATATAATACAGAGGTCTGGATGGGGACATCTTGTAGCAACTCGAGATAAAGATGTTGAAATTTAAAGGAATGACGCATATAGTCATATAGCATGCATTCCTGTATGAATGCTTTCAGGCCGTGCAGGGCGTTCTTTAAACCAGCGGCGCCCAACTATAGTTTAATATTTTGACTTGAAAATTGCTGTATTTGTTTGTCATTATATAATACAGAGATCTGGATGGGGACATCTTGTAGCAACTCGAGATAAAGATGTTGAAATTTAAAGGGAATGACGCATATATTCATATAGTATGCATTCCTGTATAAATGCTTTCAGGCCGTTCGGGGTGTCCTTTAAACCATCGGCGCCCAACTATACTTTAATATTTTTACTTGAACATTGCTGTATTTGTTGATTATTATATAATACAGAGATCTGGATGGGGACATCTTGTAGCAACTCGAGATAAAGATGTTGAAATTTAAAGGAATGACGCATATAGTCATATAGTATGAAATTTCCTGTATGAATGCCTTCAGGCCGTGCATGGCGTCCTTTAAACCGTCGCCACCCAACTATAGTTTAATATTTTGACTTGAAAATTGCTGTATTTGTTGATTATTATATAGTACAGAGATTTGGATGGGGACATCTTGTAGCAACCCAAGATAAAGATGTTGAAATTTAAAGGGAATGGAGCATATAGTCATATAGCGTGCATTCCTGTATATATGCTTTCGGACCATGCAGGGCGTCCTTTAAACCGTCGCCGCCGAACTATAGTTTAATATTTTGACTTGAAATTTTCTGTATTTGTTGATTATTATATAATACAGAGATCTGGGTGGGGACATCTTGTAGCAACCCGAGATAAAGATGTTGAACTTTAAAGGGAATGAAGCATATTGTCATATAGCATGCATTCCTGTATGAATGCTTTCAGGCCGTGTAGGGCGTCCTTTAAACCATCGGCGTCAAACTATAGTTTAATATTTTGACTTGAAAATTGCTGTATTTGTTGATTATTATATAATACAGAGGTCTGGATGGGGACATCTTGTAGCAACTCGAGATAAAGATGTTGAAATTTAAAGGAATGACGCATATAGTCATGTAGCATGCATTCCTGTATGAATGCTTTCAGGCCGTGCAGGGCGTTCTTTAAACCAGCGGCGCCCAACTATAGTTTAATATTTTGACTTGAAAATTGCTGTATTTGTTTGTCATTATATAATACAGAGATCTGGATGGGGACATCTTGTAGCAACTCGAGATAAAGATGTTGAAATTTAAAGGGAATGACGCATATATTCATATAGTATGCATTCCTGTATGAATGCTTTCAGGCCGTGCGGGGTGTCCTTTAAACCATCGGCGCCCAACTATAGTTTAATATTTTGACTTGAAATTTGCTGTATTTGTTGATTATTATATAATACAGAGGTCTGGATGGGGACATCTTGTAGCAACTCGAGATAAAGATGTTGAAATTTAAAGGGAATGACGCATATATTCATATAGTATGCATTCCTGTATAAATGCTTTCAGGCCGTGCGGGGTGTCCTTTAAACCATCGGCGCCCAACTATACTTTAATATTTTTACTTGAACATTGCTGTATTTGTTGATTATTATATAATACAGAGATCTGGATGGGGACATCTTGTAGCAACTCGAGATAAAGATGTTGAAATTTAAAGGAATGACGCATATAGTCATATAGTATGAAATTTCCTGTATGAATGCCTTCAGGCCGTGCATGGCGTCCTTTAAACCGTCGCCTCCCAACTATAGTTTAATATTTTGACTTGAAAATTGCTGTATTTGTTGATTATTATATAGTACAGAGATTTGGATGGGGACATCTTGTAGCAACCCAAGATAAAGATGTTGAAATTTAAAGGGAATGACGCATATAGTCATATAGCGTGCATTCCTGTATATATGCTTTCGGACCATGCAGGGCGTCCTTTAAACCGTCGCCGCCCAACTATAGTTTAATATTTTGACTTGAAATTTGCTGTATTTGTTGATTATTATATAATACAGAGATCTGGATGGGGACATCTTGTAGCAACCCGAGATAAAGATGTTGAACTTTAAAGGGAATGAAGCATATTGTCATATAGCATGCATTCCTGTATGAATGGTTTCAGGCCGTGCAGGGCGTCCTTTAAACCATTGGCGTCAAACTATAGTTTAATATTTTGACTTGAAAATTGCTGTATTTGTTGATTATTATATAATACAGAGATCTGGATGGGGACATCTTGTAGCAACCCGAGATAAAGATGTTGAAATTTAAAGGGAATGACGCATATATTCATATAGTGTGCATTCCTGTATGAATGCTTTCAGCGGGGTGTCCTTTAAACCATCGGCGCCCAACTATACTTTAATATTTTGACTTGAAAATTACTGTATTTGTTGATTATTATATAATACGGAGATCTGGATGGGGACATCTTGTAGCAACCCAAGATAAAGATGTTGAAATTTAAAGGGAATGACGCATGCAATTCCTGTATGAATGCTTTCAGGCCGTGCAGGGCGTCCTTTAAACCAGCGGCGCCCGACTATACTTTAATATTTTGACTTGAAATTTGCTGTATTTGTTGATTATTATATACTACAGAGATCTGGCTGGGGACATCTTGTAGCAACCCGAGATAAAGATGTTGAAATTTAAAGGGAATGACACATATAGTCATATAGCGTGCATTCCATTATATATATTTTCAGACAATGCAGGGCGTCCTTTAAACCATCGCCGCCCAACTATAGTTTAATATTTTGACTTGAAACTTGCTGTATTTGTTGATTATTATATAATTCAGAGATCTGGATGGGGACATCTTGTAGCAACCTGAGATAAAGATGTTGAAATTTAAAGGGAATGACGCATAATGTCATATAGTATGAAATTTCCTTCAGACCGTGCATGGCGTCCTTTAAACCGTCGCCACCCAACTATAGTTTCATATTTTGACTTGAAAATTGCTGTATTTGTTGGTTATTATATAATACAGAGATCTGGATGGGGACATCTTGTAGCAACCCAAGATAAAGATGTTGAAATTTATAGGGAATGACACATATAGCGTGCATTCCATTATATATATTTTCAGACCATGCAGGGCGTCCTTTAAACCATCGCCGCCCAGCTATAGTTTAATATTTTGACTTGAAAATTGCTGTATTTGTTTATTATTATATAATTCAGAGATCTGGATGGGGACATCTTGTAGCACTAACCCAAGATAAAGATGTTGAAATGTAAAGGGAATGACGCAAAGTCATTATACTATGCATAAAATTAAATCAATTGCATGAAGTTTTCTAATTTTTTGATATAATGTAATTTGTTTTGTTTAATGATGCAGCGGAACATTCATAGAATGAGCCTTGAACGAAGAATATACATATGAATGCTTAATAATGAACAAAAGTTATTATTAACCAGATTTGTCCAGACTTTGGGCTTATTATGAAAGATAGCAGTTCAGTTTGGTAGAGAGGGCGCTGAATAACACAATGTTTCCATGAGGTGATGAAAAACTGAGTGTCAAATTTAAAAGAACATGCACTTTTAGTATAGAATAAACTTTATTTGGTCAAAATCGGTTCAGAAATGGCTGAAATATCAATAAATATATCCAATTGTATTTATTTGTGCCCCAAATGAATACGATGATTTTTGAAAAAAAATAAGAAAAATGCTTACACTTTTTGAAAAAAATTCGAAAGCGGTTTTTAAATAGTTGTTGATGATCTCTCTATTTAAAGGGAAAGTTGAGTTTTGGTAGAGAGGGCGCTAGACTACTTAATTGGTTTGTGAGGTAATGAAAAACTGAGTGTAAAATTTGAAAGAGCATAATATTTAAACAATAAAATCATCTTTGTTTGATCAAAATCGGTTCAGAAACGGCTGAAATATCCATAAATATAACAATTTGTAATAAACCCGGGGCCCCGGGTTTATTAGAGAATTTTGAACCAGCCGTTAAAATTTTTTTTAAATGCTTCCTCTTTTCAAAAAGTTACAAAATAGGTATTTAAATAGTTGTTGGTTATTTCTCTATCTAATCACTATTTCAACAAAGCATCACATGCACAATATTTTATTCAAAATGGTTGAAACCGATGAGTGTTTAGAGAGCACCCTCTTACGTTTTAACGGCTCTTTTTGAATGATAACATGATCTTTACTACGTCATTTGTAATTTTGTGTTCCTTTCTAGTTATAACTATTAGTTTGTAATGTAATGATGCAGGTTTTGGTTACTAAAATTCAGTTTCACTAAAAGTGTACTCTCCTTACCAGAACTCAACTATCCCTTTAATCAATATTTCAACAAAACACTGCATAATTTTGTATGAAAAATGGTTGAAACCAATGCCGTTTTAGAGAGCACCCTCTTGTGTTTTAATGGCGCTGTTTGAATGATAACAGGCTTTTTACTTTGTCGTTTGTATGTTTGTATACATTTCGAGCAGATGGTGGGGTTATAAATATTAGTATATAATGTTACTGTGCAGGTTTTAGTTACTAAAGTTCAGCCTTACCAAAACTGTACTACCCCTTTAATGCCAAATCCAGCATAAAACTACAGATTATAAGAACGTAAGTATTGTTTTTGATTTTTTTTTACTGAACAAAATTACGTCATCTTTCCTCTGCCACTTTGCAAAATAAAGTCGAGGCGGCTGAAAATTAGGGTACGTGCGACCTAAACGCACAGTATAATGTGTGTATGTGTTTGTGTGCACAGTTGGAACGAGTACGTACTGTTGGAGTCATGATGGCACCGTATCGCACGCAGAAGCAAGATCGAGCGCGTTCACATTGGCGTTACAACACCAAATGATCGGTATCGATAGTTTGGCTGCTGGTTTTGGCTGCTGAGTTTGGCTGCTAAGTTTGGTCGCTAGCTTCACCTTGGTGTTCTTGTGCGTAGTATATATAGTACATGTCGACTCGATACTGCGCGTGCGCACGGCACCAAAAAGACCGGCCGGCCGGCCGGCCCTAGACGTGACCGTATCACTTTGACTTCCTATGATTATATTCTTTCGCTCCTACATATAAAGTACTATCTTACACAAAATATCATTACTCATGTAAACAAATTGCAGGATGTACGTCTTTGCTTCCTAATTTATGATATTTATATTCTTTAAAATTATCATTATTGATTTTTACCGTAGAACTACTTTTTTCTCACGGTTGTGGAAAATTAAGTGCAATGCGGCCTCGGCCATTCAGTAACGTGATTGGCTAATACCGATCACATGGGCATTGATCACTTCGGTAAGTTGTTGTTGTTGTTGTTTAATGTTTATTGGCGGTTCATTCAATTTGAATATTTTCGCCAAAAACTAAATATTATTTCATTCTTCTCATTTATTTTATTTATTTTAATATTTGTATTATTATTATTACTAGCAATTTACCCGTCACCAGATCTTTGAGTGAGATATGTTAAATGTTGTATTTTTGTAACTTTATATATTTTGTATATGTCCGAGTGTAAAAAAACATTTTAAAACATAATGGATTATCTGTTTGTATGGTTATAATAATTAATATGGAAAGAATTATTGTTACGGTAAAACATTGTTAGTTAAATAAGTTATAGGAGTTTATCAGTGGGTCAGCATTTCGTCAAGTTCAGCACCAGTCACTAAACATACGTACATATAACAATGGATAGCATGCAGGAAGTGAGCAAGGGGGGAGGGGGGGGGGGGGGGCAGTGTGAGTAAGTGATGGGTTTAGTGGGTACTGGACCTATTTGACAAAGTAACACAAATAGTGTTCATTTTTTTTTTTTTTTTAAACAGTAAACATGGTAAAATAGTAGCTGTAGAAGTGTTAGGCTATTATTGTTAGTAGCAGCAGTAGTAATAGTAGTAGTAGTAGTAGTAGTAGTAGTAGTAGTAGTAGAAGTAGTAGTAGCAGTAGTAGTAGTAGTAGTAGTAGTAGTAGTAGTAGTAGTAGTAGTAGTAGTAGTAGTAGTAGTAGTAGTAGTAGTAGGCCTAGTAGTAGTAGTAGTAGTAGTAGTAGTAGTAGTAGTAGTAGTAGTAGTAGTAGTAGTAGTAGTAGTAGTAGAAGTAGTAGTATTGTAGGGCATGATAGGCGTACCTAGGGGGGGGGGGGTTCGAACCCCCCCCCCCCCCCCCCCCCCCCCCGCCGGGATTCTCAACCAATGGGTCTTGGTCTTGGTCTCGAAAATGTCGAAAATTCTCGGTCTCAGCTACAAAAAATGTCTTCGACTCCCCCCCCCCCCCCCCCCCCCCCTCCCCCTCCCCCCGCTTACAGGATTCTCAACCAAGTGAGTCTTAGACTCGGCCTCGAAAATTTGGGACTGGACCTGGTCTCAGTCTCGAAGATGTCGAAAATTCGCGGTCGCGGCTGAGAAAATTGAATTGTCTATGACTCATAATCTACAGGGTTCCATCACCCCCCCCCCCCTTGACCCCAAAATGACTGTTTTGGGGGTTTGAACCCCCTCCCCCCTTTTCAAATTTGAACTGGTCTTGAGACCAAATTTTAGTGGTCTGCAATGGACCGTCATTATCGATGGTCTTGGCATCTAAAAGTGCGAAGAACCCTGGTCTCGGCCTCGAAAATGTCGATAATGTTTGTTCTAGGCTGCGAAAAAATGTTACGACCACCCCCCACTTACAGGATTCTCAACCACTGGGTCTTGGTCTTGGCCTCGAAAACTTTGGACCGGACCTGGTCTTGGTCTCGAAAATGTAGATAATTTGCGGTCTCGGATTCAAACATTTTCCACGACTACCCCCCCACCGCTGACAGAAATGATTCTTAAGAAATAAAAAAATCCTGGGTACGCCACTGAGTATTAGTATATATATTCCCTTCCCCACCCCTCCCCCCCCCCCTTACGTCAGTCAATCTACACTACGCAAATTTTCAAAAATCCTATTGAATATACATGTACAATGAAAGAGATAATCATTGCCCCTATCCCAGAACCCTGTGATGAATCTCGTCAAATTCATAGGCGAAACAGTATCAAATCGTTCTCGAGTAGATATATTCAGAAAATTAAACCATACAGTACGAATTGGCATCGAAAAGAAAAACCGCATTCTCTTCATACGTATACAATTATTATACACGAATGTGTGTAGTAGGTTGTGCGTTGACAATGCACAGATGCCGGACTACAATACTCCGCTACTTTGTATATAGTGTATGCAAATTCCCCTCCCGACGAATCGTGTCATCGAGTTCAGCAGCAGTTGATCTTGAGTGTGTATTGAACTGAGACGATATGCGCATGCGCATATGATGTCTGGCTTGTCAGATTTCATGTGCAGCGTGTGCACATCCTCCTTGGTGCAACATTGCCGTACGCAGCTACCGTAATAGCTAGGCAAAACAAATTGTATCAATCCCATTCAATGGACCAGCGAAATTTGTTGATATATCGCGAAATTTAGTTAAAAAGGATCTCGCAACCAATGGCGTACAAACGTCAGATCCATCGTCCAGCTAAAAATATACGCGAAAACTACCGTGATGGACAGCAACACACGGACACCAACCCCGTCCTCTTATTATAATATAGATATACATATATATGTATATATTTTTTTGAAGTGCATAAACGTTTTCAGACCATCAATAAACAAAACCAAAACTAAAGGCATCATCGGGCCAACCCGGCTCGGTACGTTGAGCAGGCTTCTCAACTGACGAATCGTTTTTTTTTTGCACCTGCATCCGATTCCAAAAAACAAACAAATGTATTTTCATACATTAATTTTGAGCAAAATGTATTATGGTGATCAAAACCGTCTTCAGTTGCCTGCATATATATCCTATTATCAGTCTCTGTACCGGCTTGAGCATGCATATAATTTTACGTGTTTCAAAACTTATACAATATCACTACAAATGTTTATTAATACCATTACAACAATATAAACATTTCCTTTATATCTCACCGAGGCCCACCTCTCACATCGGGACTCCCGCCGCATATGTGGTCGTAGGCCTCTCAATAGTAATTATAAGACGAAACCAAAATAAATCAAATAACTTCATGCATTTATATACAAAAATTATAAACAATTTCCTTCTTTTTTTTTTTTTTATAACAGGGCCCACCTCTCACATCGGGACTCCCGCCACATGTGGAAGTGGGCGTCTTATTATCATAATAATAAAACGATAACAAAATTCTTAGGCCTAGTATAGTATGGGTAATCTCCCGGTTCGATTTTTCACATAATCAACAAGAGCTTGTTGGATGGGTCGCTCTAAAGAATTTAACAAAGACATTATTTTTTTTTCCTCATATAAACCTGTTTCAGCCATCAACATGGCCCTTTGAATTATGTACTCTGGGCACTGACACAAAACATGTGTAATAGTTTCAAATAAGCACTATAGTGTAATAGTTTCAAGTAAGCACTATAGTGTAATAGTTTCAAGTAAGCACTATAGGGCGCACGGGTGTAATTCAGGCTTTTGGACTTTTTTCTCAAAAACGCGGAGGAATGATGACGTAATTTTTTTTCAGAAAATAAATCAGAAACAATACTTAAGTTGTTATTATCTGTATTTTTATGTTGGATTTGGCATTAAGGTAATGCTATCTTCCATAATAAGCCCAAATTCTGGATAAATCTGGTAAATGCTGACTTTTTTTGATTATTCAGTGCAAAGCATGGAGATCTGAAATCCTGTAGACAAGACAAATACAAAATATGTATTCTTCGTTCAAGGCTCATTTTATTAATTTTCCGCTGCATCAATTTTTTTTAAATTGTTTCTGTTGATAGATCTACCATGATATAGAGATATATTTAAAAAAAATAGGAAACTTCATGCAATCGTTTATATTTTATCTTGGATTGAAATGATGGTGTTTAGTGTGTAACCCTATGGAGATAATATTTACTACCGTGTGCCCTGATATATCTCTATATCATGGTAGATATATCAACAGAAAAAATTTTTAAAAAATTGATGCAGCGGAAAATTAATAAAATGAGCCTTGAACGAAGAATACATATTTTGTATCACGGTCAATCATCGGTCGACGCAGGAGGGTCGATGCGCGAACGCTTCTTAGATTCATATATTTGGTTCATTGGAAATTTTTTTAAAGGAGGGGTGCAATCCCGGCTTTGATTCAGGTTTATAGCTTTAAATATGTGCCTTTATTGATATACCACACTCTTTTTTTCAAAGAAATCCTTAAGTTGGGAAAAAAAGGTAAATTTCATGCAACTTTTTTGCTTTATTACGCATCGGCGTTCCATGCTCCTAAAAAAAGTCATTTATAGCAGAGCGGAAATGTGCGCACGTGTCACCCGATTCATGACACCACATGCAGACCGCAACGCGGAGGAATGTGCATTGTTTACATGCAGAGCCTATGACTTGCTTGTAAAACAAACTCGTTTTTGCTTGTAAATTGAGGTTTTACTGAAAATGCTTAAGAATTGCTAAGAAATGAATTGTAGCAGGATGCAGCTACACATCTGAGTGGATATCGTCCCATGATATAAACCTGAACAAATGTTTGCAAATATTGAAACAAATGGAAATAATATCTCTGTGTCAACGTGAGTATTGTACTCAGCGTGTACGTCTATGACCGAGCTAAACTGCGATTGCCTGCAGGTGACGTCACAAAGATGACGTCATTTTTTTGTTCGCCCGGGACTCAGTTTTTTTACAGGGGTTCCGAAAGAGAATTTACAAGTTGATTTTTTTATTTTACCGGGTTTTCCCACGAGGAATATATGTTTGTATTAGTAATCTTCATGAAAATCTACCTTAGATACAGTAAAACCCAATTTTGAGGCAGTTTTCTTGTCACCATACCTTTAAAGTGCCATTTATGGATAGTGGTTGTATTTATATTGGATAAAGTGATATATTGTATGCGTTTATAGTTTGTTTCCGGTTCGGACGATTTTCGGGACATTTGGAATTATCCAGGTCAGGTAAGCTTTGTGGGCGTCACACACTGCACTGTATTATATTGTATCGTAAATTTTGACAATTGATTTTCGCGCCTTTTTGGGGTGTGCCAATCATGGCGGCCTCGGCGCCAGAACTGAGTGTACCAGAAGATGTGACTATGAATGATAGTGTACGTATGGATGAGGATGAAGATGATGAGAATGATCCATTTCAAGTGGTGCGGCCTAAAAAACCGTAGGCCTAAATCCGCGAAACGTAGAAGGAAAGGGACCACTGGTCAGTACATAGAAAATATTTCAAGGACAACATATTATAATTCCAGACATGACAGACTGTTGCTTTCAAGCTTACGGACTTTTCATCGGATGCGTCCGGACGCATCCGATGAAACGGCCAGCATGAATGCTACAGAGGTGAAAAAGCCGATAGAAAAGGCGATGAAAAGAAGAGAAAAAGGCGATTAAATTCTCCTACTTTCTATCGGTGTCACTCCGATAGAACAGGCAGCATGAAATGGTTCGGGTGAAAAACACCGATGAAAACGGTCAAAGGTCGTTATCTTAACGCGCGCTTTTTTTCGGAACACGGCATGCGATAATATTATGCTGCGCCAGCATAGCTAGCTCGTGTAAAGTGAACCTCGAGTATCGTGCACGTGTTTTTGTTGATGTTTTGTTTACGTATAAATTGATTCGTTTTACTTGTATGTTGCATGAATATAAAGGTTTAAACAATAATAATAATTCATGTACATCGTTATAATAATATATTTATTACAAAATATATATTTATATAACCAAATGATGAACTGAACAATATTTAAAACGGATCACTAACAAATGTATTGAAAGTATAGTGGATTTTTTTTTATCACGATCGTCGATATCGCACCCATGTTCCGTCTCTTTCCTTGGAATTCGCACTGTCAATCGCACTGCCAATCCACTAATCTGCCAGCAAGTGATTGCGCAACAATTCTTCACTTCCAGCCGGTGAATGCAAAAGGCGATTAAATTCCCCTGCACTATGAACGCGACAGAGGAGAAGTTGCGAATTGCCCGTTGTTTACATAAGAAATTCCATCGGTCTTTTCTATCGGTATTTTCATCGGTACGGTAAGCTTGAAAATGGTCTCTTCGAATCAAAAACCAAAGCAAACTCAACCACCTCAATCTGACTTGAAAATATTGTTCGTTTCTACAGACCCAAGCAGAAATCTCACAAAGGTTAATCCCATAGCTATAGCTAAATCCATTAAAGAATGTGTAGGGCAATCCCAAATTGATTTTGTTAAGATCGTTAGGGACGGGATTCTTGTCAAATGTTTCAATATCAAGCAAGTACAAGCCCTAAAACAAGTGCAGAAAATTGGCACTATCCCAGTAAAAATTCGGGAACGAACTTTCGGGATAAAGGGGCTGATTACTGGGGTCCCAATTGAGGTCACGGACGATGAACTGAAGGAAGAGTTAAAATCACAGAAAGTCGTAGGCGTCCAACGCATGAAAAAGATCAACAAACAAGACCGCGTCGAGACACCAACCCAGAACGTAATAATCACATTCAACTCAGACACTCTACCAGAAAGGGTACATTTTTGTTTTTTGATTTTCAAAGTGAGGACATACATACCACAAGTTATTAGATGTTTTAAATGTCAACATTACGGCCACGGAATCTCTCAATGTAGAGCTAAAGAACGTTGTGTAAGATGTGGAGAGGAACATTCTTTTGATAATTGTACAAAAAAAGAAAACCCAAAATGTGTCAATTGTGGTGGACCCCACTCAGCTGCATACAATGGATGCAAAGAAGCAACAAAAGCAAAAGAAATTCAAACACTGAAAGTAACCCAGAAGATAACTTATGCCCAGGCAATCAAAGCCTGGAACATCAATCAATCCCAACCAAAACCAACCACACAACAAGTACTCAAAACACCCCCATTAGTAGAATTGATTAAAACGCAAGAACAACCCAGCACATCGCATCAAAAAGAAGGGATTACTCTCACAGTGCCCAAACAATCACATCCCCAAGAATATGTAACACAACCAACCAAAATACAAGCACCCACCACTTCAAAAACAAAGGTCCTCGAATCATCACACACAGAACAGATTAAAAGAGACACTCTAGATATATTAGAAAGTGGTAGTATTTTAGCTATTGTTAGCGACGAGCTACTCATTCGATCGATCGCTCATTTAATTAGAAGTCTCTGTGTTGGAAGAGCGGAGAGGGACATTTTTATTCTTGTTAAAACAGCCGCTGAAAGGCTTCTGCAAGTTAATGTTTAAATATATTTGTGTAAATATGATTAAAACAACAGGGCAATTCCGGATGAGAGAGGCCAAAAATGGAAAATTTAAAAGTTTATGAAATACAATTTCAAAGCATGTTTTGGGTGGACAACGTTCTATATATTAGTGAATAGAAGACCGTTTGTGAATAACTTAATCTGTTTTTCTGAAAGCAGTGTTTGAACTTTTGGGGTTTTCTAGGCTTCAGAATTGAAAAAATGACTAAATTCAATACCAAATCAATAAATCATTGATCCCTGAACTTATTCCTTTGTATACTTTGCAGTTATACTAGTATATGGATAATCTTCTTATTTTGTAAAGCACTTGTTCCAACCGGAACCAATATTTGCTGGACAGAATGACCAAATCTACTCCAATTTGTATGTAATTCCGTTACCGAAATTCCAAGAAAGTTTTTTTAAAGAACTTTAATATTGATGAATTATTCTGTAATTGTAAATCCAATGCTAAAATATGTGTCCTTGAAATCCCAAACACCCAATTCTTTAATATCTTCACCCATTTCTATGAAAACATCGGTAACGGAATTACATGGTAACGGAATTTCACCGGTAACGGAATTACATCGGTAGGGGACGCAACATTAATTTGACTTCAAAGTGGGTAGGAAGTTTTTGAAAGAAAGGAACTCCACCTGCTATACAGGGGGGGAAAAAAATCCAACTTCTGATGAGTAAAAAACAAATTATGAATATAAAGGAAGATATCAAATGAAATAGATCCTCTCTTATGACCTTCTGTTCTTTTGCCATAAAAATAGTTGAGAAACAGTTTATCTATTAAACATATGTCAGGCATAGTTTTCACAAAGTATAAACAAACAAAATCTTGCAGTCTTTGGCAAGAAAATACAAAATAGATCACCCAACCCCAACACCCTCCCCTTGTTGAAGTCTAAGACTGCATGTAGTATTGAGGAAGATAGTGTCCTAGATAACAGCAAGAGCACTCAGAACAGAGGAAAAAGCAACAACACAGTCTATATTAGCAATGTCATCAGCAGCGGCATGGAGGACCTCAAATTGAAATGGGTGGTAGTTCAACACTGCAAAGAAAACAATGCCAAAAAATTAATTGGCCAAGTGATAGAAGCTGTGGATAGTAACATTACTGTCAAATTTTTGAAGCAAACAATACCAGAGAAGTATGGTTGGCCACATAGTAGATGACTTTGGCTTGAAATCTCATCAGTTGCTCAACTTGAGATTGGTCTAAAAAGACCAAGACTACCAGTACCACTTTGCGCCAGCAGGAGTATTGAGTATAAAGTTTCATCTCATTATCTAGTCAATCCCTTGCTTCTGCTTAAAAGCATTAAGACAATGGGCCCTTTGAAATTATGTCAATATTATAAGAGGTCACCTGCAAATGTCCAGGATGATCCACACACAATTGGGCTGATGACAGACTATACTTCGGCTATATTTCAAAGTGCCCATTGCCATGTTGCCTAATATCAGAACTCAAGGGATTGATTAGATAATGAAAGGAAACTATTCAAATATTATAGCACCATACAGGAACTACACAATAGGTCTACTGGTGAATATTGTTACCGGTAGGTTTTGTCTTTTTAAGCCAAGCTCAAGTTGAGCTACTGATTTGAGAATTCGGGCCAATTACATTATTCACAGGTCTTAGATATGTAAAAGAGCCACAAACAGACAGAATAGATACTGTATATACTCTCCTTCATATAAATGCATGTATCATGCTAACTTATTCACTGGCTTTAAAATGTAGCTTGCCAGTATTATTGCTGATGAATTAAAGTTCAGACAATAAGATTGAACTCTATCCTTGCTGGCCATTTGACTTGTCAGTATTGTAACATACTTTGTTAGTACAATTTATAAATAAGTTTAGGATTTTTAAAACTTGAACATCTTTAATATCAAGTTGTACACATTGTGCATTACATAATATACTACAAACAATTAATTGTATCCCTGATACATGTATCACCTGATCTCTGACTATAAATTAATGTTCTTGTACATGCTTCTAACAATTTATTATGTCCAAATTGCATCAAGTATGTGTACATGATCAAACAAGTGTCTTGGTAGTATTCTTCAGTAGTAGTGATTTTGATCAGATGGATGAGTTTAATTTAGAACAATTTAGTAGATGGCATACAGGTAGACATTATTTACAGGTCTAATAGCATATCATAGATACCCTCAATGAGCCACAAATGGACAGAAGAGATACACTTTCCTTCATATAATTACTAATAACATACTAATTAGTTTCCCGGCTTTTAACTTCCCAGAATTATTGTTATTAACATTCAGACAATAGGATTGAACCCTAGCCGTGCTGGCCATTAAAGGGTACCACCACCCAAAAATAATATTCTTATTATACAATGTAGAAAGGTAACATCTTTAGTATTCCATTCCTTCAACAAGCTCACAAAAATATGTTTTCAGAAAAAAATATATAATTGGAAAAAGCATCACCATTCTCAACCATGCTTTCATGCGGTCTGAATTGCGAAGACTATATGCGTGCAGAGCCAGAGCGCTCTGTGCAGAGCGAACGAATCATCCGGGATTCTATTGACGTACGCGTGAAAGCATTGGCGCACTCGCAAATGCTTGGCCCGTATGGAACCAGGAAATAGCAGTGGTTCCGTAAGTGGTGGAAATTAATTGATTTGTTTATGAATTACACAACCCTTTGCAAAATGTCGGGTATCTATTTGATATCACAAAACGGTACCAAAACATATAATAATGTGTTGTCCTTTGCCTGGTGGTCCCCTTTAAACTTACCAGCATGGTTACATACTTTGTTAGTACATGTCCAATTTATAAGTCTTCCCAGGGTTTTCTGAATTCTAATATCAAGTTGTACACATTGTGTATTGCATGATATACTTCAATCAATTCATGTTACCCTTGATACATGCATCATTTGACATCTGACTTTGATTTATTGTTCTGCTAAGCACTTGCTTCCCAATCTGTTTTGTCCAAATTGCATAATATAAGGAAGTGTACATGATCAAAAAAGTGTTTTTGTAGTATATGTGTATGAAATACTTTGGTAGAAGTGATATTTATCCAATGGATATGTATAGTTTAGAAGAATTTGTGGATAATTGACAAAGCAGTGTTACTAGTGTAATTCCGTTACCATGTTCATTAGATAGCTTTCTAGTATACATAGAGAAATATGTGACCATTGATTTGAGCCAGGACTGCAGAGTTTGATAACAAGGACTATGTAAACGAAGACTGACTTGAATTTCGCAAATACAAATAGTTATTTTTTTAGAAATTTCACACTGCGTTACCAAATTAACAAATTAAGCAGGCGTATTCATATATTACTTCATAATTTGGCATAAAAGTATCTTGCATTTTGGTTTTTTTTAATGTTTGAACATAAAAATAACATTTTAAAGGGATTTTAGCTTATCTGGTATTCAAAAAATTAAACTTTTTAAGGTAAATTTCAGAAGGCGTAATTCCGTTACCATTTATGTAATTCCGTTACCGCTGCCTTTTTTGGAAACATGGTCAGTTACGACCAAACAAGATGAACATAAAGGAAAAAATTAATGTTATCATGAAGTTGACACCCATAGCAATGAATTTTAAAATAAATCTACACAAAATGTCTTTTAAATTTCAGAGGAATTCATGTGAAAGTTGAAGGTGGGAAAAAAGGCCCATTCTCTGCCGTAATTCCGTTACCGACGTATCATACGTGCTAGCACTTTCCTCATGTATGAAATTTCCATATTTTTGTTTCTATATGACAGCAGGTATATCTCCAGAACTTATTAAAGTGTTGATAAGCCTTTAGGTCATAGGACTAATCCATATTATGAAAAAGAATCAGCAAAATTTCTCTGAATTGTAATTCCGTTACCATGTTGTTTCAAGTTACTCTACTCATGTACGCGTTGACCATTCTCCAATGGAACGCTCAGTCAAGGTTTTAATAATCATGGTAGAGAGCTTGCTCAATATTTACAAATTACTGATCAATTATTTCATGTGTTGGGTATATAAGAAACTTGGTTTCAACCTGACAATGAAATGATTCTCCCGGGATGTGATTGTTTCTCAAGACATAGAGAAAACCAAACCCGAGGTGGTTGTGCAATTTATATTCATAATTCTCTGTATTATGAACAACCTATAGATGATGGTGATTATGAAATTCAACACGTAAGATTACGTGTTGGGGGAGAATCATTATCTATAGTGAATTTTTATAATCCATGCCAGAAATTGAATGATAATATTTTGAAACGTTTGCTTGTAAATATAGACAAAAATGAAAAATGTTTGATATTAGGAGATTTTAATTCTCATAATATCTTGTGGGGTAGTAAAAGAAATGATTGTAATGGAAAAATAGTAGATCAGTTTGTAATGGACCATGATTTAATTCTTCTTAATGATGGAATGGGAACTAGAATAGACCCACATTCAGGAAAACTTTCAAGTTTGGATTTAAGTTTTGTCTCCCTAAACTTGGGAAGTAGATGTTTATGGGAGGTTACTCCTAACACTTTTGGAAGTGACCATTTTTGTATTATAATTCATGTGCAATCAGATCAACCCGAGAGGCCTGATTTGGACAACCCCCCAGTTTCTGGTCTTAAAGGACAAGATGATGAAGATCATTGGTCCTTTAAAAATATGAATTGGGCAACTTTTGCAGGCAAATGTGAGGAAATATTATGTGCAGAATTAATTGTACAAAATGACGTCCAAAAGACATATGAAATGTTTATGAAATATTTAAAAAAGGCAATAAAAGAGACTTTGTCTGTAAATAAAACAAAGAAAAAACATGAATCGGTCTTTTGGTGGACTTTAGACTGCACACAAGCTATTAACTCTTACCACGCCATGAGGCTGCACGCACGCTATTGGTATAGTGCTTTATACAGGCAAGCACGCTATCGATTGACTGCTCTCTTCAAGCAAGAGAGCCATCGCCTTGCTGCTTTGTGCATGCATGCACGCTTTGTGATATAGCACTTGAACGTGTCTCCAAATAAACCTGGCACAGGGGGGATTAGTGGCTGGCACAATGGGGATTAGCGGCGTGGCACTGGGCTGTATTCATTATGGCAGGATAGGAGTTAAAGAAAGAAATCGAGCCTGTAATAAACTATCTCGTTGTATTTCTGTTGAAAGTTTGGATGATTATTTAAAAAAGAAAGGACAAGCCCAGAAAATGTTACGAAATGCGGAACGAAAATATTGGAAGGGTTTTTGTCAAAAGATGGATCGTTTTATGTCAGAATCTAAGATTTGGACTTGCATAAAAAAATTGAATGGTGTTAAAGTTACCTCCCCTAAAAATTTGCCAATACTTGTTCAAGAAGATAAACAATTTGTAACTGACCAGGAAAAGGCCGATGCTTTAGGGAAATATTTCCAGACATCTAGTCAAAATATTTTGAATAAACAAATATTGCCCACATTACAAAATGACGGTTTGACTAATGTTTTGGATACAGACTTTACTATTCAAGAGTTAAGTAAAGCTTTAGACAATTGTAAGCAATCGGCCCCTGGTCAGGACAAAATTCCATATGTAGTCTATAAAAATTTGTCTGCCACAAGTAAGTTATTGTTTTTGAAGGTTTTGAATATTTGTTGGAATTCTGAAGTTATTCCTAAACAATTGAAGCACTCTATTATTGTTCCTATACGGAAACAAGGTAAACAATCACAAGAATTGTCTTCCTATCGACCAATAGCTTTAATGTCGTGCATGAGTAAGATATTGGAAAAAATGATAAAGGAAAGACTATAATTGGTTTGTTGAAAAACACAATATTTTGCCTCCTTTTATGAGTGGTTTTCGAAAAGGACGCAATATAGTGGACAATATAGTTGAATTAGAAAATTCTATACAAACAAATTTAAATACAGGACTTCATACTTTAGCCTTGTTTCTAGATATAGAAAAGGCGTATGATAAATTATGGATTGAAGGATTGATGTTTAAATTAGCACAAATTGGAATAAGAGGAAAAATGTATACTTTTTTAGAACATTATCTTGAAAATCGCACCTTTCAGGTAAAAGTGGGACAAACAAAGTCACAAATATATGAACAATGTAATGGGCTTCCACAGGGAAGTGCTTTAAGCCCGCTGTTATTTAATATTATGATGAAAGATATCCCTGTCGTCCCCGGAATACAAATATCTTTGTATGCAGATGACTGCGCTGTTTGGATTTCAGGGATGAATTTATTTGATATGACAGAACAACTACAGAATTATATTGGAATATTACAAAATTGGTTCCATAAATGGAGATTTAAGTTATCAGTACACAAAACAGTTCCTGTCTTGTTTACTAGAAGTAGACATGTAGAATATCCTATTTTGAAAATAAATGATTTTTAGGAATTATATTTGATAAACACCTTACTTGGCAAAAACATATTGAGAATATAGTACTAAGATGTAAAAGGAAATTAAATATACTTAGAACTTTAACAAAAACGGAATGGGGAAGCTCATCGAAATCTCTCTTAATGGTATACAGAGCAATGATACGATCTCTTTTGGATTATGGATGTGAGGCATATAATAGCGCCTCTGACACGGTCAAAAAACCTCTTAACTCAATTCAATTTCAAGCACTTCGGATATGTGCCGGTGCACTCCCTTCAACGCCATTAGCATCTTTGCAAGTCGAAATGGGAGAAATGCCTCTGGACATTAGAAGAAATTTTATGACAGAAAAATATAAATTTAGTTTGCAGAGACACTTAGATCACCCATTGTTAAAAGTTTTTTCGGCCAGATTGGCAAGTGAAATTAATTATGAAATGTAAAGCAGGAAACAGACCTTTTGCATGCAGAATAAGTAATATCGATAGTGTCTCTGTTGAACCTTTTTTGTCATCTCCACTACCTCCGTGGCTTCTTAGCCCAGCACACATATCTATTGAATTGAGTCAAGAATTCACAAAGGATAACAACCCAGCCTACCTTCAACAAAAAAGTATTGAATTAATTCAAAAGAAATGGTCAGCACAATTGCACATATTCACGGATGGTTCAAAGGCACCCGGTTCAGGGAGATGCTCAGCGGCTTTTTATGTACCGGCCTTTTCATACTCACAGTCGAAAAGACTTACAGATTTTACATCATCATATAGAGCAGAATTGGCAGCAATCGCTTTAGCTCTGGATTGGTTACAGTCTGTTAAAGTGTATGTTGGAGTGGTAATCCTTTCAGATTCTTTGAGCTCACTCATGGCGTTACAAAATAATAAAATTTCAGAATCATTTGTATTAGAGATTGTGAGTATTCTTACAAATTTTGATAAGACAGGTAAAGATATCTTTTTTGAATGGATACCGAGTCACTGCGGAGTAAATGGAAATGAAATGGTGGATTACTATGCAAAACAAGCATTATATAAAGATATTGAAATACGTAATGGTCTTGCTCTTTCAGAATTAAAGACAATTTTAAATGAACGAGCCGTAAATACATGGCAACGTTGATGGGAAGATTCTAATTATTTTTTAAAAGAAATACAGCCATTTGTTAAACAACAGGTTTTGTGTAATTTAAATAGACAATCTGAAAAGATTTTCAGAAGACTACGTTTGGGAATTTTAGGCCTTCATTTTGATTTATATAAACTTGGGATTCACCCCACAGGGAAATGTGATTTTTGCTCTTCGTTAGAAACGGTCACTCATTATTTTATGGAGTGTCGTAGATATTTAATTGAACGAGCAATGATGTTCGTTGAAATTAATATTTTTGAAAATGATATGAAAATGATTCTAAAATCCACAGATATACATGTTCAAGCGGCTATTGTCCGTTTTGTACAAAGGACAAAACGATTCGCTATACAGCAAACTTTCGTGTAAGTGTTTCTGTAAAATATTATAATATACACTGTAATGGTCTGTTTGTCTTTGGTTCGTTTTTTGTCATACCAATTTACTATTATTATTATTATTATTATGTTTGCACCCACTGCACTGCACGTTATTTAGTGTGAGCCCACAATGCTTTGCTTGATAAAAACCTGACTTGGATGAGGCCGAGAGCATATAAGTGTGCGATCGCGCTACATTTTGTTTTTGTTTCCTTGTGTAAGGCTAACGCCCCCCTCTCTATGCCAGAGTGACCTAGGTGTATATCGCCTTCTCTGATCCTCGACAGTATTATGCGAGTGAACAGAGGGGTGCGTACCCCGAAAGCCTAAGAAACGTACTTTGAGGGCTGGTAAGACGGCATCATGTGACAGGGGAGGGATCAGTGTTGCTAATTACATTTGGACAGTGGTGCGATCGCCCAATTATATGTATTCTCAAGCCATGGATATATATTTAGGATATCTAGATGTAGCTCCTGGCCATGCCTCGATAATTCTTTTATGCCTTGAAGATTTGTAAAAAAAAAACTATTATTTATATTATGTGTGAAAAAAAAGAGAAAATAGACAAAATAAATGCATACTTGTATATATAAATATTGATGATATAAATACATAGAAATTTAATTTTAAATTTAAAAAAATGTATGGTAGTTGGCGACAATAGTCACCATTGACTAATCGCCATAAAAATTAAATAACAACAACAACAACGTCTTGTCTACAGGATTCCAGATCTCCATGCTTTGCACTGAATAATCAAAAAAAGCCATCATTTACCAGATTTATCCAGAATTTGGGCTTATTATGGAAGATAGCATTACCTTAATGCCAAATCCAACATAAAAATACAGATAATAACAACTTAACAACTTAACAACTTGGGGGCCGGTTGGTCGGGGTAGTGTCGTGGCGACGTATCGTACGCTGTTTCGTTAGGCGGGCCGATCCAGTGTCCCGTTGATTGGTTGTTTGCCCGTGTGCACCGGCCAATCAGCGTGTTCCGTTATCGACCTATCAGGAACGCAATCGCTCATGCGAGATTGTGATGTTGGGAGCCACGGTAGAGCATAAAAGCCGAGTGTCTACATTCGATATTACGGTATTTTCGCAAACCTGAAGACGACGAGTAGTGGGGTGGTTAAGGGGTCCATGACTGCATTTTGGGGTACGATTGTTTTACTTGGCATACATACTCCTTGGATCAAAAAAAGAAAATTCGTCAAAAGAGACACTCTGTATCTATGCAAATTAGGCCTAATTTCCATAATTGATATACAGAGTGTCTCTTTGGATAAATTTTCTTCTTTTGATCCAAGGAGTTTGTATGCCAAGTAAAACAATTGTACCCCAAACTGCAGTGAACACCCATATTTGTGGCCCCTACTAGAAGAAATGACGTCACTTAGGCGAGAAATTACGTCACTTACGTTCTCTCTCGTCGTCTGGCCAATCTGAGCACTAGTTCATGCCCGATTTCAGGTTCGTCGGAAAATCCAGTGCACCGTCTTCAGAATTACGTAATCAGAGAAGTATCAACATGTATATGTGTGTGTGTGTGTGTTTTATACGTGTGTATGTGTATGTGTGGTGGATTATGTAACTGGTGTATGCGTGTGTGTTTGAATGTGTGCGTGTGTGGCTTTGTGTACGTGTGTGCGCATTTGTGCGTGTGTGTGTGTTTGTGAGTGTATATGTGTTTGTTTGTGTTTGTTCGAATGCGAGTGCATGCGTGCGTGTGTGTATCTGCGTATGTGTACGGGTATGGGTTTTTGTTTGAGTGTGTGCGTGTGTTTGTGTTTGTTTGAGTGCTCGCGTGGATGAGTGTGCGTGCGTGTGTTTGTGTTTATGTGGATGTGCGTTTGTGGGTGTTTGTGTGCATTTGTGAGTGTGCATTCATGTGTTTGTGTGGGTGTGTGTTGTGTATCTGTATGCGTATGTGTGGGAGTTTTATTAATGTTGTGTTTGTGTGTATACGCGTGTGTAAGGGTTTGTGTTTGTGTTAGCGCATGTGTGGGGTGTTTGTGTGCATTGTTGTTTGTTTGAGTGCGAGTGCGTGCGTGCGTGCGGGAGTGGATGTTTGTGCGTGTGAGTATACGTGTGTGTAAGTGTGTGTGTGTTTTGTGTGATTGAATGCGTGTATGTGTGTGTGTGTCTGTGTTGGAGTTTGAATAATTCAGTCGGGTCGTGTGTTTGCGCATGTGTATGTTTGAAAGTGTAAGGTGTGTGTGAGTGTTTGTCATGATTGTGTGTAGAAGGGAACGACGTCATTGTGAACGCGCGTTAACTAAAAACGAAAATGGTTCAAAGGCAGCGAACAGGTAGTGAACAGCACGGGTTGACTACATCCAATAGACCGCTTCTGTGATGTATGCAAATAATATTCGTATGACGTATAGACTCCCCGTTGGCAAACTTAACAATAGTAACTAGGTTCGGCAAGATAAGTATGCCGGAGCTTACCGGACCTAGTTACTATTGTTAAACAGTGCCAACGTGGAGTATTACGTCATACGCATATTATTTGCTTATACAGGGTGGCCCAGAAATAACGGAACGGGGTACTTTCCATTATAAAGAAATATACAGACTAGGTTGACTGGATAGATAATCTTTTAAAAAGAACTTTGATATCATCAACAGTAATGTTTTTGTTTGGGTGTTCGGAATAACGAATTTCTTTTAAAAAGATTATCTATCCAGTGAACATATTATCACAATGGCAAATATCCCGTTCCGTTATTTCTGGGCCACCCTGAAACGGTCGTTCTAGGACGGGAAACTCGTTCTCGTTCACATAAGCGAAAACTCCCTATTATCATTGACCGGACGGGGTGCACTTCAAAAATCAAAAAAAGTACTATAAATCTGTGAAAGGAGCGATCCTTAAATCTTTAAAATAAACGCTGAATATTCATAGACAAGATTCGTCTGTGACTGTAAAAGAGCACATGCGTTTCTTTGTATATATAGAATGTGCAGGTGTACAATATCATAATTAATACAAATACATATATATTATATATATTGTCCTCAGATTGGGCGCGGGTGCGTGCAATCTGCTGACAAGAAGTGTAATAACAATATTATTGGTACTTACATTTATTTGAACGCAATTGCGTTCATACACTAGTTAAAAATTGTAATAAATTAAATACATTATTATAGATACATTTATATTTAATAGTTGTCAATAAATTACATTTATCAGAGACCGAGCGCGGGTGCGTTTAATCTGATGATAATATGTTCACTATATAGTAGTATACACAAGCTGTAGTACGCTCTGACTGTAAAAAGAGCACATGTGGTTTATTTGTATATATAGATAGTGTACGTGTACAATATTATAATTAATATTTAAAAAATATATTGATATATATTGATATTGATATATACTGTCATCAGATTTGTATTAGGCCGAACGCGGGTGCGTCCGTACTAATAATGATTTAGAAGGCATACACCCTTGTAAATGTATATTATAGATACAAATACAGAGATACATATAGTTGTAGATAGAGTAGCCTCTTGTCAGACCGAGCGCGGGTGCGTCCGGTGTGATGATACTACTCTAGAAGGCTCACGAGCTATTTAAATGTGTAATATAGATATACATATATTGTTATATACAAATACTATAGTCATGATGATAATGCCATAAGAAGGCATACAATTTGACTGAAAATGTATGTTCATAGGTACCTGTAGATATTCATTTTATATTGAATATCTTATATGCATAATATGATACTATTTTAGTTATTGTGCGGGGATCCACAAATTACTTATAGGGGAAAAAGAAAAGAAAAAAAAAAAGATATATATATATACTATAATAATTGTGAATAAAATAGGATGACATTAGGCCGAGCGCGGGTGCGTCCGTACTAATAATGTCCTAGAAGGTATACACTTTGTTGGTTAGTGTATAGTTAAGTTATAAATATATGTTTTAGTGCGCGGGGGTGCACACATTATTTATAGATGAGATATAAAATACAGGGAAACCCCGGATAACACACAGTTATAATCAGGCCAAAACAGATTCTCCTCGTTATAAACGGTACCTCGTTATAAGCGAGCTTGTTATAACGGGGTTTCCCTGTACATACATAGTAATAGTTGCTTATAGAGTAGTTTCTCGTCAGACCGAGCGCGGGTGCGTCCGGATTGATGATGCTACTCCAGAAGGCATTCAATCTCTGTAAATATGTAGTATAGATTATATATATAAGTGCGCGGGGGTGCACAGACAGTTTATAAATGAGATATAGACACATACTCTGTAAACTTGTAGTATAGATATAAATACACATGCCTGTGCGCGGGGGTGCACATATGTTTTATAGACAAGATGTTGATATATATATGAATTTGTTTCGGTGAAATGCGCGGGGGCGCATACACAGATACACACAAATATATAATATATATAATACAATAAAATATTGTCCTCAGATCGGACGCGGGTGCGTACACTCTGTCGATGATAGTGGTCATAATATACATAATATATTATAAAAGATATATAAATTTATATATGCATTATAATTTAAAAAAATAAATGATAGCTCCTTTGGCTATTATATATGTTTGCATGCGTTTATTGGTGTGAGCGCGGGTGCGCACATATTGATAACCGTAGGTGGGAATGATTATAAAGATTAATACTTAAATTATTATTATTATTATTATTTTTTTTTTTACAAGGAGACAGGGAGTGCGCCCTCGTTTGGCATCCACGGACGCAACCACGTTTCCCCCATCACGATGGGGTTTTTTCGTGGCCTCCGCGAACTAGTGCATTCGCACTAGTCAGGTGCCAAACGCCTTGCCCATTGTATATGTTTGGCCTTCGGCCAATTATATAGACATGGCGTAAATAGTCAATTTTGACTGAGTCGCCATTTAAACAAAAAACTAACTAACTCATTTGACAAAGTATTGCAGTAGCATACGAAACGTCGTGATCGTTTAGATTCCTAGTTTGACATTGCGAGACAAACGAATATCATTAGCGATATTATTTCCGATACTATATCCGCAATGGATTATATATTTACTATTATTGATTGAACATACGGGCACCCTGCCCTGAAATTGATACGTAGATATGAGCGTTGTAGCGAGAAGGTGGCTAGGGGGGTTCTACCGTGGGTTTGGCATCAACCGTTGGGGGCCGGTTGGTCGGGGTAGTGTCGTGGCGACGTATCGTACGCTGTTTCGTTAGGCGGGCCGATCCAGTGTCCCGTTGATTGGTTGTTTGCCCGTGTGCACCGGCCAATCAGCGTGTTCCGTTATCGACCTATCAGGAACGCAATCGCTCATGCGAGATTGTGATGTTGGGAGCCACGGTAGAGCATAAAAGCCGAGTGTCTACATTCGATATTATCATTTGATTTGGTGGTCCTGTCCCTGCTCGAGCGTCTTAGAACAAGACGACACGACTGCCCCGTCCGGGAGTACAACCGGAGGGTGCGGCTAATCAATGGAGTGGTTCCAATACTGTTATCTCCATCGACCATATTTTGGAACCACAAAAACTCCAGATTAGCCAACCCCTTCGCGGAGTACTGCCCGGACGGGGTGCACTTCAAAAATCAAAAAAAAGTACTTTAAATCTGTGAAAGGAGCGATCCTTAAATCTTTAAAATAAACGCTGAATATTCATAGACAAGATTCGTCTGTGACTGTAAAAGAGCACATGCGTTTCTTTGTATATATAGAATGTGCAGGTGTACAATATCATAATTAATACAAATACATATATATTATATATATTGTCCTCAGATTGGGCGCGGGTGCGTGCAATCTGCTGACAAGAAGTGTAATAACAATATTATTGGTACTTACATTTATTTGAACGCAATTGCGTTCATATACACTAGTTAAATATATTATTATAGATACATTTATATTTAATAGTTGTCAATAAATTACATTTATCTCAGACCGAGCGCGGGTGCGTTTAATCTGATGATAATATGTTCACTATATAGTATTATACACAAGCTGTAGTACGCTCTGACTGTAAAAAGAGCACATGTGATTTATTTGTATATATAGATAGTGTACGTGTACAATATTATAATTAATATTAAAAATATATATATATATATATTGATATTGATATATACTGTCATCAGATTTGTATTAGGCCGAACGCGGGTGCGTCCGTACTAATAATGATTTAGAAGGCATACACCCTTGTAAATGTATATTATAGATACAAATACAGAGATACATATAGTTGTAGATAGAGTAGCCTCTTGTCAGACCGAGCGCGGGTGCGTCCGGTGTGATGATACTACTCTAGAAGGCTCACGAGCTATTTAAATGTGTAATATAGATATACATATATTGGTATATACAAATACTATAGTCATGATGATAATGCCATAAGAAGGCATACAATTTGACTGAAAATGTATGTTCATAGGTACCTGTAGATATTCATTTTATATTGAATATCTTATATGCATAATATGATACTATTTTAGTTATTGTGCGGGGATCCACAAGTTACTTATAGGGGAAAAAGAAAAGAAAAAAAAAAAGATATATATATATACTATAATAATTGTGAATAAAATAGGATGACATTAGGCCGAGCGCGGGTGCGTCCGTACTAATAATGTCCTAGAAGGTATACACTTTGTTGGTTAGTGTATAGTTAAGTTATAAATATATGTTTTAGTGCGCGGGGGTGCACACATTATTTATAGATGAGATATAAAATACAGGGAAACCCCGGATAACACACAGTTATAATCAGGCCAAAACAGATTCTCCTCGTTATAAACGGTACCTCGTTATAAGCGAGCTTGTTATAACGGGGTTTCCCTGTACATACATAGTAATAGTTGCTTATAGAGTAGTTTCTCGTCAGACCGAGCGCGGGTGCGTCCGGATTGATGATGCTACTCCAGAAGGCATTCAATCTCTGTAAATATGTAGTATAGATTATATATATAAGTGCGCGGGGGTGCACAGACAGTTTATAAATGAGATATAGACACATACTCTGTAAACTTGTAGTATAGATATAAATACACATGCCTGTGCGCGGGGGTGCACATATGTTTTATAGACAAGATTTTGATATATATATGAATTTGTTTCGGTGAAATGGGCGGGGGCGCATACACAGATACACAAAAATATATGATATATATAATACAATAAAATATTGTCCTCAGATCGGACGCGGGTGCGTACACTCTGTCGATGATAGTGGTCATAATATACATAATATATTATAAAAGATATATAAATTTATATATGCATTATAATAAAATTTAAAAAATGATAGCTCCTTTGGCTATTATATATGTTTGCATGCGTTTATTGGTGTGAGCGCGGGTGCGCACATATTGATAACCGTAGGTGGGAATGATTATAAAGATTAATACTTAAATTATTATTATTATTATTATTATTTTTTAATTTTTTTTTACAAGGAGACAGGGAGTGCGCCCTCGTTTGGCATCCACGGACGCAACCACGTTTCCCCCATCACGATGGGGGTTTTTCGTGGCCTCCGCGAACTAGTGCATTCGCACTAGTCAGGTGCCAAACGCCTTGCCCATTGTATATGTTTGGCCTTCGGCCAATTATATAGACATGGCGTAAATAGTCAATTTTGACTGAGTCGCCATTTAAACAAAAAACTAACTAACTAACTCACTCATTTGACAAAGTATTGCAGTAGCATACGAAACGTCGTGATCGTTTAGATTCCTAGTTTGACATTGCGAGACAAACGAATATCATTAGCGATATTATTTCCGAAACTTAAGTATTGTTTCTGATTTATTTTCTGAAAAAAAATTACGTCATCATTCCTCCGCGTTTTTGATTTAACCAAACAATATCCAGCCTCCAGGCCATGTTTGAAAGTGACGGCGCTAGTAGCAGTGACTAATGACGCAGGAAGACTGTTCCATGAACTTATAACACGCTTGCTGAAGAAACTGCTTCTGAGGTTGAGCTTACAACGGGTAGTAAAAAACTTCAGAGGATGTCCACGAGTATACGTAGGTAATCAGATCTGACAAAGAAATGTTCTGGATCGATTCTGTCAATACCGTGCAGGATTTTGTAGACTTGGATTATATCTCCCCTCTCCCTTCGGCAGTGAAGAGAGAAAAGCTCAAGTTTTCTCAGTCTCTCTGGGTACGATAAGGAGCTCATTCCTGGAATCAGCCTTGTTGCTCTTCGCTGTACTGCTTCAATCTTTTTGTCGTCTGTAACAAATCTTGGGCTCCATGATACGCTGCAGTACTCTAGATGTGGGCGTACATGTTTACAGTGCTTTGTAGAGAGGTATGAAGATGTCCGGGTCAATATTGACAAAAGCACGCTTGATGAGGCCTAGCATCTGGTTCGCTTTTTGTATTGCTGAGGATATATGTTTGTGGAAATTCAGCTCACCGTCTATCAATACTCCCAGATCCTTTTCACAGGTGACATTTTCCAGCATTGCATTGTTCATCATTATGAGCACTGTTGATTGTTCTTTCCTATATGAAGTGCCTTACATTTCTGGGAGTTCAAAGGCAGCTGCCAAACTTGACCTAGGCTATAGCCACTAAATCTGACCTATAGCCATTAATCTGACCTATAGCCACCAAATTAGGGTTAGGGTTAGGGTTTAGGTTAGGGAAATATATCCCCCGAAACTAAAGTCGGACATTTTGGCTATGCATAATCCGTGAGTGAATAGTCTCTCTCAAGTCGCAGAATGTATTTATGTCTGCAGGATTGGTGCCTATATAGTGCTTACCGATTACTTCTCACCACCGATAGATCGGTGCTTCTCATCATTTCAGCACATCTTTTTGTGTTGATAGTATGAACAATTTGAATGATAAACTTGATTCAATTGATGTTTGTAATGTATCTCAAGATGTTTTAGATGATGTGATTAAGGATTTTATTTTGTTATTCATTGAATCTGCAAAATCCATAGGCGTTTGTAAGTCAGTCAGTAAAATTGCTAAGCATAAAAATCAAGCTGAGCAAGCCAGACTAGATAAACCTTGGTTTGATTGTTCTTGTAAAGTAAGAAGAAAGGAATTAAGGAAAAACATAGACTTGAGAGGTTAGGTACTGATGAAGCTAAAATAGTGTTAAGGAAAAAAGCTAAGTCTTATAAACGTTTTATTAGACAGAAGCTTAGAGAGTATAATAAGAAGCTTCATAAGTCTTTGCGGAATTTAAAGAAATCTAATTCAAAGGAATACTGGGACATTTTGAATAAGGCGTGTAAATCTGTTGAAAGAGGTTGTAATATTTCTTTAAATTTGTTCATGGAGCACTTCCGTAAGTTAAAGGGGTAGTACAGTTTTGGTAAGGCTGAACTTTAGTAACCAAACCTGGACAGTAACATTATAAACTAATAGTTATTACTCCACCATGCTCGAAAGGTATACAAAATTACAAACGACTAAGTCAAAAGCCTGTTATCATTAAAAAAAGAGCCATTAAAACACAAGAGGGCGCTTTCTAAAAAGGCATTGGTTTCAACCATTTTTCATACAAAATAATGCATGTGATGTTGTATTGAAATAATGATTAAATAGATAGATCATCAACAACTATTTTAAAACGCTTTTGAAAATTTTTGAAAAAGTGTAAGCATTTTTTTATTTTTTGAAAAAATCATCTAATTATTTGGGCCCCAAATAATTATAAGATCAAATGTATTTATTGATATTTCAGCCGTTTCTGGACCGATTTTGACCAAATAAAGTTTATTCTGCCATTAAAATTGCATGTTCTCTCAAATTCAACACTCGATCAGTTTTTCATTATCTCACAAAAAAATTGTGAGGTGCAGCGCCCTCTCTACCAAAACTAAACTACCTTTTTAAGTACCAAGTCTGATAATTCAGATGTTGCAGAAGGTTTTGATTTTCATCCTCCAAAGGATAATCATTCTGTGATTGTGAATGAGTATATTAATAAAGAGTTTCAATTTGAAGAAGTTTTGAAGTTGATAAAAAAAAAAGTTGCGTAATAATAAAGCATGTGGAATAGACAATGTTGTTAATGAGTATTTGAAGAATTGCCCTCACTCAATGGTGGTCATGCTAGTAAAGATTTGTAACATTATTTTTCATTCTGGTGTGGTTCCTACTGACTGGTTTTTGGGAATGATTAAGCCTTTGTACAAGAAGAAAGGATCAATAGATGACCCTGATAATTACAGGGGAATCACTCTTTTGAGTTGTGTAGCCAAGTTATTTACTGCTTGTATTAATGCTAGACTCTCACAGTATTTAGAATGTGCAGGTGTGCTAGGAGATGAGCAAGCTGGTTTTAGGGGAAATCACAGTACGTTTGATCATATTTTTACTTTGCACAGCTTGATAGACTTGTATTTGCACCAGCGAAGAAGAATTGATTGTGCTTTCGTTGATTATAAGAAGGCATTTTAAATGTTGATAGAAGTAGTTTATGGTCAAAGTTAATTTCCTCAGGTATTAATGGAAAAATTCTTACTGTTGTTTATAATATGTATAAAAATGCAAAATCTTGCATCAAACTTGGGTATAAACTTTCTGACTTCTTTGCTTGCAATATTGGGGTGCGTCAAGGAGAGAATTTATCTCCACTTCTTTTTGCAGTTTTCCTTAATGACTTTGAATACTTTGTAAGCAGGCATTATAAGGGTTTAGATATGTGCTCCTCCCTAATTAGGGAACATGTGAGTGATGATGATGTAGAGGTATTCTTGCGTTTATATGTATTATTGTATGCCGATGATACTATAATTTTGGCTGAATCTGCTGAAGAACTTCAGGCTGCTTTATTTGCAGTACACAATTACTGTGAGTTGTGGAAACTTTCAGTGAACACAAGTAAAACAAAAATAGTAATTTTCTCAAGAGGACGTGTGCGTAAATACCCTGTGTTTATGTTTGGTAATAATCCTCTGGAAGTGGTGGATGAATATGTATACCTTGGTACTACATCTTTAAAAAAAGCTATTACAAAGCAAATTAATCAAGCTAGGAGAGCAATGTAAACTCTTTTGAGTAAAGTAAAGAAGCTATGTTTGCCATTAGATATTCAATGTGAATTATTTGACCACTCAAGGGATCGGCGAAAAGCGGTCGCTATAGACAGTTGGTCGCATTAGACAGGATGGCGGCCATTTTGAATTTATGGTCGCATATTGTGGACTGCACACATGGCCCTGGGAAGCGGGGGTGCTGGGGGTGCTGCAGCACCCCCTGCAAATTTGTTTGTATGTTATAATGTATATCATTATGCTTCGTTTACGAAATTGTCACACAGCCGATAGCCACAAATGACGCTTTTTTTTTTTTTTTTACTTTCTTTCACAAAATCCTATAACATGTATCCCTGGCACGCGACCCAATAATACTCGCGACACTCGATACCGGCGCGGTGCGTGGTAACCAGCTGATAGTACATGGGTCTGGTGGGACTTTGAACTTTCCCGGATGGCTAGTCAGCTCATGTGTGTGCGTGCCATGCAAATCTTGCAATATGCCAATCTATGTGTACAGTGATGATTGCAAGTTTTTTGTGTTGACAATGGAAACCAGATTGCTGGTCTATATCGCCCATGGTCAGCGTTTTGCACTATGAAGTTTTGTGACCAGAGTGAATTCGTCTCACAATCGTGAGTGTTAAACCATTCCTCAATGATTGATTCAAAAGAATGTGTGATTTACTGGTTGATTGATTCATTATCACAAGTCATGAGTGATGCCAATATTATGTAACATACCAACTACTAAGCTACTTAAATACAAGTAGAAACGACTGAAACGTATTTATAAGATCATGGTGGTCTCCGTCTATTGAAGTCAGCAAATAAACGAAACAATTCTGCTGATTTTTTTCTTCTGGCTTGTCAGTACAATTTGAAGTAAAAGGGCACCCCAAATAGAGATCCATCAAAGCAAGGGTAAGATAATGGTGAGAACCTTTTGCCCCCATCTTAAAAATGATCCTTCTACATCAAGCGCATCATTTACAGATCCACCTAACCATACAAAAATACGCCAGAAACAACAGTTCCACTAGGAGATACACATGGGATCAACAGCGTGTGTTTTAGTGTGTTCACGGGCGTATGATCTCGGGGGATAGGGGATACCCGGGGGGGGGGGGGGGGTACTCAAGTATATATTGGGTATATGGGGATGTGCCGCTGGGAAGGGTGACTTTTTCAAGAAAGATCCTTAGACATAGGTCCCATTTTCATTAAAAAAAACTTAGACATTGGTGCTTTTTTTCATTTATTCCTTTTCTCCCTCATTTTCTCTGGGATTTTGGGATTTGCCGATGTGAAATTGCTAAAATTTTCAAGCTCGCTCCGCTCGCTAGCATACATAATATTTCACAACCTGTTTATATATAACCCTTCATAACGCCATATCATAAGCAATAAAAACGAATATACCCATACAATTATATTGAAACAAATGGCAATTTTCCGCTGTGAAATGGCTAAAATGTTCAAGCTCTCTCCGCTCGCTCACATATAATATTTCACAACCTCGGATGTTTATAATTGCCAACGTTCCCTGGTGTAGGAGGGGGGACACCCCCCTCCCAAACCAGTGGCGGATCTACGGGGGGGGGGGGGGGGGGGGGGGGTTAGGGGGTTGAAACCCCCCCCCCCCCCCCCCCCCCCCACTTGGGCTGCCATGTGAAAATGTATCAATGAAAAAAAGTGAATAAAAAGTGACAAAAAATCACTTACGGGGGTTCAAAATAGCAAAAAAATTCGCCGCTTCGCGGCTCGTGGACGATGCTCTGCATCGTCATTGGGTCAAACCCCCCTTAGCAAAAAGCTAGATCCGCCCCTGCAAACCCTCCCCCCGCTAGGTGGCTTCGCGCCCTCAAAGTATAAACTTTCGCCCTCCCTAAGAAAATACCCTGGCGCCGCCCGTGTAGTATGGTACAGTTTACTAATGAAGAATTTTATCAAAAACTGCAAAATGATTGGCCATTGTTTTATATTACAGCTAAAAATGAAATATTTAAAGTTCGAAATCCTATGGGTTCGGATGGATATCCCCCACTTTTTGATGCGGGGGTGGCCTGTACAAGACAAACAATCCCCACTTTTTTTTAGAAGTTAAATCTTCTAAAAATCTTACAAAATGCATAATAATAATAATAATAATATATAACTGCAACAATTATGACCATACTTATACAGTGATATTTTAAACACCAATTTCCAAAATGTCTCCACGTGGGAGGGGGCACACCCCATCCCCCAAGAGCTGGATCTCGCTTGTACATGCTACGGAGGCTGAAGCAGTTCAGACTTCCTGCAGCCGACCTCGTGACAGTCTACACCGGTTTCGTCAGGCCCCTGCTCGAGTACGCATGCCCGGTTTGGCACTCGAGCCTCACAACTGCCGAATCCAACATGATTGAACAAATTCAAAAACGTGCACTTCCGATAATTCACTGACTTTCGCTAGGAGTGCGGCCAAATCCGGTGTCATTGATGACTGGTTCACCGAAAACAATCCGGTAAGAACACTGAGAGACACTAAAAAATACAAAGAACCAAAATGCCGTACGAACCGTTATAAAAATAGTCCGGTACCATATATGACAAGACTCTTGAATTCTCATTAAATGGACTGCTACACTGCTCTTAAAATGACTGTAATCATAATAGAGCATGCTATATTTGTGTGTAATTCTATTTTTTATATATATATATATATGCATGAATGTATTAATTAATTATTCATTATTATATTTGTCGCAATATTCTAACTTCCTGATATACGCTTAAACTTAACCACCAGTACTTATCTAAATGCCAGATTTTATTCTCACTTGCCAATTGAATGATTTGTATAATGGTGCCATATTACTCGACCTTTGATATTCACATTGTTTTAGTACCTCGCCATTATATAAACTTCAAGGTCTATGATTTATTCTCAACTGCCAATTGAAACGATTTATATTATATAATAGTACAATTACCCGACCATTGATACATTGTTTTAGTATATCGCCATTATTTTAAACTTTTAAGGACTTTAATATAATATCGAAATTTTGTTTTAATTTGTACTTGTTATTGTTTTAGTACCTCATCATTATTTAAACTTTAAGGTTTATGATATAACATTCAACATTAATTTGTATTTTACTTTTTATTAATAGACTCTGTAAATGTAATATTAACTTCCAGAATTTATTTAAATACCAGATTTATTCTCAACTGCCAATTTAAATTATTTATATAACAGTACAATTACTCGACCTTTGATACATTGTTTTAGTATAACGCCACTATTTTAAATTTTTAAAGACTTTAATGCAATATCCAAATTTTGTTTTAAATTGGACTTTTTATTTAATGGACTCGAGATATACACATGAATATTCATGAATTACTTATTCATTACTCTATTAATTTTGTTGTAATATTTGATAATCGTGATATGCTATTTAACATAAATATTAACTCCAAATAATTACTCAAATGCCAGATTCATTATCCACTTTAAATGATTTTATAGTAGTACAATGACGTTTTATCTTTTTATGCCAACGTTTCCGATTATTTCAGTGTAATGGATGTATTATTTGTCTTTATAAAATGTACTTCATTGTTATTATGTAATTGTATTTTGTAATAGTATATTATGCTTTATATGATTTCTTTGATTGTAAAATTGTATACAATTTAGCTTTCGGGCTACGATGTGCAGTTATATGAATAAAACCATTTATTTATCTATCTATCTATCTTCGGATCCCCCAAAAAATAAGAAGTTTTAATTTGAAAAATGCAAATAATTTCGCTTACTCTATAAAATATTTAAAACTATATATTTTCAATAGTTGTGGACTCTGTTGTTTGCCGTATAGGTGGAGCTAGCAAAGCAACTGGAAGAGAAGAAGGAAGAGCTTCGAATCCTGTGGCCATATTCACAAAACCCCGATAAGCTAGTTGGTTGATCAAATTACAATTTCGATGTCCGCTAGGCTTGGCTGGTATTCACAAAAGGCCGATAGGCATAATTCGCTATCGTAGTCAAGGCCTGGCCTGGCATGACAACCCATCTGTCTAAATTCCACAAGCATTTGGTATTCCACGACATTGTTAGTCGAAATGCGAACAATTACAACAATAGATCTGCGGTGCCGACTAAATACCGAAATCTATTCATGTGGGACCTACTGTATTCTGTTGGTCGCACATCCGGGTATTCCGTGACCCCGCATGCACACGTCTGCACTGCACTGGAGTGAAAACGCTATGTTTTCACTCCAGTGATTCACGTGAACAAAACAATGACCCGGAAGTGACGGGATGCCGACCCAGAGAATAGAGCTTTGTTGGACTTACAACAAAGGCGTGGAGTTGAATGACGACCTACCACCCAGCTAAATGTTTCTTATTCACCAAAGCCAGATAGGACAAATTTTAGCGACAACTGGACCAAAAATTTAGAGGTACTCGGTTGTACCTCTAAATGGCTAGCAAGTAACAATCTGCCCGGTTTTTGTCACTGCGTGAAGCGCGATCGTGAACATGGCTCTTCGAGTTAGGTGAATTAAGGCGTGCCATGCGTAGGGAGTGCGTTTTTCGTGATAGGAGAAACCCACTAGAAGTGTTTGATGATAGCGAATTAAGGGGGCGATATAGGTTTTCGCGTGAAATTATTATGGAGATCACAAATCGTATCCCATGTCATGATATATTAAGGCGTGGTGGAGCTTGGTCATAATGTAGTAAAGGGGGGGGGGGGGGGGGTACGGTACTTATGAGGAAGGAGATGTATTTGTTTTGTTATATTGGGGATCGTTATGACAAAATGTGCTTCCGCGTGATTCCCGTACCCGAACCCCCCCCCCCCCCCCCCCCCCCATTCACCCCTATTAAGACCATTGACTCCCCCATCGGGTTTGCCCGGTTCAGCTCATGCTAACCATATATTGATAATTTTGTATTTAAAAATAGCACACAACAAACTCAATAAAACGCATCATCATGAGGGTCCATCTACAAAGTACGGACGCAACATTTCTTGTCCGAAATTAAACCCCCTCCCCCTTTACGCACTATTTGTACAGCGTGAATCTCTCCCCTCCCCCCTCCCTCCCCCCCCCCCCCCCCCCCTTCCTCTTGTGCGTACGTGTACTTTGTAGATGGCCCCTAACAGGAAGAAGGTGGGACATTCTTTCTTTCACAAGTTTGAATTAACTGCGCATTTATGTGATGTTGCGATGTCAGACAAACTTGCGACAGATGGAACTGTTACTATGACAGCCACGATGAATAAATTAGATCATCCGAGTTGTTAGCTTGTTATCGGTATGGTTAGAAGTGCTTCTTGAATTAAGATTTAGCAACCCACTACGAAGAGTTTAAATGGCTATTGTATTACAGGGCTTAGACGCTCGTTGATTGGTCGATATGGTAAGGACATAGACAACGTGCAAAATCTACACACATTACTAAAGACATACCCATGCACGTGTGTGTTGTGCACTGGTTTGTGAAAACAAAGGTGATCACCCAAGCGAGTTTCGTGAGTTCGCCGCTAGTTATCGTCCAAACTGGCATTTTGGCAAGGAGATAAGGCCTAGCTGACAGATAGGCTATCGGGCTTTTATGAATATGGCCACTGATGAGAGATCTGGAGCTGGAGAAGAAAAAGACGGACACGCTCCTGTACTCCATGTTGCCGAAGGAGATCGCTGTTGATTTGAGGGACGGCAAGAAAGTTGAGGCTGGTAAGCTTTCAAGACTTTAAAAGTATAGATGGTTATTTTATTTAATCCGTTATAAGTGATACCCAAGAGAAAATATACGTATAATCAGTGGCGTAGACAGGTTCTTACACCTGGGGGGGATGACATTTTTACCCGGCAGAGACCACGTGCCAAAATGTTTCGAGACCGAGGGAATTGGGGCAAAATTTGGCAAAGACCTAAGGGGGCTCACGATTTTGTTTTTGTGCAGGGGCTCATGCCCAACCGCACTCACAGGGTTGCTAACTTTGAGCCGGGTGAGAGTGAGATAATGCGAGGGAGCGAAGCGACTGAGGGGGGGGGGGGGGGGGGGGGGGGAGGGTGTGGGAGGGGGTGTCACCCCTCCCACCGTAGGGAGATTTTGCATTTTTGGACTCGAAATTGTGCAATCTGGTGCATACCTAGATAGGAAATTCGGGAGTTAACCCGTTCCCTTCGAGTTTATGACATCCCCATAGACTTTGTACACAACTCACTCGGTTCCCGTGATCAAGGGGTTAAGATTGACTGTATCTTGTCCTGTCTTGTCTTGTTTATACTGCACAAATCACCTCCAGATGGTGGCTATAAACGTGCAGGCCTTTATGCAATCA
>JBAMJV010002546.1:0-47500 GCA_037951105.1 Echinarachnius parma
GTCCATTTAAATTTTTGCAATGCGTCTATTTAGAAGATCTTTTGATTTCGATTACCTAATTGACATAATCGAAAAGCTTTCTAGTGCTCCGACCTCTGGACTCTATGCCTGAAGATAATTGCCTCTTGACCCAACCAATTCAAGGCGTTTTCATACAATGTTCGCTTAACCCTAAACAGGCCAGGGGGGGGGGGGGGGGGGGGGGGGTGGAATCCACCCCCTCGACATTTCGCATGGTAATTCCGCAACGCGCACAGGTATCGCCCAAGACCCAATTCGCGACGACCAGGTATACCGTTCTAAAGTCACGTGATCTTTTGTAAGTGATTGTCGGCCCCAAAATCGCTCAATTTTGTGATTTATATACAAATCCTACGGAAACTGATTTTTCCCTAGAAATACACAAAACCTTCATTATTTTTCATTATAATCACTGCAATTATTTAACTTTAGGCTTGAAATGGTTTAATAATGGTCAATAATTTATTCCATTAAAAAAAACAATACAAAACAAAGAAATACATCAGGAAAATTTTGGCTGTCGCAATTTTGTATGTTGAAAACATGTTAATTAAGTCATAAAGAATCTTCATGCACAAAATTGGAATATTCTGAGCAATATTTAGTGATTTACAGACAAAAAGATGATTTCTGCATGAATTTGCATAATTAATTGATATTAATCAGAAATTGATTATTTTAAACAAAATAACAATGCAATCATGTAGATTGTCGGCCGCAATCTGAGGGGGGGGGGGGGGGGGGGGGGGGTGGGTGCGACTGAACATGTGCGCATTTGCCATAGGATTAGCACGCAGCGCACGAGGGTGCATAGCAACATACTACCATCGGCGATATCAATTTACAGTAAATGAGTTTTATAATTTACCAAATATATAAATTAGTAGGCGGTTTCCAGGCCAAATTTTTATCATCCCGTATTAGTAAAAACATATTCTTTCCCATGATTGGTATAAGAGCGTACATTTCATTTTTTTTGTGTGGGGCGTTTCCCACTACTGGCATTTCCCTTTAATAAAGTCTCAGAAAAGTGTCACTTTTGAATCCCTTTATATACTTCTTGACACTTCCAAACTGCTAATCTAAAGACTTCCAGGCTTCCCGGACCCCTGACAGGGGCCCTAAAGCAGACCCCTACACTCCAACCGGTTCAAAGGAGTCATGCCATGCCGCTAGCCATGTCCATGTTCCACGCTCATACGATGTCCGTCGACTATATATAGGGTGTCATTTTTTTGGTGAAAACTATCTTGTGCCCGCCACCCCGCCCAGTCGTGAACTCAATCATGAGCACGCCACTGTTTTTGAATTAATGATTTAATTCGACGAATAAATGTGGTCGGGTCAGCCCCCCCCCCCCCCCCCCCCTGTTTAGGCCGTTTGCAGATTGCTAAATAGCTTTTTTGTAAATGAGTAAGTGAGTGAAAATGTACGCATGTGTAAATCATTCAACTAGCCTATATAAACAAACTGTTCATTAAACCTTCAAAGGTTTATGGTCTAAAATTAAAATTCAAACAACAACAACAACAACTTGTAATAATATTTTTCAAGATTATTGTTTTTCTCCAAATGAAAATGTATGTAAGATTTCCCGGTAAATTTAATTTTAATCAGTATTTTCTTTTTAATTCAATGTTATTCAGTATTTTCTTTTTAATTGAATGCTCCTTATTAAATTATGTATAATAAATTTATATGGTTTTACATGGAATTTTGATCGCGTGTCGAAAAGAAATAAATTAACATTTTGTTTGATAATCAAAAGATGATCCAAACCGTCCTTTTTTTGTACTGAATTGATTTATCGAATCGTCAGTTTCACTGCTGTTCTGACAAACTTGCCCCGGAAAACCTGTATTATATATTACATTTGTATTGACATTTTGATATTAACGAAACAATTTAAAAAATGAAACATGGTTTAGGTTAAAGGGATAGTTGAGTTTTGGTAAAGAGAGTACAGTTTTTGTCAAACTGAATTGTAGTGACCCAAACCTGCACCATTACATTACAAACTAATAGTTATAACTCCACCGTGCTCGAAAGGAATTTAAAATTACAAACGACTAAGTAAAAAGCCTGTTATCATAAAAAAAAAGAACTGTTAAAACTCAAGAGCGCGCTCTCTAAAAACTCATTCGTTTCAACCATTTTAAATAAAATATTGTGCATAATTATGATGTTTTGTTGAAATTATGATTACCGTAGATAGAGAGATTTAAAAACTTCTTTCGTAAATTGTTGAAAAGAGGAAGCATTTTATAAACAAATTTTGTTACGGCTGGTACAAAATTATCGAATTACAAATGGTTATGTTTATGGATATTTGCAGGCATTTCTGAACCGATTTTGATTTAAGGGTACCACCACCCAAAAATAATATTCTTATAAATGAAAGTTAACATCTTTAGTATAGTCCATTCCATCAACAGCTGAACAAGTTCAGAAAAATATGTTTCCAGAAAGAAAACAAAATAATAATTGGAAAACGCATGCGTACATGTGTCTGCATGAACGAAGACTACCTTTGTCCAGAGCAAACGAATCGTCCGGGATTCTATTGTCTCCAAACATACGCGTGAATAGATTTGGCGCACTCGCAAATGTTTGCGCTTACGGAACCATGAAATAATAATGGTTTTCGAGAATTCGTCAACGAAGATAGATATATATGCGACAATTGCTTTCGGCAGAATAAGGGGGTCTGTAGACGACTATCAACCGAAGCGCTGGTGAGTTCAGTTGTACAGATAGGTCTATTTATTCAAACGAAGAGTACTTCTCAGTGACATTGATTTTTATGATAAAAGACTGACGCAGCATCACACACACTCCTCCTCCCCTTGGTATGCCATGATGCCTGGGAACTTGATGTAAAAAAAAGTCTGGAAGTGCCGTCGTCAGGTCTGCGATAGTATGGTTGTCGGGATCTTCACCATGCAACCAAGATTCGCATATCGCTAAAATGTCCAGGTTGATTCCAATTATCAGATCGATTACAGATGTGGTTTTATTTCTGAGAGAGCGTGCGTTCCAAAGAGTGAATCTTCCTTTTTCAATAGAGTGCTTGTATTGCTCTGTGTGTGTTCAGCAGAAGGGCTTGGTTATAGGTGTTGAATGAGGGCAAATCAATGGTGCAACATCCGTTGTCTCAGTTGAAGTGAGACCTCTGCATCTTGCGCTATATTGTGTGACATACTGCTGTTTAGTACGACCACGGTGTGTTGGAGGTTTGGAATTGATCCTAAGATCCTTGATGGTTTTCCAGGCATTTAGAGGAATGGACAACTTTGAGCAAGAGTTGCATACATCCAATACATGCAATAGGTCAGAGTTGCTGTATTTTTGTTTTAACTTTGTTATGATGCGCTAGAGCCAGGTATATCTACATTTGGTCCTGGGTTAGGGTTAATGGCTCCAGCAAGAAATAGTCTAAGCTGAAAAGTAGCAGATGCGCTAGGATAGTACGATATGTGCGACCCAATATATTTGCTGTTGTGCAGTTGATTTTTACAGTAAGACTTTTACAGTAAGCATATGCCTGGTGTTGGTGTTACTAATTAGCTCTATCATGCATAAGCAAGGGCCAGCAGAACACAAAGCAAGTGGGCATTCATGATGATCAATATATGAATGGAGCTGTGTGTCAAGTATATTGTCAGACAGTGGCTTTAGTAGCTTTGGTAGTGAATAGGCTACTTTTAGTCAGGTTGGAGTGAATAGGTCCAGTGCTAATCTCCCCTTCATGGCTTGTCCACTAGCACAGTTTTTGCCGTCAAAATAGTTCTCAAAATGATCACAAGCAGAAACCAAATACTTTGGTGCAAACATAAACTTCAGTCATAAACTCAAACATTATGGAAAATAGAAAAGTTCAAGGACCTATAGCGTCTAGATGGCCTAATTTTTACAATTCGGCTCTCTATATGTAATTTTTCATGAAGAAAAAGAATTTGGCAGTCATATATCATGAAATCAATCAATTTTGGGACAATTAGTAAAAATCTAATTGTCCTGGGAACGCCCCTTTTAAATCGCCAAAATGGGGCGTAAACTGGCTGCTAAATCTGTGTTTTTTGTCATGGATTTTTTTTTTCGGCAGACCTATTTTACAAGTCATCAACAATGGAATAAGTGCCAAAGTACGTTGTATTCTTTAGGTCCTTTAAGGAGCATGACAGAGAGCATGGCAACCACTTGGTGCACACAAAAGTTAATTATGTGTTCTATGCCTGGTGGTCCCCTTTAAATAAGTTTATTCTGTCATTCAAATTGTATGCTCTTTCAAATTTGACACTCAGTTTTTCATTATCTCACAAAATATTATTTTGTGCAGCGCCCTCTATACCAAAAAACTCAACTATCCCTTTAATGCGAGGACGATTAAAATTTATCATTCAAAGTTACTGTACCGGGATACATTATAATGACTTGTATGTGTGTAAATGAGATAACGTTTCAAGGTAAATTTTATTGTGATTATTATATAAACGGATTTTCATTGGATTGCAAACATGCGAACTTTAAGGGATCTAGTAACTTTGTTGACATGTGCAAAACGTGATGAATGGTTGATGCAATGTATATTGTTGTTATCTCATATGTCCACAGGGTATTGTGTGAAAATTTCAAGTCAAATGAACATTGTATGGCCAAGTAATGAGCGAAAATGCAAAGTGATATTCAGTAACTCACTGCACTCACTTTGTACACTGAAGAAAAACTCGCCCGGAGTTTTTCTTATCTGAATACTTCAATCATACATATCTTTGTAACGAAAGGGAAATTTGAAAAACCGAAACCTGTCCCGTGATTTTATTGTTAATACAAATACAACAAGGTATAAGGGAACCGCTGGAATTAGAATTTTATTTTGAGGATTTGGACAATGTTACTAAGTCCCTTTAAGTTTAATGTGGGAATGCAATTTATTGTCGAGTGTAATATTTGGCTGTAAAATATATCACACGTTAGATGTTGTTGTTTAGCCATGTTGTCGTACTTGCCATACATGCAGATGTATGGTGTCGTAATGCCTCCCCAAGTCGAAATTCCCATAGAAACCCATTTAGGACAATGAGTCCTATTGGTCTCTATGGGTTTCCTATGGGTTTCTTACGGGTTTCATATGGGTTTCTATGGGTTTCTATGGGACCCATAGACATTTCCCAGGTCGAAATTCTCATAGAATCAAAACCCATAGGAGACCCATAGGAGACCCATAGAAACCCATGTTCCACTTTCCCTATTGAAACCCATAGAAACCAATAGGCATATGGGTTTATATGGGTTTTGGTTCTATGGGAATTTCGACCTGGGTAGACGCTCCTCTTATACTTGAGTCCAGTTCCATCTCTCATTAAAATATTATTCTAAAGACGTCCCCTATTATTCGATTGCAATACTATCCCTAATTCAAATGTATAACATTTTCTCTGAAAGCCGCTCCTCTTGGACTTGAGTCCAATACCATCCCCGATTCGAGTCTGAGTGCATCTACCGAGTATAATGCGGATCACGGAGTCAGGCGAGGCCGGTTGAATGTGGTTCGTGTCGGTGACGCTAGGGGAGCATGGAGCGCCCGTACAAATGACGCAAATCAATGGATTCAGGTTAGAGAAAGAGTTGTTTCACTTTTAAATAGATTAGCACTGATATAAACAAGTGGTAAATGCATATTTATATTTGAACCCTTACCTAGGTGAATCCAAATATACATCGTTATGGGTCTATAGTCTGTCCTATTTACATCATACGAAATTAATATTTTGCAATGATGTTTGTTGGAACTCAAATTAAATGTAACAATGTAATTGCAATATGAATTGCTTTGCGATTTACTTCAACTGTAATTACCATTGGATGTGTATGATATTTTTACATAATTATGTTAAAGACTATTATCATGGGCCAGACCCGTAGCCAGGGGAGTGCGGTGGGTGTGAACGCACCCGTCCCCCATTAAAATTCAGAAAGGTCCACTTTTTATTAGCCTCGGCCATTTAAACCAGGGCAATTCCACGGTAACGGAAGGACATTCAGACGCAATTTTTGAAATTTAATCAAATAATTCCAGGATCCTGCTTATGATTCATCATTGTAAATAACATTTCTGAGACTCTTGGTGGGACACCTTTGATTTCCTATTTTTTAATTATTTTTTTTACATTACGTTTATTAGATATGGACACTAATGAGGCCGGTAACGGAAGGAAGGCAAAATGGACATGGATTTTCAAGTTCTTTAGTTATGATCCAATCTCTGTGAAGTTTCAAATGCTATCATGTTATATAGGCTCATAGTCCATTCCCTAATGTTCAAAGAGTATTACAACATTTTTTTAAACAAATATGTCTATTGGTATATTAATTACAAGAAGTTAATTGCTTCACTGTTTGGTAACGGAAGGACAGTAACGGAAGGACAGAGTTTTTGATTCATTAAAAATATACTTTAGGGCTCTCAAAAAAACTGAAATTTTAATGTGAACACATATTGTGATATCCAATCATCCAATTTGGTATGTGTATGGTATGGGTTCATGTATAGTGTTTGTTTCACCTATCAGGAGACGCCCAATATTTTTTTTAATCATGTAAACTGAAAGATATCATTATGTGATCATGATTTATGAAAAAATAATCCAGAAAAAATAAACAAGATCAGAAATAATCCTCATTTGATTTTTCCACTTTTGGCTCATTTGGCGTGGAATTGCCCACCAGTGGTTTCGGGGCACGATCGGTCTTGGCGACGATCAGCCCCCCCCCCCCCCCCTTTACACAACTCAACCAGTGGTCTCGGTCCTGGCCATGATTGATCTCGGCCCCGTTTGAGTAAATTACGCACCCCCATTGAAAATCCTGGCTACGGGTCTGTATTATTGTTATTGATTTATAATTAGACATTTTTTCTAAATATCATATTCATTACAATAATTATTATTAGTAGTATAATTATCGTTATTTGTTACCTTATTATTATAATCATTATTATGATTACTTATTGTACTATTAAGCATTATATGTATTAGTAATAGTAATAGTAGTAGTACGATTTGTATTTGTATTAGTGAACACAAGATGAAAACGCCACAACAAGAATGTCATGAATATGCTACATTTCTTTGTACATAGAAGTTATGATATAGATGACTCATGATCTACTATAGGGTTTCCCATCCATTTTCAAACTATCGTCAATCAAATTCAAACAATGCTTACTTCAATTTTGTCCCGAGAAGTTAGGAAACTGCAATTGCTACATTCGATTTAGTCATTTACCATTCTAATTGATCAATGGTCATTCAAATTCAAAATTTGCTTACCGTATTCTAATTCGTCATTTTGCAATGGAATTCGTCCCGACTGGTTATAAGACGCACAATGTGAAGTTCGAATTCGTCATTGGTCATCCGATTTCAAGACTTTATCGTTCAAATTCGTCATGTATAGTCTGGATGCTCTGGTTCATATGTATTTTCCTATTGAAGCTCATACAATTTATTTAAAAGGCAATTGCCTCAATAATAATTGTTTCTAAAACAATAAAGAGAACACAAAACAACTCATTTAGATATTGCAATTCACAAAACAATAATTGACCAAAGTCTGATTGATTGATGCATGTAATAGATCTGTGTTGGGAGACACATTACCATATCAAAGTAATGATATATGAAATACAAACATTGTTCAATGGACGATAGTCTAAAATTGTATGAATTTCCGGGACACAAAACAATGATAGTCACTGGGTTTGAATAAACAAATGATAATAATGAAGCGATGACGAAACAAAGTATCAAATACAGCTTTTGATATTGTTTGACGAATTTGAATGGGAAATAACGAAATTAAATGCCCAATGACAAAATTGATCATTATATGTGACCTTACACCACAAAACGACCGTTATGTCGCTGTAGTAGTTTCTCTTGTATTAGCCAAAATAGCAAAATTTGATCAAAATATGAGATTTAGGATTTTGGTATTTCCTGAATAAGCATATCTTAATCTACCTTCTATGAAATTTTGAGCGTCGGAAATCATGTTAAAATATGATTTTCCATCTAATAAATGCGATCTTTTTACAGCGCTTCAATGGAGACTGATCTTTTAAGCGGCCTGTTTCTCCCTTATTTTGAAAATGCTTGAGCCATATTCTAAATTTTTGGCACTAATTTTGAAAGGGTTTGCTTAGTGCAAATATGACAAATGATATACCATTTTAAAGGTAATGACTTATATTTTAATGTTAAATGAAAATCAGCACAATCAGTTTTCCCGACTTAATGGTCATTTTGAGGTGTAAGGTCACATATTGTACACCGGCAGGAGTGATCGGACGAAAATGAATGAGCTTTGACTAAAACGATCGGGTCATAGACGAAGTTGGTTGCGAAATAACGAACTTGTGTGATTAATGACGAAATCGAACATTACATACGATCGGCAAATTACTTTCTGGACGAAATTGAAGTTAACAATGATTGAAATAGAATGACGATTGTTTGAAAATGAATGGGAAAACCTATATTACATATTCAGGTTGATCTCGGCTCTCCGTCTCAAGTCGTTGCCGTGGCAACACAAGGACGTCAGGACGTTTCCCAATGGGTGACGAGCTACAAGGTGACCTACAGCTTGGACGGTGTGACCTTTGACACTGTTACATCCAATGGAGTAGATGTGGTGAGTTGTATATTCTAATCACAAAGATTAATCAATGTTATGTTGAAACCTCCCCCTCCTCACGGCTTTTCTAAATTGAATGGCACAATTAATCCAAACAACCCGGTATTATAAAACGGCTCCGGTAAATTCAGGAACGTGATTGGCTGAATCCGATCACGTGGGCGTTAATTATTTTTCACCAACATGCCCAGCCGTGCGGAAAGTGCGCAACACCCGTGCAATATCACTTTTCGTTACACACCTTCGGAACGGCTGTGACGTCACAATGCTTGTTTACATAGTTCTATCGAAGAAAAAACTCGCAAAAGTGATCGTGAAAAAGATGGGAAATGCTTCGTTTTGTAAATGATCTGTTCCGTAGTAAATACATGTTGGCAGTTTCTTAAATAATATGCTATGTGGTTTGATATTACTAAGTTTGGGAATGGAAATGTATACAGTCCTTTTATAATTCTCACTTTTACGGACAATTTTTTGCGATTTCGCATCGAGTGAATTTGACTCATAGGATTTTGGTGCAGAGTGAAATCAGTCATTGAGTGCAGTAGTGATAATGAACTATAGAGAGTAGATAGACTGGATTACTAATTGTGGCAAGTCTGTTGTAAATAATCCAGCAAAATAAACAATTCCGTGGTTGAGCTCGTTTTATAAAACAAATAATACTATGGTCATTATCAAGCGTCATGTAAATGCATCGTACACTCGGTTTTGTTAGATGTGCGCATGCGCACTCGGCTTACGCCTCGTGCGCTGCGCACATCTAACAAAACATCGCGTGCGCAACGCACTCTAGACAGTGTATTATTTGTATATCATTACATGGATTAGTAATAGGAAATAGTGTGAATTGTGATTATTATGTGATTTGTATTACTATCTTTGTAAGCGATGTTAGGTTTGGTAAATAAATTTAATTTAATTTAAAATATATATGTATGTATTTTGTGTATTTCAACTTTTGTGTAAGTTATGAATGTTACAATATCATACTTTATCGAAGCGTTAGTGTTACTTTAATAGGACGTGGACGGAATATATCTTCATGGCATTTAATAACTGAATGAACGTTATGAACATACATAGTAGCCTTCTAAAGCAGAACAGATTGTAGATACACTGTATTTAAGGTAAAAACGACTACTAGTTATTCATGTTTTTGTGAGTGTTTCGGCTGATTTTAATTCCAAATAAACGTTCATTTATAAAGGTAAAATACTTCCGAATAATTCCTCTCCAAGTGCTCGCATTCTTGTGAATTTGTTCTTCTTGTGGGTAGCTATGAAATCAATCAATATGGTACAGTGCAATTACACTGCGGCTGCAGTTATCCTCGATTATGTTTACTATTTAGGTTAAATCATGCAAATATCACCCTGTTGACAATTTATCGGGCTATACAGCATGTTTAATGAAACTTTCCAAAGCTGATACCGGTACTCTTTATCATCTTTGAGGTTTGTTTACTCTTTATAATGACTTGAATATGAGAAACAAATCAAAGCACCCAAATAGTATTTCTTAATTTCTGTCTTTATTCAAGAGTGTATATTATGTACATTAGTTGTGTACTCTTTACAAAGGTTTTCGCAGCTAATTCTGATCAAGACACAGTGGTTCGGAAAACCCTCCCAGCCCCGGTAGTGTGCCGGTATGTGCGACTTCTGCCCGTAACCTGGTACGAACACATCAGCTTGAGAATGGAGCTTTACGGGACAAGTCCCGTTCAAGGTATGAACGGTTTTTAAATTTTGTATTTTATCTACTCCATCAGGGAATCGCATGTAGAAATGTGATAAGATTGAGTAGCCTATGATAAAAGGTGAGGAAGTTGAGTCCTTACCTCATTTGTAAATATCTTTGCATAATCTTCATCAATATATATAGGATATTTGTGTTTCTGTGTGATCGATATTTTTGGACTTGGGTCCAATTCCATTCCTAACTCAAATATTATTTTTAAGAAGTCCCCTTTGATATGAGGGCATACGTTTTATTTATTTATGTAATTATGTATCTATTGTGGTATACAAAATATTGCAAATGGCAGCCAACTGGCTGATTGGAGTACAATTTACAAAATTGTGATATAGATACATAAACAATACACTAAATGTACAATTAAAGGGGACCACCAGGCAAAGAACAACACATTATTATATGTTTTGGTACCGTTTTGTGATATCAAATAGATACCCAACATTTTGCAAAGGGTTGTGTAATTCATAAACAAAGCAATTAATTTCCACCACTTACGAAACCACTGATATTTCCTGGTTCCATATACGGGCCAACCATTTGCGAGTGCGCCAATGCTATTCACGCGCACGTTTGTAAACAATAGATTCCCGGGCGATTCGTTCGCTCTGCACACATTGCAATTCACCGCACACAGTGGCGTAGCTACGGGGGGCACGGGGGGGGGGGGCACGTGCCCCCCCAATCGTTTGGCAAAAAAAAAAAAAAAAAAAAAAAAATGACGACCCGACATGAAGCCAAATGTGTCTACAATGTATATCATTCATTATTATCACGTTTTATTTAATGTGTGATAATAATCATTATCAACGATAATAACCAAGAACATAACAGTCGTTCCCTAGTACTAGCAATAGCGCACCTATATCAGTTTGAAGAATCCTTCCAATATAGCGCCTTATGCAAATTTTCAGTCCCGTGCGCGAGGATCGACGCTCACCGCATTTCAGAAGACATATAGAGCGCGTATAGGCCTAACAAACTTCCTAGCATGGTAAATCGTTTATCATACCAAGGGCCCTTTTAGGATCTTGAATCTTCCTCCCGCTTTTATAGATAATTTTGACGCCTTCATGCAGGCTATAAAGGCGCAAAGCTGCACTACGTAGTCCTAAATGTCTAGGTAAAGACAAACTTCTTTTTACTAATTTCTTCACTCCAAATGCACCCGTTCCATTAATTCATGATGCATAATCTAGGCATATTGTTGATGATCATGATTGAAGGAGCACCAGTCATCTTCTCCAGAAGTTGAGCATAGGCCTACTGAAACTAATTCAAGGGACCCGAGCATAGCTGTTTTTTTATAGTTTGAAATGGACTGTAAATCTTAATTTTTGCATATTCTGAAATACTGATATATACGAAATTTATTATACCCTCATCTATCATGTCTATAGCACACTATCATCGGAAAATAAAATAATTTGAAATAATATATCTTTTAGTAAATTTAGTAAATGCTTAGTTCCATTGGAGCTCAATGCCCTAGACTATATCGATGGCTCTATAGTATACAGGATCACGTGGATCCATCTCACGGGCTTAATCTTTCCTCGCTATTATTACCGTTTTAAAATACGTAACGAGTAGATTCACTATTATATACCATTTTAACACCCATGATTAAGACAATGATAAAGACAATAATGACCATACTTCTACAGTGATATTTTAAACACCAATTTCAAAAATTCCAAAAAAATTGGGAGGGGGTGAACCCCCTCCCACACCCTCCCCCAAATAAATGTAGACAAGCACGCGGCGTGAGAGTATTTGAGTCTGGTGTGTGTGTACACGTAGGTTTGATTGTGTGTGTATACTTTATCATGAGGGAAATGATTTCTTTAATTCAGTATTATCAAATTTCCTTCCAAGGTATGCACCAAATTGCATTATTTCAAGTAAAAATTTGCAAAAGCTCCCTACCGTGAGAGGGGGGACACCCCCCTCCCACACCCTCCCCCCCCCCCCCCCTCGTCGCTCCGCTCCCTCGCAGCTGTGCCCCCCAATCACTTGACCCTCGCTACGCCACTGACCGCACACATAGCACTCTGCGTAATTCAGACCGCATGAACGCATGCTTTAAAATGGTGATGCGTTTCCAATTATATTTTTTTTCTTTCTGGAAACATATTTTTGTGAACTTGTTGATGGAATGGAATAATAAAGATGTTACCTTTCTTTAATAAGAATATTATTTTAGGGTGGTGGTACCCTTTAAGTAATAAAATACATAATAAATACCAGAATTTACATATTATAGAATAAGAAATAAAACAAATTTAAAAACATATTTATTATCATAAATTATCAAGTTATACGGCAAAATTAAATTACATATTGTGTTACTATTTCAAGCTGTTCCTTTAATATTCTACTAATTGCATACTAGTTTGAATCATTGAATAAAAGATTGGTTATTACTGGAAAAATATTCATTATATTGAATGTTTACGATCGTACAAACAACAAGGATCATGCAATTAATTCAAACGTGCATTAACATTATGGGAGAACAAAGCAATGAGACCCAGTACAAATAAAACAGAAAGGGGAAGAGAAGGAGATAGAGAATGTTAAAGGGGTAGTACAGTTTTGGTAAGGCTGAACTTTAGTAACCAAACCTGGACAGTAACATTATAAACTAATAGTTATAACTCCACCATGCTAGAAAGGTATACAAAATTACAAACGACTAAGTAAAAAGCCCATTATCCTTCAAAAAGAGCCATTAAAACACAAGAGGGCGCTCTCTAAAAAGGCATTGGTTTTAACCATTTTTCATACAAAATTATACATGTGATGTTTTATTGAAATTATGATTAAATAGAGAGATCATCAACAACTATTTAAAAAACGCTTTTGAAAATTTTTGAAAAAGTGTATGCATTTTTTTGATTTTTTGAAAAATTCATCTAATTATTTGGGCCCCAAATAATTATAAGATCCTATATATTGATTAATATTTCAGCCGTTTTTGGACCGATTTTGACCAAATAAAGTTTATTCTGCCATTAAAATTGCATGTTCTCTCAAATTCGACACTCAGTTTTTCATTACCTCACAACAAAATTGTGATGTGCAGCGCCCTCTCTACCAAAACTAAACTACCCCTTTAAGAATGAAAGATAGATAGAAGCTAGCTAGCGGGTGTATGATTGATGCATGAGAAGAGTGTACGTAAATTGAGAGATAAAGACAGAATAAACAGTGAAATTGTGCTTGCATACTGTAATACAGAGATAATTGATCAAAATGTATATAACATTAACCCAAATAGTCTATAATTAATGTATGATCACATACTACTGAACATTTATTACAAAGGGGAGCCTCTGTCGAACCATAATAAATAAATGACACATCACTGTGCACTGAGATTATCCCTAATTAAAAAAAAATTCCCATATAAACCCATCGGAAACCCATAGGACATTCCTATTGGTCTCTATGGGTTTCCTATGGGTTTCCTATGGGTTTCCTATGGGTTTTCCTATGTGTTTCTATGGGTTTATATGGGTTTATATGGGACCCATAGCCCAGGTCGAAATTCCCATAGAATAAAAACCCATAGGAGACCCATAGGAGACCCATAGAAAACCATAGAAACCCATGTTCCACTTTCCCAATTGAAACCCATAGAAACCAATAGGCCTATGGGTTTCTATGGGTCTCCTATGGGTTTTGGTTCTATGAAAATTTCGACCTAGGTCGTATTTGTTTAAATAGGAGGTATGTATTTCATTGTTGTAACAATCAATGTCAATATGCCTGAATTTAAGAATATAAGGCGCTTTAAATATCGAATCCATTATCATGATTGTATTGTATTGTATGCGTGTTGGAAAGCTTATGTGCGAGAGAAGATCTTGTGATACTAAAAAGTACTTCACGCCTGTCCCAAACTAGAACTCTTTAGAAGGAAGTATATAAAATATTCTTCCCTGTCATTAAAGGAAGCTAGTAACATTGTCCAAATCCTGACAAAATCCTGAATGAAAAAGAAAACAAAAAACAAGTTACCTAACCATTTATATGTTGTACTGCCATTCAAGCATCTGATTGCATTGCATCTGCCAGTTTGTATATATAACTTAGCAAGTTTTAGTAACTAAAATTCTGTTTGACCAAAACTGTATCATCCCTTTGTGCTATTACCTATATGTTAATGATGCGGTTACAATACGAACTAAGATTTGTTAAGGTTTTTTTAAGTGTGTTAAATAGATTTTAGTAAATTAGTAAGTGAGTGAAAGTGTACGTGTTGTGGTAATTTTGTACCGTAATATATATTTATAGGATTGTACACTTGAATATATATTTCTGTAATGATTTATCATTTTAGTTCTGTACTCAGTATAACGTTGGTAGACAGGATGGAAGAAAGCCAAGTTGGTCAGTTTATGAGTCTACCCTTTTCATTCATACCCACCCCTCTATTGATCATCCCTGCATCGCCCCTATTCATGTCCCCCATAAGACCCACCTTGTATTAAGCTGCTGGGCAGCCCTATTCAAACACTCCCCCAGCCCCAAGCCCAACTCAGGACAAGTTCAATGCCCTCTTTGTTCTGCGTTATATCCTCTTCTTTTATGTCATCTTTCTTAGTAAGTTTGTTTGGTGTTTACTAACAACTTGAATCTTGCTTTTAGAGAAAAGGTATAAATATGAGGTGTTAGAAAGCTAATATCATTCCTCGTAAAAGTAACCGTGTTGTGAAGTTGGATCCTGGACCAGTGGACCTGAAAGCCATTTTGTTAGTGTAGTGCTGGTGGAAGCTGTCCTTGCATTGCTGATTATAAGGTGTTGATGGTTACGCTGTAATCTGTATAAAACTGTGTTGTGTCAGGTTTCAGTTTTATGTCCTTTTTAGCTTTAGTGTTAGTTTTAGTTTTTACTGCTAGGCTTTAATTTTTCTCTTTTCCGTTTTCGGTTAGGTTTTAGGTCTTAGTCGTTAGTTTTCGGTTTTAAGATAAAGTTTTAGTTTTTATTTTTTTGGCTTTTAGGTTTTCTCTTTTAGCTTTCGTTTATGTTTTGGTGTTTTATATTTGGAATTTAATAAAGAGTTTAAAGTTAAGTTATTGTCTTCAGTGTCTTCCTTTCCATAAAGTCTTCTAGTAAACGAACTAGGGATAGATTTGTTAGGCTTTGATATGATTTATTGATTAATTTATTCAAATACCTGCGGACCAGTTTCGCAGGTCACATACGCATGCATGTGTAGATCTTTCAACTAGCTAAAAGTGAATGGAAATATGGAACGAATTTCAATATGATAGAATATGATGACTAAAATGGGATACTGATGAAAGCGTGAGAAAAACTGACCAACAGATATTGTGTGATTCAATCAAAATATCGGATGGAAACTTGTCATATCAGGAGCTTATATTACATATTAGTTTATATTACGTTTTCAGTCTATAACGTATCTCTTTCTGAATACTCGAAAAATCTCTTTTCCTGATGTTAAATATGACATGTAAATTTAACCAGAAAAGGTATGGACTAAATTAATCACTATTTTCAACGTTAAAGGGCAATGAAACTATGGCTTTCGGCTATTATTATCGTTTAGAGGGTGAACAGACATTGTACTTGATACATAACTTGGCAATTTTGGCCTCCTGGCTGGATCCCATGAAATCCTTACGTGAACATACCCACATTTTACTAATTCTTACGGCGGCAAAAGGTGATGGGAGCGGCCATGTTCTTGTAATTGCCCGACATGATTTGCAAACTATGACGAGTGCGCTACGGGCCGAACAAAAAGCTTTTCATTGATTTACAGACTCGTCAAAGCATATACAAGTATTCAGACAATGGGTTCAATAGGTGCTATTGAAATGCATTAGTGTATATCACTGACCATAAGTCCGCACACACCTAATAATGGCGGCCTCCAGTGTTCGCATGAATAGTGGTAAACCCGATAGAGTTTTCACATATTTCTCCCGAAGCAGAAATCTGAGTCGGAGTTATGTTATATATAATAAAAAGGCATATTGCGATATATCAAGTAGGATAAACTCTATTCTTGAGTTGCATTGCCCTTTAACAACAACACCATCAGCAACAACAACAACAACAAGAAAATGTATGTAAGTTTTCCTGGTAAATTGAGTGTTCTTTATTTTTTGTTTTAAAGGGATTACTTACTTGGAACTCTAGTGGTTCTCTCATTCCTTGTCATATTCATATTAACAATAAAAGCACGGGACAGGTTTCGGTTTTTCAAATTATCATTTCGTTCAAAAGATATTTACGATTGAAGTGTTCAGATGTTAAACTGTCTACGGGATAATAAGCCGTGTACAAAGTAAGTGCAATGAGTTAGTGAATATCACTTTTCATTTTTGCTAATTTCTCGGCCAAAAAACATCCAACTAACGTGAAATGTTCACATATTACTTTGTGGACATATCAGATCACACCAATACATGCACTCTTAGAAATATTGGGTAAAGCTTGGATACATAAGTGCCCTCATTGATGGGTAAACTAAAACCGGGCATTTCTATGCCCAACTGCATAATATTTTGTCTAATTATTGCTCATCCTTACCCAAAATGAACAGTAATTGGGTAAGAATGAGCAATAATTGCACAACATAATATGCAGTTGGGTATAGAAATGCCCAGTTTGTGTTTACCCATCAATGAGGGCACTTAATGTATGTATCCAAGCTTTACCCAATATTTCTACGAGTGCACATTTTGTTTATCACTCATCACTTTTTGCACTTGTTAACAAAGTTACTAGATCCCTTTAATCGGATGGTCATTTTTTATGTCTAATATTGTTTGAAACGAAAGTTTGATCGCGTTTCGAAAAAAGGAAGATAAATTGTTTAATAATCAAATGATGATCCAAGCCGTCAATCGTGTACTGAATCTAATGATCTAATCGTCCGTTTGATTGCTGTTATAATTCATTTGATCCTACATTATTACATTTGTATTATTATATAATTCTTACAAAGTTGTTCGATTTTGATATTAACGATACATTTTGTACAAATTAAACATTTTAATATCTGCAGCTCCTACTACCGTTACTCCGACGACGTTGGAAACTGTGACTCAACGCACAGCAATTACTACATCTTCAACAACACCCAAGGCTGGGACGGGGGATCAACAAACTGGTAATTATGATTATGATATTTTCGAAAGTATATATTAATTGATTCAGATATAAATATTGAAAGGAGGTCAGAAGGAAATTTATTTTACGATGCAATATGGAACCCAAATATGACTTTGTCTTATGTCGGTATAATTATTAAGGAGTTCTTTTGAGAGGACAGTTATAGTGACTAAAGCCCTTCTAGGCATACTTGGTTTAGGCTAATGCGAGGTCTATTATGATATAGCATTCACAGTCACTGTACCGGTAACCATTATAGCGACTTGTATGGTTTTAATACCCCAGTCACACCGCAAACCGAATCCAGACCGACACGAGACCGAATAATTCGGGGACGTTGTGGGGACGTTCGGGGTGCTAGCGGTTTGGTGTCGAAGTGGTATCGGAATTGTCGGTCTCTTGTCGAGGTCCAGTTCGGACTCCGAATTTGTCGGAGTGGGTTCTTTCGAGCGTGCTTGAAAGAACCCACTCCGACAAAGTATCGGGGTGCTTGCGGGGACGTGTCGGAGTCGTGTCGGGGACGGTTCGGAGAATGCGGGGAGGATTCGGAGTGGATTCCATCTGGTGTCGGAGTGAAAATTCGGGCTGGGTTCGGTTTTGATGCCATTTGGATTCAGCCGAACTGAAACCGCAAGAAAAAAGAATGGAAATATTGTACTCAAATGATGCCCGCAACTACACCGATTACTTTGAAGAATGAACGTCCACTGATCATTCCGAGGTAATGACATGTCATGTGACCGAGTTATGTGCGAATTGCAACTCCTCTACTCATTACACCAACGTCATTCACAGTTGGAATTCTCCAATAGAGATTTTCGAAATTTAAATACTTTAAGCATACATCAAAACAACGTGCCCCAAAACCTGTTCTTAAATTGGTGATATGAATACAACGAGGTAAGTGAAAAAATCACTCGGAAGTTTGTGGACACTGCTATTAGATCCCTTTTAAGTAATTTATGAGTCTAGAAGTTAAGTAGACACAACTAAAAACATATACAATCACTAAAGATAAAACATTACTGCTGTTTAATGACTTTTTATTTAATTTATATCATTATAATATTCAATTCAAACATATAAATAAACTGACCAGATAATGTGATTGAAAAGGAGCAAAGAAAATGGGATTTCAACGGGATTTGAACCCGAGACCTCCGGATTGCTAGTCCGGTGCTCTTACCAACTGAGCTATAGAAAACCCCAGAGAAAACCCTGGTATGGCGTCCCTGAAACCCCTTAATTTTCATTGCTCGAGTGGTCAGAAGCTATTATAAACCTGACATAAGCCCGAAAGATAGAAATCAACTTGGTGATATATATGCGAGGGATCACCAAAGTGATACAGCTTTTTAAAATAATTGATTCAGACACATAAATAAACGGACCAGAAATATATATTGTGATTAGAATGGGATAATAATATTCAGTGAAATATTCCATAATTTCACTTTCAAAAGAAGCAACATAAAATAGCCGGCTCCCTCCAAGTACAAGTCATTCGTTGTTTCATTTAACATGTTTAAGTTCAGGATTACTTCATCTTGTACTTTGACAAAGAATTATAATGAATCATAAATCAGACAAAAATTCGCAAACAATCATTTTCGTAATGTTGAGTTGGGAAATAGAACATGAAACTGATATCAGAAATGATTATCGTTCAGATGTAGAGTAAACCCAAGTGTCGTATTTATACTAGTGGAATGAATTCGGGCTGCGTTCCATGTGAGTTCGGAATTGTCGGTTTCATGTCGGGGTCCATTCAAATAATATCGGGGTCGTATCGGTCTTGATTCGGCCGAATGCAAACCGAATTCACGCGATGAATAGAAGACCGAATGATTTTGGTGTGACTGCTAGCCCCAGTTCGGTCTCTTGTTGGAGCCCGATAAAGCGAAATTTGTAATTTAGTTCGGTTTGGTGTCGGTCTGGGTTCGGTCTTGCGGTGTGACTAGGGTATAAAGGAGATACAGTTTCAAGTTAAAGTTTATTGTGATTATCATATAAACGGATTTTGATTGAATTGCAGATATGCGAACTATATGTGGGAATGCAATTTATTGGCGAGTGTAACATTATCAAACTTTACATGTTGCTGCTTTGAACAGTTATGTAGTCTAAATTTCCATACATGCAGATTATGGTGTCACAATGCCTCGTATTGCTTGAAACAGGAAGCATGTATTTCATTATTGTCGTAATAATCAAAGTCAATATGCCTGAAATTTTAGAATATAAGGCGCTTTAAATACCGAATCCATTATTATTATTGTATTGATTTTTTGTAAACTACTAGAGATGCGTGTTGAAAAAATTTGTGATGAAAAAGAAAAACATGTCACATATTACCGTTGATATGTCGTACTACCATTCAAGCATCATTGCATTACATCTGATAGTTTGTAATAGTATCTTTACAAGTTTTAGTAACTAAAATTCTGTTTGACCAAAGCTGTATTATCCCTTTATGCAATTTACCTATATGTTACCGATGTGGTTACTGTACGAACTAAGATATAATAATTTAATATAATATAATAATTTACTTTTAACCCGTTCCCTACGAGATTCTGAAATCCCCATAGACTTTGTACATAGCCCACCCGGTTCCCGTAAGCAACGGGTTAACAAAATAAATTTTTGTTTTTAACCTTTGTACAAAACTGATACAAATCGACTAAAATGCAAATCATTAAAAATGTATCTAAACGAACGATTGTAAACCAATCGTAACACGCTATTGTGCTCTCCGTATGTCGCGTCATTCACCGGCGTGTAGTTGAAGAAATGGTCGCCTTCCGTGCGCCATAAAAGCAGACGACGGCGGTCCATTAAATATTGATTATTTTCATTATCGGGAATATTCAAGAGGAAAAACGTGACTATAGCAATGACATGAGTTATACTGTGGTTAGATCCAGTGAGTCAAAAGGCTGGAATTTCCTGTTCCATTAAGGCTTTTTGAAGTGTGTTATTAGATTTGAGTAAATTAGTAAGTGAGTGAAAATGTACGCATGCATGTGTAGATCTTTCAACTAGCTAAAAGTGAATGCAAAATATGGAACGGATTAAAAAATGATAGAATATGATGACTAAAATGGGGTACTGATGAAAACTTGAGAAAAATTGGCGAACAGATAATGTGTGATTAATTCAAAATATTGGATAGAAACAGGTCATATTAGTAGTTTATATTACATATTAGTTTATATTACGTTATCAATAACGTATCTCTTTCTCAATACCCCAAAAATATAATTTCCTGATGTGAAATATTACATGTAAATTGATTAACAGAAAAGGTATTATGGACTAAATGAATCACTATTTCCAGCGTCAACAATAACAACAACAACAACAATAACACCAACAATAACTACAACAACAAGGACAAGAAAATGACTATGTAATTTCCCCCGGGAAATTGGATGTTCTTCATTGTTTGTTTTAATTGGATGCTCATTTGTTATGTCTAATATTGTTTGAAACGAAAGTTTGATCGTTTGTCAACCAAAAAGAGATAAATTTGTTTACTAATCAAATGATGATCCAAGCCTTCGACTTTGTACTGAATTTAATTATAAAATCGTCAGTTTGACTGATGTTCTGACAAATTTGACCCGGAAAACCAGCACTATTACATTTTGTACAATTATATCATTCTTACAAAGTTGTTACATTTTGATTTTAACGATACATTTTGTACAAATTAAACATTTTAGTATCTGCAGCTCCTACTACCATTAAACCGACGACGTTGGAAACTGTGACTCAACGCACAGCAATGACTACATCTTCAACAACACCCAAAGCTGGTACCGGTGATCAACGAACTGGTAATATGATTATGATAATTGCGAAAGTATATATAAATTAATTCAGATATAAATACTGAAAGGAGGTCAGAAGAAGGTTCATTGTACAATGCAATGTTAAACGCAAATATACATGTAGATTGGACTTATGTTCGTATATTTATTTTGGAGTTCTGATCTGTTGAGAGGACAGTTATTGTGTATAAAGCCCTTCTAGGCATACTTGGCTTAGGCCAAAGCCAGGACGTTATAATATAACAATCAGAGTACATTGTTCAGTATAATGACTTGTATGTGTGTCAAGATAGTACAGTTTCATTATTATAATTATCATCTAAACGGATTTTGATTGGGTTTCTAGAATGCGAATTCAAATTGTTATTGTCGTCGGGAGCCGGTAATATCATATTTGGCTGCAAAATATACCACACTGTGAGCTATTTATACATTTACATAACTAACTAAAGACACCACATGGATTCCTGATAATGGTAATGTCTGACTGGTTGAAACAGTAATCATTTAATTGTAATAATCGTCGCAATAAAGTCATGCGCCATATAATTAAGATAAATTTGGCATGCTGTTTTTTTTCTCGTGAAATACTAGAGATGCGTGTTGAAAAGCCACTGTGCGAGAGAAGATCTTGCGATACTAAGTACTTCCCTTCTTTCCGAACGAACTCTTTAAAAAAATAATATGAACAATTCTTCCCTGTTAATTTCATTCCAAAAATATTTTTCACAAATGACTTAATTCATGACATAACATTGCGTTATCGATAAGAGCTAGTCACAAAAATACGTTTGATAATTTTCCCAACAAAGATGTCAAACGTACGTGTGTGTATTGTTTGCTAAAGTCAACAAGTTAATCGTAGCCGATTTATAGGCTATGCACCAGGGCTTAAATATCTTATATTCATTTTCTAAATGTTGGTTTCCTTTCTCGCTTTATTCATGAAGGTGGGCCAAATACGACCGTGATAGCCGCCGCCGTCGTAATAATCATCGTCGTAGTTGTCCTTGTGGTTGTAGCTTTACTTGTGTGTCGTCATCGCCGGAGGTACGTGTTTGGTATCTTTGGATATCAATATTAAGTGTAATTAAATTGATTTAATCAAGTTTCTTTAAACAAACAAGATGGTAGCTATATTCAGGCAAATAATTGATGTACGAGGTTCAATTGGTTCAATGTAACGTCGACTTATTTTACACCACCATGTTATCAAAAAATCATTTTATATTTAGTTGGATATTTATTTTGATATTTAAGCGCAACATAAATTGTTAACGCTTTATAATTCAAGAAATAAAAAGTACGTTTTCGACGTGTAATATTAACATCAAACCAGCATGAGGATTGATAAAAATATTGTTCAAACTAATCATGAATTAGAGCAGAGAGTAGGTGTATATCAAATCGACGGTGCCTTGACAATACGTACTGACACGTCATATTGAAGCTCTGTATTTGCATTTCTAGATACATTATACCGTGTTCTTTGTCTGCATTTTGTTCATGTTGCAGGAAGTCGGCCGAGAAAGAAGCAACGGAGCTTCAGCAGCCTTCTCCGTCTTCTAAAGACAACGCCTACACGAATTCCGCCTATTCATCTGCACTGCCAGACTACCAGCAACCGGACGTAGTCCAAGTACCTGGTGGCTACCCCAATATGAATGATGTGATGAAGCCACCGGGCGGAGATGAAGAATACAGTTACGCCTACACGGAGACGGAAGGCAACCAGGTCAGGTACAACACAGGTGCTATTGCCAGTGACAGTGCTATGAATGACCACTCATATCAGTCGGTAAAACCCAAAGAAGGTGCCATCAAAGGGAATACGAATCGCCATACTGACCAGAAGGATCGTGACATAAACTACGAACTTGACGGTGGTGATTATAACGTCCTGATGGAAACTCCCTCCAGATCTCAATATCAAGAACAGCGACCAGTGAAGCCGCCTGCTTCTTCTGGGGATGATACCTACCATCATCTCGACCACGACGGGAGCTCACCAATGGCGCAACATGACGACGGATATGGAGAAGTATCAACAACATCACAGGGCGAGCATAGCGAGGAGACCTACAATACACTGGACCACGGCGGAGTCGTGCTGGGTGTCAACAACGCCAGGAAACCACAAGCCATGTTAAAAAAGGGGGTGAACAACGAAGTCGACAGTACGTACAACACACTTGGTCTCGTTGACGACGGGAATCAACGATCTCCCCCGACCCCTGACATCGGCGCATATGGTGTGCTCGACGAGAATCCCGCAACTGCGACCGGCGAGTCCAATGATGTATACAATGTTCTGCACCAGTCTTCAAAGCCAACGGCTTATAAGGCCATGCGTCAGGCATCGCGAGATGACCGGGATGTCAGTGTTGACGACTACAATGTCCTTTACTCCGGGAGGGAAGTAGGAGACTACCACCAGTATCAAGACTTCGCAGCAAAGGATCACCCTGACCGGTCCTCTCAACATGGAGCCATGGACGATGCGGATTACAACGTCATTCGCTCTGGTAAGGAGGTCAGTGACTACCATCCGACCAGGCGACAGAACCACCCCAAAACAGCGAAGACGTTTATTATTCTGCCATCAAAGAGCAGACAGGCAACGAATCGACCCAACACGAACCAATCTACAGCGATGAAGTTTACTCTGACTTCAATTAATTACTGATGTAGTTACTAAAATCAAATGAATGGACTGCATTATAATTATAATTCATTGTGACAGCGTTCATGGGACTTTTAAAGATAGATGTTTTGAAAACCTCTACAAAAAGGAATCTTGATGGCGCTCCTATCAACAACTAGCCATCATCACACTCGACGCTAAAGAGAATGGTAAACAAATATACCATGCACTAAGAGCCTCTAGTTGAAATTATGGATTCCGAGGTGACAGGAATAGCACTTTTATCTGAGGGGCGTAGCCCCGAAGAAAATAGTGCCTTTTCTGTCACCGAGGAATCCATAATTTTACTAGTGGCTCGAAATAGTGCATGATACATTTGTTTTATATCCTTCCTACGATTTTTTTTAAAAATAATAAAAATGCTTTCACTTACCATAAAGGTCACTTTGAGTCGATGATTCAGAGTCATCCAACATAATTCCAATTATGTAATTCAAACATAACTGTACACGTTTGTAGAATAGTCAATTTCGTCTTCAAAAGTGACGCAGTCTAATGGCAATGCAACGATAAAAATATCCACAAGCAAACGATAATCAACGCGTAATGTAAAATCAGAAGTTGAACACTTTCAGAAATGCAACAATGTCAATGGAATGTCAATGGAACACTAAACATATGTACATGAGTCATGAGGTCAATGTTACACACACGGTCGTACACGTATTACACACATTGCATTTGCACCGGCGTAAAACTAGTACATGCAGTGCAGCACCACTAGCGCTGCAAGTTAAAGGGATAGTTGAGTTCTGGTAAGGAGAGTACAGTTTTGGTGAAACTGTATTTTAGTAACCAAAACCTGCATCATTACATTACAAACTAATAGTTATAAATAGAAAGGAACACAACATTACAAATGACGTAGTAAAGATCATGTTATGATTAACAAAGAGCAGTTAAAACGTAAGAGGGCGCTCTCTAAACACTCATCGGTTTCAACCATTTTGAATAAAATATTGTGCATGTGATGTTTTGTTGAAATAGTGATATAAATAACCAACAACTATTTAAATACCTATTTTGTAACTTTTTGAAAAGAGGAAGCATTTTTTTGAATTTTTAACGGCTGGTTCAAAATTCTCTAATAATCCTGGGGCCCCAGCTTTATTACAAATTGTTATATTTATGGATATTTCAGCCGTCTCTGAACCGATTTTGATCAAACAAAGATGATTTTATTATTTAAATATTAGGCTCTTTCAAATTTGACACTCAGTTTTTCATAACCTCACAACAAAAATAAGTAGTCTAGCGCCCTCTCTACCAAAACTCAACTATCCCTTTAATTGTTGAATGTCGAATTACTGTCACAACCACGGAAGGACAACGATGCAAAATGTGCACCGTTTTCGGAATCTTTTAATTCGAATACCGCCATGTTATACATGAAATGCATCTCTAGAATATTCTTTACAACTTATTGATATTCATGAGTGTATATATTCTGTATTTCTTTTTAAATTACTCTTTGCGAAATCTCGTCGAGCATCTTTCGCAAGCTAAAACAAGACCTCCGCTCGCAGAAAAGCTTTTAACACGCATCTCTATACTGCGACGTCATTCATGGTATAGTGCACTATACCATGAATGACGTCATGGTACAGCACATTTTTCTCCATGGGCATTACTGTGTTTGGTCACATGACGCTATGTAAACCAATCACTGAACAAGATTTCATTAATGAAGGATATTAATGATTATATTACACATACAAGAATTTTGCTCTACGATTGGTCAAAAGTTAATCACGTGTTGAAACATAGTTTCGCCCATCATTGATGGGAGAAGAAAACTTCGTTACACTGTTACTTAGACTATAGCTAGGCCTGCTTAGAGTATAGATCTAGAAGTTCGATGTGGAATATAAAGCAAATAATCATCTTTTGGTTTCAGGCGATGGCAAACTATCACTTCCTCGGCGATCTGAATGTATACGCTATCTTTCCTCAGCTTCGCTTCGGAAAGATAGCTACATCCAGCTCGCCTCGGAAGTGATAGTTTGTCCCATCACCTTCACCAACGGTAAGTATTTGCTTACTATTATCAGCATCGTGTCCCGATTAGAGTGAATCATGACTGTAAACTAAATTGTTCTTTTGTATATCGTTTTTTATACAACAATACTCCGTTCGCCCAAGGAAACATAACGAAAGTCTTTGTTAACCAAATGTCCTCGGAACCATGCTTTATATGATAGAGCTTCCTATGAATATTATTAAAAAAATAGCACTGAACGTTTCAAAAATAGAGAAGATAGGCTATCACCGCGTTTTGCACAGGCTGTATAGTCTTCAGATCAGCTTCCCTGGCCATTGGGTAACTAATGATCCACCCAGTCCATTCAATGATGTATTTTCTATTTACATGAAACACATAAATCGACATGAACAAAAATCGTGGATCATTGGTTACCCAATAGCCACGGGAAGCTGACCTGAACTTAAGAACCGGAAAATAGGTTCATGATGCTCAATTTGTGCAGAAGATGTGTAAATTGAGCATTACATTTTGTGTGATTTCTATGTGAATTCAGACTTTTGCTTTTGGAAACACGCCCTGCTTCGAACTTTTCATATGATGTGCATGTTCGATTGTTTTACTTGGCATGTTAGTAGGCTTGTTAAGGGGTCCGTGACTGCATTTTGGGGGTACGATTGTTTTACTTGGCACACATATTCCTTAGATCAAAAGACACAAATTCATCCAAAGAGACACTCTGTATTTATGCAAACTAGGCCAAATTTCCATTAAGATTTATGCAAATTTATTCATGAAAATGGGATTTTCTATGAGAATGGTGTTTTTATATTCCTTGGATCAAGAAAAGAAAATTCATCCAAAGAGACACACTGTATCTATGCAAATTAGGACTTAATTCCATAATATATGCAAATTTATTCAAGGGAATGGGATATTCTATGAAAATGGTGTTTTTATTGATATACTTGAGATAATAACTTTGGAAATAGATGATCAGGGTATATCAAGGCAATTGTATCAATCTAGCAGATTATTTTTACCTTTCGTGGCCATCTAGTCCCTCAAATCCAAGATGGCCGTAGGCAGGAATGTTACATTTTGTATGTTTTGTCTTACTTTTGAACTATTCATGGTACAAACATGTGTATGTGTCTATTCTAACAATTGTTTGGATGTCTGAATCAATTTTGGACCCATCCTTGGAACAATCTAAGGAGAATGATCAAAAGAAGCACACTTTATCTATGTAAATGAGCAAAAATTTGCATATTGTATGCATTAGTACACAAATGTGATATGCTATGAAATTGTAGTCTTTATAGAAAGAATTGATGTCTTAACTTGCAGATTTATGATCTATAGGGTAAGTCAAAGCATATGGTCAAAGTAAATAAAGGTACACCTGCATATGGAAAGTATATCTGTATGTTTTGTTGATCTTTCCATTTGTATAATTAAAATCATGATTTTGACCATTGCTTTTGCAGCGATGTTGTATATAAATGCAGACTATTATTTAGCTGAGAAATTACACATTATGCGTATATGTTTCTGTAAATACAATTGTATATAAAGTTAAAAGCGGTTCTCATATTATGTTTCATTTAAATGTTCTCGATATGTATTTATTTCAAATTCTACTTAATAAGTAGAATTTGAAATAAAAACATATCGAAAAACATATTTAATAAAGGAATCTAGTAACTTTGCACATGTGCAAAAAGTGATGAATGGTTGATTCAATGTATATTGTTGTTATCTGATATGTCCACTGGGAATTGTGTGAAAATTTCCAGTTAAATTGACGTTATTTGCAAAAATGCAAAGTGATATTCACTAAATCATTGCACTGACTTTGTACACGGTTTTGACGATCCAGTGGATAATTTGACATCTGAATACTTTAATTGTAAATATCTTTTTAACGAAAGGGAAATTTGAAAAACTGAAACCTGTCCCATGCTTTTAATGTTTATACGAATACAACAATGTATAAGGGAAACGCTAGAATTTCAATTGGATGATAGAATTTTGCATCTTTCAAACTTATCATGCATTTTACAAACAAGTGAATGGGAAAATGCACGTTTGTTCCTTTTCTGTGTGTGACATGCGACCTTAAAATGACACGTGACCATGGTGACACCGCAACCGTAGTCGCGACGCGCGCAAATTTGGTATCAAAAGATGCGCAAGACGCAAGAATGCGAGCAGCGCGTTGAATAATTTGCGTTTTGGAGTAATCGCAAACATCGAGGAGGGAAGGCTAATTAGTCCCCCCTCCAGTCTTTTTAGGGTTAAAGTCTAGGTGATTTTTTATGTGAATTCAGGCTTTTGCTTGAAAACACGAACATCCCTGCTTCGAATTTTTTATACGATGTACATGTATATTATCTGTGCTTAATATTCTTAAAATCTGCAAGCCGGGTTAAATGGGACTATAAAGGTGTATGTTTTGTTGATCAATCCATTAATTTGTACAATCAACATCATAATTGCAACCATTGATCTTGCAGCGAGTGTTTGTATAATTGCATGCTATTATTTAGCTGACATACACATTATGCCTTTACATTACTATAAATGCATCTGTATATAATATGTATCCAAGGTATCGTGTTGATATTATGTTTTAAGTAAATGTTCTCGATACGTTTTTTTATAATATTTGTTTTGTACATGTATTGATATTTAGTAGTACTACTGAATCCAAACGAAACATTGTATTTTAGCCACACACCTGATTTATATATTTAATATATTTTATAAATTTGTCATATTATTATATAATCAGTGGCGTAGCGACGGGGGCACGGGGTAGGGGGGGGGGGGGGGTAGGGGAGGGGGTTCACGTGCCCCCCTCCCAATTATTTGAAGAAAAAAAAACATAAGATATTGTCACAATTGTTGAAAATGAATCACGTTAATAAGGTAATATCTCAAAAAATAAAATATATTATACTTAAATTATTGTACATGCCTGGCCCACACACTTCAAAGCCTCGTGGCTTTTTGGGTCGCCCCTATCTCAAAAATTATATGTTTGAACATACAATGTATTTATTTGCACATATAAATATCATATTATATTCTTGATGTACTATTAGGTAATGATCTTGTTGTTTATCGACTATTTTACTTGTTCGTTTAAACAAATTAAAAATCTTGTTCAATTCATTATCAATTAAATTCTTGTTTAATTCAATTCAAATACATGGGTCTCGTTGCAAGAAAGAGATACAATTGATTGTAAGTTGCAATTGATTGATGTAAGTCAGAAACTTTGCGCGTTTCAACCAATTAGAATCGCGCATTTAGAACACATGATCTGACTTACAATACATTTTATTTTACAATCGATCGTATATCTTTCTGCAACGGGGCCATGCAATTAGATCTGACTGGCAATTAATTGAAACTTTACTTTATTTCCTCGTCGGTATCACTTATAATGGAAATAATCAATGTTTTTGAAAACGCTATCAAATGTTTTGACTTACCACTGGAGCCTGCCATGTTTTCCAAATCGTACCGCATGAAACATCACCTAAGCGCATACGAACGAAAGCGGGTTATTTACGATTGAAGTGTTCGGATTTTTAATTCTCCACTGGAAAGTTATACAATCATGTACGTAACCAGGACTGTACGTAACTGTGTATAACGTCAGTGCAACAAGTTCACACATGTTCACACATTACCCAGTGAAGCATAAGATGACAGTAATCATGGTAATACACATTTGATCTATACCATCCATCACTTTTTGCACATGACTGTGAAGTTATTAGATCCTTTATAACAATGCAGCAACGCATCCTCCTCCTCTACTTGATACCTTTAAAATCGCGTGGAAGAACAGATCCAATGCGTGTGAGAGTAGATGTAACACGAGCAGTGCTACCGATTTATTAGTCAATTGCATACATGATCATTATACTTATGTGCAGTGGCGCAACTACGAGGGGGTGGGGCACCTAACCCCAATAATTTGCCAAAAAACGATATGAATCATAATTGGGTAAATTTTTGACAAAAAATATAATTTGAGTGCCCCCGTAAGTAAGACGACGCTGCGCCACTAGTTATGCTTTGTCATCTTATTTCAAACCCCTTTTTCTAACTAAGAAATGTATTCTACATCCTTTTTATCAATACCATTTATACATAAACATAAACAAATACACAAGCAAGCAAATATTTGTCACATGCATCCCTGACTTGAATCAACAGGCAAACATGGACGAGAATAGAAACAAATAATCAACACAGAGAACAAAAGAAACAAAACGTCGTTGAATCAAAACAATTGTATATGTAGGCATTGCGCATTAAAGGGATCAAGTAACTTCACACGCTGAAAGTGATGAATAGTTGATAACATGTGTATTTGTGTGATTTGATATGAAAACTGCATAATGACTTTCACGAAAATGACCAAGTAAAGAGCGAACATTGCAAAGTGATATTCGGTAACTCATTGCACTGACTTAGTGCGCAGTTTGTTCACAATTTCCAGTGGACAGTTTAAAGTCCGAGCACATCAATCGTAAATATCTTTATATGGAATGGGTAATTCGGAACAAATTAAACCTGTTCCATGGAGTTATGAGAGAACCACTAGAGGTCTAACTAAGCTTTGTGGATTTGGGCAATGTTACAAGAACCCTTTAAGATACTCGATGATATGGTTCATGTCTACGGTCCAATATAAACGGGCACACTTCAACCGATTGGAAAGAAGAACGAATGGGGAAGGAAGACGAATACAAACACATAATTGGCAGTCGTATATATAACAGACATAAACCACAACATGACGTGGCAATAATGCGCATAAAAAACAATGTCAAGCAGTCATACACAAACGTAATATAACAGCGGTGTGCGTTACACAAACGCAAATATGAATACACAGTGTTGCCACAACCATTATTATCCAATTAGTGTTGGGATAACTTGAACCTCATCCCTTTTATAACAAATATTAATTCGGGATTAATTCACTCAAAACTTCATACTGCTATCGGTTACGACTAAGCTCACAGACCATTCAAGTAGAACGGAGCCTGAGACATTTCCAAACGACCGAATGGTGTCCGAACATACACTGTATGGGCTCAAAAAGAAACTTATAATTTTTCACATAGTCATATTTTGAAAATCTGTCCATCAAAATTAACCAAAATGACACACGGGATTACTTAAAGGAGAATTCCGGACGAGTTTAAACAAAATACAGTATATTGGAAATAAATCTAGGGATGTGCTTGAATATTTTCAGGATTTGACTCTCTTTGGTTGATTTCTAAGAGATTTTTCTAATGTCATTAACTCTGAGGAAATAATTAAATTTATTGCACACAATCATGAGACCATTATGTAGCACCCTCACTTTGCTCAATTTCTTGAGTAGGCTTGAATCCGGTGCCACTGCATTGTGATCACTGCATGTGTCATTCATAATAGCCGGTCATGCAGAGCCAGCAAATTCAATAACCACGTTTACAGGACTTTGTGTCTATTCAAATTTCAATGAAAGCCAAACGTTTTACAATTTCGGGCAAGTATTTTCAAACGGTTCAACAATGTAGTAATGCTCAAAGGCACGGTTGAATGGCGCATCGTGGACTAAACTATTCATGATCGAGCATTGTATTGGTCCGATCAAAAGAACACATTCGCTGCAGTGTAAAAACATAGATAGGCGCATAGTGAGTGTCGCACGTCACAAATTGGTGCATTGTGGGATAGAACAAGCTCGCTCGCGAATTTGTGTCATTAGAATTTCAAAGCCAATTTAAGAACCCACAATCATACTTTTTTCATACAAAATTGGGTTTATTGACCTAGAATATCTGTCTTTCAATCATTAGAAGCTTGAACTCGAGTGGAAGTCCACTTTAAATACCCTACTCCATTGACATGTCAATATCCATGAGGTTACTGGCGTGGAACCGTTACCTGTATCACATGTCACAGCCTGGAAAATTCGGCAACAGAGTTTAAGGCAGGTGAGGAAGTCTAGACAAATTAAAGTGAAGGTAATGTCAGTTACCCAAACACAGACATCAATAGTGGATGTGTCCACCATGTGCTTGGAATCATTCAGTGCATATGCCAGGCTCTGATACAGGCTTGGGGAGATCGTTCCTCTCTTCCTGTAGAGCTGCGCTGAGCGTGTGCATTAACAGGCGGATTGTCCCTTATACTGTGACATGTGGTCCCGGAAGTTGTTCCATGTCAGTGCTTTTTGCGGTTGTGTCAAGTTGGCAACTGCTTAGTTACTGACATGTGTTTAGAGCAGAGTATTTAAGTAATCCTGTGTGTCATTTTGGTTGATTTTGATGGACAGGATTTTAAGATATGATCATGTGCAAAATTATAAGTTTCTTTTTGAGCCCAGCCAGTCACAGCATCAATGTCAATATCACAACCACTTATTTCATGAAAAGCTTACTATTACCTAGTATAATATCCATGCATGCTTAGAGTAGGAATTCGGACCATGGTGTGACACTGACAGGTTATTCATGTGCGTGTGTGTGTGTGTGTGTGTGTGTTTGTGTATGTGTGTTTGTGTGTGTGTGTGTGTGTGTGTGTGTGTGTGTGTGTGTGTGTGTGTGTGTGTGTGTGTGTGTGTGTGTGTGTGTGTGTGTGTGTTTGTGTGTGTGTGTGTGTGTATGGGTGTGTGTGCTTGTCACATTTAAAAGTATTGATAATTATGTATTTTGTAAAAAATAATTTCTAAAGGAATCTGAGCAGATTACCGACCAGGTGTGAGCGAGTGAGTGTGCAGGGGGGGGGGGGGGGGGGGGGGGGGTGGGTAGGGGGTAGAGGGGTTTGTTTGTTTGTTTGTTTTTGTTTTTTCTTCTTCTTTTTATCATAGCTTAAAAACCTCCAATTATCATTATTCCTCTGTAGTTTATAATTATGTGATGTAAGATTTGTAATTGTTTATGTATGCAAGGTAATTATTTATACTTTCTTTCATTAGAATTGTAATTTGTTGTATTCTCTGTTTAAGATGTTCACATTGGACATATTTTGTTTATGTATATTCAATTGTAAATGTATTAATTTGGAAGAATAAAAATTACTTTAAAAAAAAAGTGTGCGTACGTGTGTATGTGTTTGTGTGCGCGCGCGCGTGTGTTTGTGTGTGTTTGTGCGTTTGTGTGTCTTCGTGCGTGTGCGTAGTGTGTGAATGTGTGTGTGCATGTGTGAGTATGAGTGAGGAATGCGAGTACCCCCTTCATGCATGTTTGTATTGTGTTATGTTTGTAAAGAGAGCAATTAATTAATTATGATCGCACTGTAAAGTACAACTAGACAGTGCAACCGATTTGCTGGGGTAACCTCGCTATTCATACTAACCACTATTCATACAGACCGCTATTCACAATGTGTAACTTCCTATACGTGAGGGACCGCTATTCATAACACACAGAAGGGGTCACTATTCACAAAGGCATAAGGACCGTTATTCATATGGACCGCTACTCATAATGTGAGATGAGGGTCGCTATTCATAATTCATATTGAGGGTCACTACTAATAAGGAATAAAAGTGGTATTGAGTGGATCACGGATTAATCCTTCGATGAGTGTAACACCTGACGACGGGGAGTTGATTACCACTCCATTGGGAGTGAACGCTTGCGCACTCAGAATGTCGAGTGGCATATTCATTCATCTGCATAGAGTAATAATCGTGCCCCAAATACTCCCACCATAAGAGGTTACTCCAGACTTCCCATGGTTCTTCTGTTATTTTGTTATAATTATGTTGATTGTTTTATAATTTTACCGAATCTACAAGACTCACTTGCAGATCTTACATTAGTGGTTCCTCCAACTTGTTAATGCCTAGCCTTTAGTCAAGGCTTTATATGGCTTGGAGATTCTCTATGAGATCGCGAGCTAGCTAGCTGTGAGAGAGCACGGGGTCAGCAAGCGGGACGAACTGGCTTCCTTCCCGCTCGATGTGTTCGCTACGCTCACTCTCCGCTCGCTCCGCTCGCGTAATTGTGCATATAGCGTGAGAGTCTTGACGAAAGACTAATTAATGCCAGGCTGTTTTCTCTTATTAATAGAAGTATGACACCATTGCAGACGTCATTGTTGAGATATCTGTGATTTGTTTGAGGTGAAAACAAAACCACCGAGTTTGGACTATTTCAACTGTGTACAAAACCCAATGCCATAGAACGTTGCCTTTCCGCTAACAAATTGGCAACATGATATTCCTTCACAACACCAAGTATACTCATCAGTGGCCATACAAATACAATGCTCATTATATCAAAGTTTCGTCAGTTTTTACTTGCATGTTGCCATATATTTACTAGATCTCGTCAAGATATGTGATGATTCAGTGTATACGTTTCCATATTCCCCTATCATAATTATAGAACGAATGCCACGCACTGACAAATAATAACAATTACCTCCATCGTTAAGTTGTGCGTACACTATTGTGTGAGGTTTGTACTAAACATATTACAAATGCTCATTAACATGATTATTTTGCTTGCGGTTCTTAGCAAATATTGATGCGTTCGAGTTATAAAATCCGTACTTCCTCAATGCACCGTACCGTGGACGCATTGTGTCGAAAAATCATCATTGTTCGCAAACGCTCAAAATGTAATAGTAAAAAAAAAAGCGTTGCTGTATTTGACTTCGATTTTGATCAAACAAAATTGTATTATTTGTATTCCATATACTCCCACACATGACAAGCCATTCAGGAGTATTTTTAGTGGTATTGTTCCGTTTTGTGCGTGCCAATGCATGGGAAAGACATGCGTATATGTCTTTTTATTTCTTGAACTCGTACAAGATGGATACTTTGTTGGTCCTCGTTGCAGTTCTGTTGGGATCCATAGGTTCTTCTTTTTCGGAAGATCAACATGGTCAAGGTAAGTTTCAGATTGATTACAGTAATTTCAGTATTATGATTGTAATTGTAATAACGTTGATAATAATTATGGAAATGTTATTGTTATTATTTTCAAAACTTATATCTAACATAAGTATGGTCTGATATAATGTATGTAACATACTGTTGTTGTTGTCATTTGGTAGAACACGCCATTTCTTTGGATGTTTATATCCGCGTCGCAATATCCATTATATATCATGTATATATTTGTATTGTATATATTTCTTTGTTTTAAAGGGGTAGTACAGTTTTGGTAAGGCTGAACTTTAGTAACCAAACCTGGACAGTAATATTATAAACTAATAGTTATTACTCCACCATCCTCGAAAGGTATACAAAATTACAAACGACTAAGTAAAAAGCCTGTTATCATTCAAAAAGAGCCATTAAAACACAAGAGGGCGCTTTCTAAAAAGGCATTGGTTTCAACCATTTTTCATACAAAATAATGCATGTGATGTTCTATTGAAATAATGATTTAGTAGATAGATCATCAACAACTATTTTAAAAACGCTTTTGACAATTTTTGAAAAAGTGTAAGCATTTTTGTTATTTTTTGAAAAAATCATCTAATTATTTGGGCCCCAAATAATTATAAGATCAAATATATTTATTGATATTTCAGCTGTTTCTGGACCGATTTTGACCAAATAAAGTTTATTCTGCCATTAAAATTGCATGTTCTCTCAAATTCGACACTCAGTTTTTCATTATCTCACCAAAAAAATTGTGATGTGCAGCGCTCTCTCTACCAAAACTAAACTACCCCTTTAAAGGGATAGTGCAGTTCAGGTCAAACATAATTTTAGTAACTAAAAGTTATCATTATAAACTAAAATTAAACTAAAACTGAATAGTAGAAAAACGTAAACGGTTACAGGGCTGTTTTCAGCGACCTCCAGACACCTCAAACTTCAACCATTTTCCCAACAAAATATGTGAGTGTGATGCTTGCTTCAGAGATGTATTCAAAAGAGAGATCATAAAACAAACAGAATTACAAAAACATTTTGGTATATTTTTAGAAATGTTTAGGATATATAAATATTTCTTACTATTCAATAAAAGTTGTTCCCCAACATGTATTCCAATCAGATATATTTATGGATGTTTAAGCTATTTCTGAACAGATCACACAAACTGGATTGTTGCCCCAGCGCCCTACCAAATGAGCTGATACACACATGCATTGACGATCTATTATTGTCTTACTCGGTTGCTAGATGCTATGAACCCGGATAGATTTGTAAGGATAACAAATAAGTTAGGAAAACTGGTCCGCTAACGCCAAGGTAATTACAATAGCATTACGATAAGCAAAGCGAATATGGATTGCACACAAAACACTTTATGAATACACTACTATCCTTAGCAAACACAATTAAATATAAAAAATGATCAGCACCCTTTCGCTTTTCGTACATCTTCGTTTGATTTGTGACCGCTACATTCAAAAGTGGCCACACGGAGTCACGGACTAGTGTGAAAAGATAAATTTTCAGATTGGATTTATCGATCTGTATTATTTTATTATTACATTACATGTTTACTTATATCAATCAGTTTCATGACGACTATTTACATAATGTTTGAAGTTAATCCAGCGTGGAGATACCAAGTTTAGCAAACAAGCTTTTGGGACAATTTCGAAAACAATAATCCCGCCCTTAGAGTTTTCCTAGATAGCGAACTAGAACAAGGGGTAGAGGAAAACCACTGATATTGTCTCGTTATTTTCTCACAGTGGCGTACCCAGGATTTTTTCAAGGGGGGGGGGGGGGGTTATTTCGTCAGAAAAATTTCTTTCAGCGGGGGGGGGGGGGGGGGGGTGTAGTCGTAAACAATTTTTGAAGCCGAGACCGAGAATTTTCAACATTTTCGAGACCGAGACCAGGTCCGGTCCAAAAAAATTCGAGGCCGAGACCAAGATCATTGGTGGAGAATCCTGTAGGGAGGGGGGGGGGGGGGGGGGGGGGGTAGTCGTAGACAATTTTTGAAGCCGAGACCGAGAATTTTCAACATTTTCGAGACCGAGACCAGGTCCGGTCCAAACAAATTCGAGGCCGAGACCAAGATCATTGGTGGAGAATCCTGTAAGGGGGGGGGGGGGGGGGGGGTAGTCGCACTTTTTGAGGCCAAGACCATCGATAATGACGTTCGAGACCACTAATATGTAGTCTCGAGACCAGTACAAATTTGAAAAGGGGGGGGGGGGTTCAAATCCCCCAATACAGTCATTTTTGGGTCAAAGGGGGGGGGGGGGGTTGAACCCCCCCCCCCAGGGTACGCCTATGGCCTTACTACACGTCTCAACCCATGATAGAAGAAGCCCTTTAACCTATTTTATACAAATAGCTATACAGTGGCGTATAGTGTGTTCCTACGCATTTTGTTGGCCGGGGGGGGGGGGGGGTGGGGGGGTAGGGCTGTACAGGAAGGGTGTACACTCTTTGTATTTCCATACGTCCATATACTCTTTAGTGTACTTATACAACTATTGGGGGAGGGGGGGGGGGGGGGGAACGTGTCCCCGTGCCCACTAGCTAAACAACTGCGATTTGCTAGAATGAGTGAAAAGTGAACTTTGTTTATAGTGGCATTTGAACATTTATTTTGGTATCATAATTGTAGCCAACATGTCTAAGCGGCCAGTGGGGAACGGTGTGTGATGACTACTGGGGTTTGGATGATGCCGAGGTGGTGTGCCGTCAGCTCGGTCTCGGCTCGGCGATATATGCACCTACGCAAGCAAGTTAATCCAGCGTGGAGATACCAAGTTTAGCAAACAAGCTTTTGGGACAATTTCGAAAACAATAATCCCGCCCTTAGAGTTTTCCTAGATAGCGAACTAGAACAAGGGGTAGAGGAAAACCGCTGATATTGTCTCGTTATTTTCTCACAGTGGCGTACCCAGGATTTTTTCAAGGGGGGGGGGGGGGTTATTTCGTCAGAAAAATTTCTTTCAGCGGGGGGGGGGGGGGGGGTGTAGTCGTAGACAATTTTCGAAGGCGAGACCATGTACCTTCACAATTTTCGAGACCGAGACCAAGTACCTTCAAAATTTTGAGGCCGGGACCAAGATCATTGGTGGAGGTTCCTGTATGCGGGGAGGGGGGGGGGGGGGGGGGGGGAGGGGGGGGGGGGGTAGTCGTAGACAATTTTTGAAGCCGAGACCGAGAATTTTCAACATTTTCGAGACCGAGACCAGGTCCGGTCCAAAATAATTCGAGGCCGAGACCAAGATCATTGGTGGAGAATCCTGTAATGGGGGGGGGGGGGTAGTCGTAGAAAATTTTCGAAGCCGAGACCGGGAATTTTCGACATTTTCGAGGCCGAGACCAGGGTTCTTCGCACTTTTTGAGGCCAAGACCATCGATAATGACGTTCGAGACCCCCCCCCCCCCCCCCCCCCCCCTCAGGGTACGTCTATGGCCTTACTACACGTCTCAACCCATGATAGAAGAAGCCCTTTAACCTATTTTATACAAATAGCTATACAGTGGCGTATAGTGTGTTCCTACGCATTTTGGTGTCCGGGGGGGGGGGGGGGGGGGGGACGTGGGTGGGGCTGTACAGGAAGGGTGTACACTCTTTGTATTTCCATACGTCCATATACTCTTTAGTGTACTTATACAACTATTGGGGGAGGGGGGGGGGCACGTGTCCCCGTTGTCACGTAAGAAAATACGCCGAGGAGCCAATTGTTCAAGGTCGCAAGTCAGAGAGAGTTTATTCATGTAACAAAACAATAACAACAAAAACAGCGGGGCTCGATTCTTTCCCGCACCGGGTTTGGTGTCTACATATACTTTAAATGCACATCAAAGCAAAGCGATAATTATTTTATGACAATTACCCCCCTATTTCAGTAAACATTTACTTGTAAATTTTACATAAAAAATGAAATAATTATTGACGTAACTATCTCAAGCTAAGCATTTATACTGCATCGAATAAAACAAGTATCCATATATATGTAAAATCATCTGTTTACACTAAAACCTTTGTCCATCTTTATCTGAATAAACAACTTCATAAATAGCAATAAGTGTCCTTTACACAATTTCCTTTTGTCGCATGTACACGTATCACTAATGGTAAAACAAGACAGTCCTTCTACAACAATGACTTGAATTCTACATTGGTGCTTACAACAAAACATGTTATATATCTTCAGTATGACCCCTATAATTAAAGTTACTAAAGGAATTTCTAAAGTCATAACAAACAGGCATCTCTGAGTAACTCTTGTACTTATCAAATGAGTGAACAACCCGTTCACACTCAAAATCAAGTTATCTGTATTAACACATATGTTCTTGTGAACTCTTTTAAATCACAAACGTATGCATCAACAATAAATCTGGTTTACAAACTTTTCAAAGTACTTTATCATCTATTGTAGCATTCAAGAACAATTTAAATATTGAGTGATCTTGACCAGTATGTATACAATTGCAAAGAAAATCATGCCCTAAACATTTATTACAATCGTTTGTATTCTTGTACCAGTGTATACATAAATACGTAGTTTCATATAACAGCATGTAAGACTACATATTCCACAACAAGTTGAATTAACATTAATTTTTGTTTACTCACATGTCATATAATCCACAAAATAAGCTTCATATTAAAATTAAAGTACAATTTTCCAAGGTACACAATTATCAATCATGAAAATGCACATTATGTAAATAAAGAAACTGGATTTATCAAGTATGCTACATAACAGAGAAAGTACTAAATACATCTCATAACAACTGCATGCATTTATGTTAACCTGAGAAAACGGGATAAAACTACTTTATTATGTTTAAGTGAACTCTGATTACTGTATTGAAAAACTGTCCGCATGACAGTTTAAACCCGCCTTCGAAAACTGTTCGCAAAACAGTTGAATCCTTCCATTGTAACTGCTCGCAAAACAGTTAGAGCCTGCCTTCGAAAACTGCTCGCAAAACAGTTAGAGCCTTCTATCGAAAACTGTTCGCAAAACAGTTAAATGCTTCTATCGAAACTGTTCGCAAAACAGTTTGATCCTCCTACTGAAACCACTCGCAAAGCAGTTCGAGCCCATCATCGAAAACGCGTTGAATCCCTTCTGGTGTCGATGTAAAGTCCTTGCTTGCAGTCCCGTGTTCGCGATAAGTGTTTCGACGTCTCCTCAAACTGTTGTTTATTCGAGAGATTATGTAAGTGTTCATTTCTCGAATTATATCGTCCAAAGCTAACAGCTCAAACTTAAAAGCTAATCCTCTACTACATTAATAACATTCCAAGAAATGGAAACCATATTTTCAAAGTTCACTGTTCCATTCTTGCTATTATTAAAATAAACCACATGCAACTATATCTCTTTTTTAAAAGATCTACATATAAATATAAATCCTCTACAAACATTGAGCATTTTCACGTTTTCATGTAACAATTTCAACGTTCTTTTCGGCTTGTACAACCTGTTGTGCACACCTAAATAACCTTAATCTAACGAAGGAAAAACAAACAGGTTATTAAAATTAGCAACATTTCCATTGTGCGTTACTAACCAAGCTTAGGCTATCAAATACATATCCTATGGTTTCCTTCCACTTAATAACAATAAAGTCACTATCTAAATAAAAAAAATATGACGCTTCATTTTAAAATGCTACACGACGAGTAGGCAAATTTTCACAATATCATTAACTCGATACAATCATACTGATATACATTAAAACATATTTCAATCCTTTCAATATTAACAATACATCAAACCTTTAGCATATTCACCAAATATAGCATGTTTTATCAATATCATTTATGCTACTTCTAAAATTAAATACAACAAATTACCTATTTTGTTTTCAACAAAATAATTTGATTCAGGCTGACAATACCACAATACATTTTCTCAATAAATGCCTTCAAAACCTTTTCCTTGTAGCATAACAAACAAAAAACAGTTCAGTAAATCCCACTGATTAAACATTTCCAAAATAAACATGATCCTTTATATGATCAGCCATAAACTTCAAACTCACAAAGTAATACTGACCACAATTTACCATTTCATATGAACATTGACCATTTGACCATTTTGTATGAACAATACAAAATAATAATACGTTAAACACCACAACCAACTTTTACATTCTTAAGTACTCATAAAATCTGCTACAGTGTTTTCCTGCCCCTCACAGATACACAAGCAAGAACCTGGAATCTCATGATCCTCTCGTCCTCAAACTTTTCTGCCTGAATCTGAAGGTACACTGCAAGACTATAGTGATTTGTATGCACCTCAAGTTCGTGACCTTACAGTGCCATTTCAACCCCTGTGGAACCACATAGGAAGAGCAACTCAGCTTCTTACTAGTCCAGTGCAACCTGCACTCCACAGCCAAGGATTTCTTGGGCACATCCTGATAGTCCCACAACAACAGTGACAACTCTTTCCCATGACTCTCATCCAAGGAATCAGTCACCTTGACATGCTCGATGAATTCCTCTTCGTGCATGGGCGGATTCTCGGTCTCAACCACATCACTTTCATCACTCACTTCACCAGCATAAACTCCCATCAACGATTCATGCACCATCCTCATGACCTTCTTCCTCTGTGACACTGGAAGAACCACACAGCGGTATCCTACCCCAACACTAGGATCACACTCATTTCTCCTTTGTCTACACCGACAATGACCTTCTGACCCAAACATGTCCTCCGATTTCTCAACACTACCTGCTTCACTCAGCACTGGTTGCGACAATGGATCATTCTTTTGTTCTTCAACCAAATCTGCAGGCTTCACACAAAAAATGGGATCGCCAACCTTCAAACCCTTGAGCGGTTTGCCCTTGGCCTCCTTCTGAGATCTCGTCTCTACTGCCATCACCGTTGGACCATCTTCTTGCGTACCCGGAAAACCATCCGCCTGCTCACCTCGATTAAGAATCTGCTCAACCACCTCACTCACCACCATGCTCACCTCTGGCACCCATGTCAAATTCGGATCATGGGGCTCACGTGCCCCCGTTATATTGCCTATAACGACATCACACAACGAATTAGGCATACACAGCGCTTCAACCTCCCCTACATAGAATGGCGAATCCACCAACACCCTTGCTACTGAGAACTGTCTCACCGTGCCATCAATTAGAACCACCGACTGCTGTGCCCCTGTCAACTGATCAGCATCCACTAATCCTGATTTGACCACACAAGTACTACACCCTGTATCTCTCAACACTGATACAGCTCGGTTCCCCTTGACGAGTCTACCTGAAACTACCGGCATGTGCTTCATCATTGCCCCTATCTGATCATAAGCCATTCCCAACTTATCCAATTCATTCTCACCAGCCCGTACGACTGTACTAGATTCATCCAAATCTACTTGTGGTAAGCAAATACCAGCTTGCCCAATCTGCAATGACTCGACATGTGGTGGGCCATCATTGGATCTTAATGAACCAGCAGATCCTGTCACCTCATCACCCATAACACTGCCACCCTGTTCATTTGTGGGTGAATCAACTCCCTCTACCTCTACTAATCCTTGCGCTGACTGCACCTTCGCAAGTAAAGGGCAATCCCTTCTAAAGTGCGACGGACTCCCACACATATAGCACCCCCGAACACCAGGGAGTGAACGTTCCTTACTCATCGTCCTATCCCCTCGAGTCTCAAATCTCTTGCTACCAAAATCACCCTTGCCCTTGGCTACATTTAACCGACTGGGACTGACAGTTCCCTGCTTCCCTGAAGAACTTGGTTTAAATTCTACTTGGTTGCGCAGTGGACCAAATGTCTGCACTCCGTGTGCCCCCACGTACACCATGGCTCGAGCAACCACATCCCCCGTGCTAGCACACTGGCCCTCCTTAACAAACAACTCAACCCCCTTTGGGCAGCAATGCATGAACTGCTCTCTCAAAATCAAGTCAAACAACGACTCAAATTCCTCATCTACCTGGGACATCTCCACCCACTTCTCAAGGTACCCTTTCAACCTCACAACAAACTGCTTGGGTTGCTCACCCTTTTCCGGCCTAGCTGTGTGGAACCTTTTTCGATAGCCATCGGCCGTCAAATTATAGTGCTCTAACAACTCTTGCTTAACTACACTATACTTATTCCTATCACTCCTGGACATTCGATCAACAACCTCTAACGCATGTCCAGTCAAGTTTGAGATCAAATACAAAGCCCTCGCATCAACAGGAACCCTCTGGCTCTCCATCATCAACTAAAACTTAGTAATATATGCGTCAAATTTGTCCCTCGTCTCATCGAACAGACCAACTTTCAACTTAGGCCCACCAAAATCTGTGCGGCTAGCACTAGCAGTAGCACTCCTCTCATCCGCGGCAGCTCGCAGCTCGGCGAGTTTGAACTCCCGTTCCTGCTGTTCATCCCATTTCTCACACCGCGTTGTAACAAAATTACTTAGATCGCCCCCCGTGAAACCTGCCTCTCTACCTGCAGCAGAAAACTCCCTCACAAGCTCCGCGCTAGCCATTGTAATTTTCAACACACTCAAACAATACTCACGAAAGTCATGAAAGTCTAAGTCAAATCTACAAATTACAAATAAGACCCGAGAGTCTAGCCTAGTCTGTCTACACAATCTTAAAAAAGATGTCAAAAAATACTCCACATAATTGACATTTCATAGATTTATAACGACTTCAAATTCAATCCTTACTTAAATACATAAATGTACAACACTAGTCTTAAACCTGACAACAAAATGTCTTCAGACTACACATCAGTATTCAGTATTTGAAGTTACAATCTACACATAAAAATACCGTTTGTCAGAGTCACACACTGCACAAACCAAATCCACAAACTAGACTAGTCAGTGCCACTTCCGACTCTATCATCCAAATTACGATTCTACCATAATATTTATATTTATAAATATCATTACATCCCAAATCTAATTCAGTGACAAATACTTACTAGTCTACGTACACCAACCAGACAAATTACCTTGTCCTACTATCGCATTTCCAATATGTATAAAGTTCCTGACCGAACACTTCGTCCCTAAAGTTATCACATATAATGCATAGTAAAAATCCCAACGGAAATATCCTTCCGTGGTATAAACCGACCAGCGGTACAAATTACCGATTGAATGTTTCGGAGCCTATCCAATTCGCCCGTACCGATATAGGCAGTAGCTACCACACACACACTTCCATACACACGTTACATTAATGACCCATCCAGGTCCCACACGTTGTATATATGCGCCGTACAGTACTACTCACCAATATCGTTCCCGCACGTGTGCGAACGACATCGTTTCCGAAACAAAAAACCATTTGTCAAACCACCATCGCTACCCCTCTGAACCTGCACATAAAGCTACAAAACTTAACCTATAATGTGCTGCACTGCCCAACGACCCTGAACAATTAGTCCTGGCAAGGTCGCCAAATTGTCACGTAAGAAAATACGCCGAGGAGCCAATTGTTCAATGTCGCAAGTCAGAGAGAGTTTATTCATGTAACAAAACAATAACAACAAAAACAGCGGGGCTCGATTCTTTCCCGCACCGGGTTTGGTGTCTACATATACTTTAAATGCACATCAAAGCAAAGCGATAATTATTTTATGACACCCGTGCCCACTAGCTACACAACTGCGATTTGCTAGAATGAGTGAAAAGTGAACTTTGTTTATAGTGGCATTTGAATATTTATTTTGGTATCATAATTGTAGCCAACATGTCTGGTAAAGTAAAGTATAATGTTTCTAATCATTTTGATAAATGTACAAGCAACATGAAAAGTAACTTCGTTCCATTATGCAGTACGACTTGTTGGAGGTAGTGTTCCCTACGAGGGGAGAGTAGAAATCTTTCTGAGCGGCCAGTGGGGAACGGTGTGTGATGACTACTGGGGTTTGGATGATGCTGAGGTGGTGTGCCGTCAGCTCGGTCTCGGCTCGGCGATATATGCACCTACGCAAGCAAGTTTTGGCCAGGGGTCTGGACCCATCTTGCTGGATAATGTAGAATGTTACGGCTTTGAGTCGGGATTGGCGACATGCTTCCATGACGTAGATACCGCCGACTGTGTACACTCAGAAGATGCAGGAGTAGTATGCGAGTCAACACCATGTGAGTATAGTATTTGTCAATACAGGGACCAACGCATAAACCGGGATCTATGCTATTGAGAGCATATATAAGTTATTGCTTAGTATTTCAGGTGGTTTATAAATCGCCATGAATTTAATAAATTGCTCCAAACATTGATCATGGCTCCATACAGACATGACAGATAAAGACTAATCGTTGGTTATAATGATAAAATGAACTTTTATGTAAACTTCTCGAAAATAGCCAAACTGAAGTGTTATTTTCTTTTTCATTCGATGTTCACATGTTCTTTAGGGAAAACTGATATCAATGATCGACACTCAGTATTAAACGAAATTTAAATATCGAATGCATGATTAATGTTATATACAAATATTTTACACATTATAGAAATAGAAAATGACGAAAACTTTCTTTTTCCCCCTCAAATTTAGCATTAGCTTGGTATTGCGATTTTAGCAACGGCGATTGTTCTATGACCCAAGTCGAAGGCGATAATGGAGATTGGACGATTGACACCAGTGCCAACGGAAATAGTGAGTTTTATTTGTAATACATTATGTATGGTGACAATTAATGCTCTTATATTTTTTGAAATCATAATTTTTATTATTTAATTCATGTAGGAAAATGAGACACAATTAGTTTATTATGAATTATACAATTTCGGACAAATTTATATAAATCGTAGCTAATTACGTAGAAATACATTTTGTTTTAGTAAGCTTTTATTTTCGCAACTTATTAGTTGTGGTCTTGATGGTCGAAACACGTGAAATTTGTTTGCTCATATTTTGTAGTTTTTAGTTTGGAGAACGTGGAGTCTGGTCCCTATCCCCCTCCCCAATCGCAGGCACCGCTCTTACGGAGAAATACCAGAGAAGGAAAAGCACTACAGTGCTATATTTTTGTATTTACATAACTATACACACGTACCTTTAAATTTGCTTAACCATTATGTTAACAGTTTTAAACTAGTGGAAAGAATAATAATGTAGATTGTGAATAATTTACTGTTGATTCTTTTCTTATCAGTTTTTTAAATCAGAATTGACAAACATATACGTAGATTAGGTCTGGGTTCATAAAGTGCTTCAAGAAATATTTTGTTTAGTTAAGTAATGATAAACTATGTGTAATATTTTGACAAAGCACACACTCTTAAATACAGAATAAACTAAATTTGATCAAAATCGGTTCAGATACAGCTGACATATCCAGAAATATATCTGATCTGGATAGCGCCCTCTTTCGTTAATGGCTTCTTTTGTTTGTTTCTTTTTGTTCTTTCTACCATTCAATTATCATTAGCTTTAAATGAATACTACATAAAGTTTATATTAAGTTGACCAGAACTGTGTCTATCCCTTTAACTTCCCCACATATTTAGAACACTACTACGCATCTTTTGAATCGGGGTCTCTTCAACATTCTGAGGTCAACTTTACTCTGCCAACATTTAATTCAAGTGTGGGAAGGCTGTCTTTCCGGTACTTGACGGATCATGGCCAACTCGCAGTTACAGGTTGTTCAAATGACCAACCAGCCTCTAACAAATTAATCCGTGATACAAGCGGCTACGTGCAATATTTTGCTGTAAATATCATATGCACATCCACCTTGGAGGTACGTAGAATAAATACACAAAAATACAGCATAACACTGTTTGAAATGTTTGTGTTTGCAATAATTTACTAAAATATGCATAAATATTCCTGGCAAATTAAACTTTTATGAAGGAGGTTTCGAACCATTTAGACTATACATGATCTTCGTGTTATGTAATGTTCCTTTTGATTAAAATATAAACTAGTGTTCGACAAATTGAAATGATTCTTTACATTGACCGTTATATATAGCTGCTGTTGTTGAATTAAACTGAACTTGTCTTTCACGAAATCGAATGCCAATGGACAAATGGAACCTTGTAACGGTTGTCCAAATATTTTCAAACGTGTCCCCAACGTACAATCGTTTTCCTTTTATCAAAACGTGACATATTGCCACAAAACCCGTATACAGTCGTCATATGAAAAGCTGAACAAATTGAGCAATGTGTTGAATTTGTCGATACAGTGCCTCTGTTCTTGAATGATTTCTGATCCTTTTTGTATATAAATTTTTTGTTATCAAAGTTAGAAATCAGTAGAAAGATGAGCCTATTTAGAGGAATTCAGAAATATTACATCCGAAAATGTAATATGTCACAAATGGTAGGTAATGGTATACATATTGTGGCAAACCATATACGAGTCCAATACGATAAGTTTATTAGTGTGTATGTATACCG
>JBAMJV010002546.1:50000-91787 GCA_037951105.1 Echinarachnius parma
GGGAAAGCGTGTTATGATTTGATTGACCAGAAATTTTAAATATATTTTCACGAAGAAAACAAATAATTGACACACTAATGAATATGCACCCCAACACAGACACAAATATTGTATTTATATTTAGCGTCATACACAGTTTCAACATCACTATATCCCATATTATGTATGATCCAACAACTTAGCCAAGAATGAGTCCCGAGGGGCGAAGCTACCGAGGGCTGGGGGCAGAGCCAAATAGGGAGGGTTTAGGAGGGTGTATCTCCCTCCCACGGAGAAGATTTTGCATTTATATATATATATGGTGCAATTTGGTGCACGTCACAATAGCAGCCAGAGCTATGCCAGCCTACACTGGAACTACGTGGCCCGGTATACAGAAAAAAAACTCACCCCAGACCATACGCAAGTTACACAACAAACTGAGATAATATGTTCGCGCGCGAAGCGCGCAGCGAAAATTGAAAGTGGATGTAAATTACTTTTTTAACGTTAGAATTAACAAGTTTTAGCTCATATAACTAATGTTTTCTTTCCCACTCGTATACAGATACACACACACACAAAATATATCCTTCCCTAAAACCTGGGGGAGATGATTGTATACATGTCATCCCCCCCCACCTTGTGAGGTGGGGGGATGCACCCCCCTCATCCCCCCCCCCCCCCGTTGTCTACGCCCCTGATCTATCCCAAAGGATACTATGGGGAGCAGGACTCGACATCGTATCCAAGTTTATAATTTACGCGAATTTACACACATGAATAAGAAATGAGAATGGAACAATTTGTCTCAACCTTTATTTTCAAATATTTTAGACATTTAAGAAACGATACTCCAAGAACGTGTATTATCCCTCATAACAGAAAATATCGATGATGTTAAAATGTATACAACCATTTTCGGCTATTCATTAGATCCACTAACGGCTTTCCACAATTTAAGTCTAAAAGTTAAGTCGAACATAAAATCTTGGTGACTAATTTCCTGTTCTATACTGTTTCGTTTACAGATCACTATTTTGACACAAAGAATCATCAAATTTCTTTGCCCGTACTGTTTTCGTATTTTGTGTAGGGTATGTAGGTCGTTATTTTTACGCACGGAGTTTGACAAGCGTAACTGAGCGGGCTATCTTCTACCTACCAGTCTTTCCTCCGGGTACCATAAAACTGTCCTTCCGGTACTACAGGTATGCCAAGGGCCACCTTGAGATAGAATCATCATGTTCCAGCGACAACATGACTTATGTTCTCAATGATGCGTCAGGTTCTTGGGAGAATTTCGAAATGAATATTGCATGCACATCTGTAATAGAGGTACGCAATATGTTACATTAAAATTTCAAACATTAGTATCAAAGTTATTCAAAAACTTCAAATTTCTGTATTCTGTATTATAATGATAAATGGTTGAACTAAAAAAGTAAAAGTTCTATTTAATAAATGGAGCTTTTAGCTCAACTATTTAGTATATTGAATAATATACAATGTCTGACAAAATCATTGAAAATGTATAATGTACTGATTATCTATCTCTTGCATTAAGTTGACATGTTCACTTTCGATATATCAGCTAGCGGTCATGAAAGAAGGTAAAATCATAACTTATTCACGAATAACTTAAATTAATATAATCTCAATATTGATATAATACTGTAAAAATGCACAAAGTATAATAACTATTAACTGTTGTATTTGTTAAAGATATCATTCACCGCTGTACGTAATAATCAAGGGGGTTATTTTTCCGTCCGAGTCGATGACATTCGAATAACTGAAATAAGGCAATCTACACCAGGTTAGTTGAGTCTCAAATTACCAAACCATGAAATCTTAACATGTAACCGATTAATTACGCACTGAACATACCAAATACCAGTAAATTAGTAAGTAAGTGAAAATATACGCATGCATGTGTAGATCTTTCAACTAGCTAAAAGTGAATGCAAATATGGAACGGATTTTAAAATGATATTAATTATGATGACTAAAATGGGATACTGATGAAAACTTGAGATAAATTGGCCAACAGATATTGTGTGATTCATTCAAAATATCGGATAGAAACAGCTCATAGTAGTAGTTTATATTACATATTACTTTATATTACGTTATCAATAACGTATCTCTTTCTCAATACCCCAAAAATATAATTTCCTGATGTGAAATATTACATGTAAATTGATTAACAGAAAAGGTATTATGGACTAAATTAATCACTATTTCCAGCGTCAACAATAACAACAACAACAACAATAGCACCAACAATAACTACAACAACAAGGACAAGAAAATTACTATGTAATTTTCCCCGGGAAATTGGATGTTCTTCATTGTTTGTTTTAATTGGATGCTCATTTGTTATGTCTAATATTGTTTGAAACGAAAGTTTGATCGTGTGTCAACAAAAAAGAGATAAATCTGTTTACTAATCAAATGATGATCCAAGCCTTCGACTTTGTACTGAATTTAATTATAAAATCGTCAGTTTGACTGATGTTCTGACAAATTTGACCCGGAAAACCAGCACTATTACATTTTGTACAATTATATCATTCTTACAAAGTTGTTACATTTTGATTTTAACGATACATTTTGTACAAATTAAAAATGTTAGTATCTGCAGCTCCTACTACCATTAATCCGACGACGTTGGAAACTGTGACTCAACGCACAGCAATGACTACATCTTCAACAACACCCAAAGCTGGTACCGGTGATCAACGAACTGGTAATATGATTATGATAATTGCGAAAATATATATAAATTAATTCAGATATAAATACTGAAAGGAGGTCAGAAGAAGGTTCATTGTACGATGCAATGTTAAACGCAAATATAGATTGGACTTATGTTCGTATATTTATTTTGGAGTTCTGATCTGTTGAGAGGACAGTTATTGGGTATAAAGCCCTTCTAGACATACTTGGCTTAGGCCAAAGCCAGGACGATTATAATATAACAATCAGAGTACATTGTTCAGTATAATGACTTGTATGTGTGTCAAGATAGTACAGTTTCATTATTATAGTTATCATCTAAACGGATTTTGATTGGGTTTCTAGAATGCGAATTCAAATTGTTATTGTCGTCGGGAGCCGGTAATCTCATATTTGGCTGCAAAAAAATACCACACTGTGAGCTATTTATACATTTACATAACTAACTAAAGACACCACATGGTTTCCTGATAATGGTAATGTCTGACTGGTTGAAACAGTAATCATTTAATTGTAATACTCGTCGCAATAAAGTCATGCGCCATATAATTAAGATAAATTTGGCATGCTGTTTTTTTTTCTCGTGAAATACTAGAGATGCGTGTTGAAAAGCCACTGTGCGAGAGAAGATCTTGCGATACTAAGTACTTCCCTTCTTTCCGAACGAACTCTTTAAAAAAAATATGAACAATTCTTCCCTGTTAATTTCATTCCAAAAATATTTTTCACAAATGACTTAATTCATGACATAACATTGCGTTATCGATAAGAGCTAGTCACGAAAATACGTTTGATAATTTCCCCAACAAAGATGTCAAAAGTACGTGTGTGTATTGTTTGCTAAAGTCAACAAGTTAATCGTAGCCGATTTATAGGCTATGCACCAGGGCTTAAATATCTTATATTCATTTTCTAAATGTTAGTTTCCTTTCTCGCTTTATTCATGAAGGTGGGCCAAATACGACCGCGATAGTCACCGCCGTCGTAATAATCATCGTCGTAGTTGTCCTTGTGGTTGTAGCTTTACTTGTGTGTCGTCATCGCCGGAGGTACGTGTTTGGTATCTTTGGATATCAATATTAAGCGTAATTAAATTGATTTATTCAAGTTTTTTAAGCAAATAAAATGGTAGCTAAATTCAGGCAAATCCTTGATGTACATCACGGTTCAAAGTAATGCCGACATATTTCACAAAAGTTATTTAAAAATCAGGTTAGAATTAGATATGGATTTTTATTTTCATATCTAAACACAACATAAACTGTTTACGTTTTATAATTCAAGGAATAACACAATAAAGTTTGTCGACTAGTAATACACATCATAAAACCAGCATGAGGATTGATAAAAATATTGTTCAAACTAATCATGAATTAGAGCAGAGAGTAGGTGTATATCAAATCGACGGTGCCTTGACAATACGTACCGACAAGTCATATTGAAGCTCTGTATTTGCATTTCTAGATAAATTATACCGCGTTCTTTGTCTGCATTTTGGTCATGTTGCAGGAAGTCGGCCGAGAAAGAAACAACGGAGCTTCAGCAGCCTTCTCCGTCTTCTAAAGACAACGCCTACTCGAATTCCGCCTATTCATCTGCACTGCCAGACTACCACCAACCGGACGTAGTCCAAGTACCTGGTAGCTACCCCAATATGAATGATGTGATGAGGCCACCGGGTGGAGATCAAGAATACAGTTACGCCTACACGGAGACGGAAGGCAACCAGGTCAGGTACAACACAGGTGCTATTGCCAGTGACAGTGCTATGAATGACCACTCATATCAGTCGGTAAAACCCAAAGAAGGTGCCATCAAAGGGAATACGAATCACCATAATCGACAGAAGGATCGTGATATAAACTACGAACTTGAAGGTGGTGATTATAACGTCCTGCTGGAACCTCCCTCCAGATCTCAATATCAAGAACAGCGACCAATTAATCCACCCGCTGCTTCCGGGGATGATACCTATCATCATCTCAACCACGACGGGAGCTCACCAATGGCGCAACCTGACGACGAATATGGAGAAGTATCCGCAACATCACAGGGTGAGCATGGCGAGGAGACCTACAATGTACTGGACCACGGTGGAGTCGCGCTGGATATCAACAACGAAAGGAAACCCCAAGCCAGGTTCAGGAAGGGGGTGAACAACGAAGTCGACACTACGTACAACACCCTTGGGCTCGTTGACGACGGGAATCAACAGTCTCCCCCGACTCCTGACATCGGTGCATATGGCGCACTCGATCAGAATCCTGCAACTGCGCACGGCGAATCCGATGATGCGTACAATGTTCTGCACCAGTCATTAAAGACAACATCTGATAAGGCCAGGCGTCAGGCATCGCGAGATGCCCGGGATGTCAGTGTTGACAACTACAATGTCCTCCACTCTGGGAGGGAAGTAGGAGACTACCACCATTATCAAGACTTCGCAGCAGAGGATCACCCTGACCAGTCTTATCAACACGGAGCCCTAGACGATGAGGATTACAACGTCCTTCATTCTGGTAGGGAGGTCAGTGACTACCATCTGTACCAGGCGACAGAACCACCCAAAGACAGCGACGACGTTTACTATTCGGCCATCAAAGAGCAGAATCCGAAAGACAACGGATCAGCCCAACACGAGCCAATCTACAGTGACGAAGTTTACTCTGATTTCAATTAAAGGGACATTCCCTCTTTTGCAGGCCAAATTTCAAAAGTTGCGAGGTTATTGTCTTATATGAAAGAAAATATCATTTAATAGCATGCCTGAAAAAATTAGGGTTGAGATTTCTTTTTCGTGGAGTTATAGACCTAAAACTAATAAACCGTCGTCCAATTTTAATTGTGCAGTATACGTATATTCACCCAGTGAGGAAGTTCGTACATGGATTCCACGAAGTACCATAACGCTATGCGTGACCCCTACGTGACCCGCGCTAGCTACGTGACCGCGCACAAATAAGAATAGCACGACAGCACACTAGGCAAAATAACCAAACCTCGCTTAAACTGACTACATGTAATTACATATTCTTCATTTTTGAGATTTGTTTCCGTCACTTTACAAATGTCGGCTTCACAATACCTTTACAATAATAAGTACAACATATTGTAATATTATGCTAAATCAGTTAAAATCTGTTATTGCCCGATATATACCCAGCTAGCCACCTGACGTCGGGCCGATGTCGGAATTTGGTTGCCGGATGTCGGCATATCGCCGTTGGCTCGAGATTAAAATGTCCGCCAGCCCAACATCGTCACGACGTCATTTTGTGATATATTGGCATAACGTCATTTTCCGACAATGGCCCAACATCATGTCATGAGATGATGTTGGGCCATTGTCGGAAAATGACGTTATGCCAATATATCACAAAAATGACGTCGTGACGATGTTGGGCTGGCGGACATTTTAACCTCGAGCCAACGGCGATATGCCGACATCCGGCAACCAAATTCCGACATCGGCCCGACGTCAGGTGGCTAGCTGGGTAGTCTGATGGAGCATGTGGAGGGGCGCATTCGTTTTTCATTCGTAGAATCTAAATTATAGGGCTGTTCGATCTAAATTGTTTGTGTGTGTTTCATTCATCCCCATCCGTCAACTGGAACCTGTTCAGACGTTTTGTAAAAGAGGGACTGTCCCTTTTATAACTGATGTAGTGACTAAAATCAAATGAATTGACTGCATTATAATTATAATTCATTGTGACAGCGTTCATGGGACTTTCAACAACTAGCCATCATCACACTCGACGCTAAAGAGAATAGTAAGCAAATAATTACCGTTGGTGAAGGTGATGGGACAAACTATCACTTCCGAGGCGATCTGGATGTAGCTATCTTTCCGAAGCGAAGCTGAGGAAAGATAGCGTATACATTCAGATCGCCGAGGAAGTGATAGTTTGCCATCGCCTGAAACCAAAAGGTGATTATTTGCTTTATATTCCGCATCAATTATTTTGATCACAAACGACCTATAACTAACACAAAGGGCTAAAGAGTTTGGAATATTGAGCAATTGATCGAGTCTTTTATTTTAATTTCGTCAATCCTGCACATGAACAAGATTTATGATTAAAAGTCAAATACGCTTATATCATTGTCTATTAAGCGTAGCCGCGCGCAAACGTTGCGCATCAGCGCGCTACCTTTCTGCGCACTAACACGCGCACGCGTACTTGCGCGCGAACAATTGAATATCTACACAGTGCAACGCACTTTTACCGACTATCTAGTGAGTGCAACGCACTTTCACCCAAGTTATCTACACAGTGTAACAAACTTTTCTTCTTCCATCAATAATGGGCGAAACTATATTTCATCACGTGATTATCTTTTGACCAATCGTAGAGCAAGATTCTTAGTATGTGGAATATAATGACTATTATCAGCATCATGTCCCGATTAGAGTGAATCCTGACTGTATACTATGTTCTTAATTGTCCTGGTCAACTAAATTGTTATTTTGTATATTGTTTATACAAAAATACTCCATTCGCCCAAGGAAACATAACGAAAATCCTTGCTAACCAAATTTCCTCGGAACCATGCTTTATATAATCGAGCTTCCTATACATAGCACTAAACGTTTCAAAAATAGAGAAGACGGGCTCCACCGCGTTTTGCACAGGTTGTATAGTCTTCTGGTCAGCTTCCCGTGGCCATTGGGTAACCAAGGATCTACCCATTCCATTCAATTATTTATTTTCTATTAACATGAAACACATAGATCGACATGAACAAAAATCGTGGATCATTGGTTACCCAATGGCCACGGGAAGCTGACCTGAACTTAAGAACCGGAAAATAGGTTCATGATGCTCAATTTGTGCAGAAGATGTCTAAATTGAGCATTACATTTTGTGTGATTTCTATGTGAATTCAGACTTTTGCTTTTGGAAACACGCCCTGCTTCGAACTTTTCATATGATGTGCATGTTCGATTGTTTTACTTGGCATGTTAGTAGGCTTGTTAAGGGGTCCGTGACTGCATTTTGGGGTACGATTGTTTTACTTGGCACACATATTCCTTGGATCAAAAGACACAAATTCATCCAAAGAGACACTCTGTATTTATGCAAACTAGGCCAAATTTCCATTAAGATTTATGCAAATTTATTCATGAAAATGGGATTTTCTATGAGAATGGTGTTTTTTATATTCCTTGGATCAAGAAAAGAAAATTCATCCAAAGAGACACACTGTATCTATGCAAATTAGGACTTAATTCCATAATATATGCAAATTTATTCAAGGGAATGGGATATTCTATGAAAATGGTGTTTTTATTGATATACTTGAGATAATAACTTAGGAAATAGATGATCAGGGTATATCAAGGCAATTGTATCAATCTAGCAGATTATTTTTACCTTTCGTGGCCATCTAGTCCCTCAAATCCAAGATGGCCGTAGGCAGGAATGTTACATTTTGTATGTTTTGTCTTACTTTTGAACTATTCATGGTACAAACATGTGTATGTGTCTATTCTAACAATTGTTTGGATGTCTGAATCAATTTTGGACCCATCCTTGGAACAATCTAAGAAGAATGATCAAAAGAAGCACACTTTATCTATGTAAATGAGCAAACATTTGCATATTGTATGCATTAGTACACAAATGTGATATGCTATGAAATTGTAGTCTTTATAGAAAGAATTGATGTCTTAACTTGCAGATTTATGATCTATAGGGTAAGTCAAAGCATATGGTCAAAGTAAATAAAGGTACACCTGCATATGGAAAGTCTATCTGTATGTTGTGTTGATCTTTCCATTTGTATAATTAAAATCATGATTTTGACCATTGCTTTTGCAGCGATGTTGTATATAAATGCAGACTATTATTTAGCTGAGAAATAAAACATTATGCCTATATGTTTTTGTAAATACAATTGTATATAAAGTTAAAAGCGGTTCTCATATTATGTTTGATTTAAATGTTCTCGATATGTATTTATTTCAAATTCTACTTTTTAAGTAGAATTTGAAATAAAACCATATCGAAAAACATATTTAATAAAGGGATCTAGTAACTTTGCACATGTGCAAAAAGTGATGAATGGTTGATTCAATGTATATTGTTGTTATCTGATATGTCCACTGGGTATTGTGTGAACATTTCCAGTTAAATTGACGTTATTTGCAAAGATGCAAAGTGATATTCACTAAATCATTGCACTGACTTTGTACACGGTTTTGACGATCCAGTGGATAATTTGACATCTGAATACTTTAATTGTAAATATCTTTTTAACGAAAGGAAAATTTGAAAAACTGAAACCTGTCCCATGCTTTTAATGTTTATACGAATACAACAATGTATGAGGGAAACGCTAGAATTTCAATTGGATGAGAGAATTTTGCATCTTTCAAACTTATCATGCATTTTACACACAAGTGAATGGGAAAATGCACGTTTGTTCCTTTTCTGTGTGTGACATGCGACCTTAAAATGACACGTGACCATGGTGACACCGCAACCGTAGTCGCGACGCGCGCAAATTTGGTATCAAAAGATGCGCAAGACGCAAGATGCGAGCAGCGCGTTGTGAATAATTTGCGTTTTGGAGTAATCGCAAACATCGAGGAGGGCAGGCTAATCAGTCCCCCCTCCAGGTTTTTGCTTTAAAAAAACAAACATCCCTGCTTCGAACTTTGTAAACGATGTACATGTATATATTATCTATTATATGCTTAATATTCTCAAAATCTGCAAGCCGGGTTAAATGGGACTATAAAGGTGTATGTTTTGTTGATCAATCCATTTGAACAATCAACATCATAATTGTAACAAGTGATCTTGCAGCGAGTGTTTGTATAATTGCATGCTATTATTTAGCTGACATACACATTATGCCTAAACAGTTCTGTACATTCAATTGTATATAGTAATTTTCCAAGGTTTATAGCGGACCTGATAGCGGTGCTCATATTATGTTTGATTTAAATGTGCTCGATATGTTTGTATAATGTTTTATACACGCATTGATATTTAACAGTACTACTGAATTTAAACGAAACAGTGTATATATAGGCCACACATATTATATGATTACATTATATATTCTATAAATGCTCTCTCATAGTATTATATAATCAGTGGCGTAGCGACGGGGGGAAGGGGGGGGGGGGGTTCACTTGCCCCCTCCCCAATGATTAAACAAAAAAACATTGGATAGTATTGTCACAATAATTGTTGAAAATTAATTACATTAATAATGTAATATCTCAAACAAATATATATATCATACTTAAATTAATTGTATTTTTTTTTAATGCGTGGCACACACACTTCCAAGCCACATGGCTCCTTGGGTCGCCCCTATTTCCAAAATTATACTTTTGAACATACAATTATTTGCACTTATAAATATCATATTATATTCTTGATATACTATTATGTTTGATCTGGTTGTTTATCGACCATTTGTATGTTTTCAATTTAAAAATTAAAATCTTGTTCAATTCATGATCATTTCAATTCTTGTTTAATTCACGTCAACATGGGTCCCGTTGCAAGAAAGAGATACAATCGATTGGAAGTTACTATTGATTGTAAGTCAGAAACTTTGCGTGTTTCAACCAATCAGATTCACGCATTTAGAACACATGACTCGCGCATTTAGAACACAATGATACCATAAATTGTAACTTACACTCGATTGTATCTCTTTCTGCAACGGGACCATGATCTGACTTGCAATTAATTGCAATTTTACTTATTTCCTCGTCGGTATCACTTACAATGGAAATAATCATTTGTTTGGGATACGCTTACATTGATTGATCACTGGAGGCTGCCATGTTTTCCAAAATGGTACCGCGCGAAACGTCATCTACTTAAGCGCATAGTAACAAAAGCGGGTTATTAACGATTGAAGTATTCGGATTTTTAATTATCCACTGGAAAGTTATACAATCATGTAACTGTGTATAAAAGCAGTGCAATGAGTTAGTAAATATCACTTAATTTTTGCTTATAACTTGTCCATTATATTGTAAATTCCATGTGAAATTATGACAGTGGACACATTAGATCGCATCAATACGCATTTGATCAACCATTCGTCACTTTTTGTTCACATGTTCAATTATTAGATCCTTTATAATAATGCAGCAACGCATCCTCCTCCTCTACTTGATACCTTTAAAATTGCGTGGAAGAACAGATCCAATGCGTGTGAGAGTAGATCTAATGCCCGGCGCAGACAGAGCCGACTCGACCCGATCCGACTGGTCTTCAGCCTGATTAACTCAGTGTGCGCTGCCCCATGACTCCGGTTTTCCAGTCAAGTGCCAGTCGGAGGTCATTCGAGGCCGATTCAACATGTTGGATCGGCTCCGACTGAGCGAAACTGACTCTACCCTGACTAAAAAACCAGTATGATCGGGTCGAGTCGGCTCTGTCTGCGCCGGGCTTAACACGAGCAATGCTACCGATTTATTAGTCAATTACATACATGATTATTATACGTATGTGCAGTGGCGCGACTACGAGGGGGTGGGTCCGGGCACCTGGCCCCAATAATTTGCCAAAACGATATCAATCATAAGGGGTAGATTTTTGACGAAATAAAGAAAAAACATAATGCGTGCCGCCTATAATTTGAGTGCACCCGTAAGTCCGACCACGCTACGCCACTAGTTATGCTTTGTCATCTTATTTCACAACCCTTTTTTCTAACTACGAAATGTATCCTGCATCCTTGTTATCAATACGATTTATAAAATAATAAACATGAACAAAATTAGTAAGCAAATATTTGCCACACACATACCTGACTTAAATCAACAGGCAAACACGGATGAGAATAGAAAAAAAGAATCAACACAGAGAACAAAATAAACAAAACGTCGTTGATTAAAAACAATTGTTTATGTAGGCATTGCGCATTAAAGGGATCAAGTAATAGTCTGTGGGCCAGAGGGGCCTACCGGTGACCCCCCCTATGATCCTCCGACTTGGGTGTAATTTTGTCCATTGATATGTCCAATGTTAGAAACAAAATGTTAACAAGAAAAAAACTCATTTATACTATGTTTTTTTACTACTTTTTTGGAGGTATGTAAAAATAGCACCTTTTCATGTTTTGCTTCATTTCTTAGTGTGGGTGAACATTGAGATTGCATTAAATGCTCTTATTTGATAATGGCTTAGTCTTTATACACTAAACTTTGCTGATACCCATGTCCATATAAGCATACAGTACAGACAAATTTTCGGTGTCATGGTTGATTGGCTTCATATAATTATGACGTCATCAAATTTGCATATGAAAAATTACGGGAATTTCCGTGAACAAAACTGTTAAAAAACAATGTTCATTAATATAGTTTGTTTTTTTCACCGTGAAAATGATGACAGTGAGCTTAAACTTATAGTGTCTACTAGTGAGAGTGTATTCAAATCAGAAACGTGATTATTCTTTAAATATAATCTACAAAAGGGACATTTTTTATTACGTAATCACCATGCGTCATATGCAATTTTGAGGCATATAATGGCCATGTTATCTAGGTCACAAGTGGGTACATATTGGTTCCTCTTTAGTTTCTTTATTTGAGGGCCAATCACTCTCATATTTGGCACATATGTAAAGCTAGGAGGGCTCTTTAGTTTACAATAAGTAGAATTTCAAAAGGTTATCATATGAGGGCGCTATTTAATACAAATTAGTTAAAAACATTACAAATCCTATACATTCCGACAATGATGATTTTTTTTTTTCTAACTGTCTGATTTGTTTATAAAACTTTATATTTTGCGGCATTATTATGCAAATTTACTTTTCCTAGAATGAACTAAAGACGTTTATGTTGTATCTCATATTCTTGAGGGTCTAATTTAGGCCTAACTCTTTCTGATCCGAGTGCAATAGGGAATACAATGCGCTACATAAAAATGCTTTCAGATAATTTATTGAATTGTAATCATATTTTATCCTGAGTGAGATTTTCCGATTGCCTATTTATCAAAAAATATCAAGCAAAAGCAAACTATTTTGGGAAAATTCTGGTCAGAAATTTGCTTTTCAGTATTGTAATATACTTCTTTTTTGGCATCACATTAATTCAGACAATTAGAGAACAAAAGAATATGTTTTGTTGACAGTTCATTATTTTATCCCTCCCAAATCCTCTCAAACTGACCGTTTTGTGTAGACAACTCAATATTTGTGCATACTTTGCAGGATGTATGTATAGTATTTTATATTTTGTCTGGTCTAATTTAGACAACTGTCTGAACGTTACCTTTGAAAGTTAATTAGGAAAATACATTGCACTACATAATAATGCGTTCACGTACCATTTTCAGCCCTGGTAATCTAGCACAGAGTGAGTAATTTCTGTCTGAATATATTTACGAATATCAAATAAAAGCATAACAAACAAAAATTGATAAACCACATCTGGCCAGATAAAAAAAAAATGTTCTGTCTTAATTGTTTGCTTAGACTACCCCTTTTCTCAGAAAAGGGAAGAGTTTAATACGTCTCATTTAAGCTTCAATAGCAACGAAAAATGCAAATCACATATCTGTTGAACTTATTTATTTTAAACGCCTTTTCTTTAGTACCGATACACACCATAATATACCAAAATATCCCTTGAACTCATAAGGAGACACCTATGGCAGCGAAAATGAGCTGCAACGATCAATGTGGACATGTCGATCACAAACAGAAAGAAACCATGGTCAACCATCAACATTATCAATGACCCCAATAAGGCAATGGACGTACTATAATATTACACCAAACAATGTTTGTTATCATCTCTTGTTGAACACAAGAGATGAAGGGTGACATATACTGTACAGGTAATATCATCACAAAAATAAAAACAACAATCAACCGTCTACAACATAAACATGGCAGTTGGCTTCAGTTCAGGCCAACTGAAATCTTATATCAATTACCACGGACTTTAATTATTTGCCGTGCAATACATACTTTTGTACTTTTGTTTTATTTATCCAATGACGACATCCAAATGTTATATCGCCTGAGTGGACATTCCTTCATTCAGCTGTCATACTGTCTTAATTCTTTATTAGCTAACTAGTATCCGGCGGTAGGGGTTTGTGTATATGTGCCAAACGGGTATGAGCCGCTTCAAAGACCCCCATTTTCACAGCCGGTCCGGCTGCTCCTAATAAGGGTCCTGTTTTATTTGTTGTTAAAGGCCACTCCCTGCTCGTAAGATTCTCATTTTCATCAAAAAGGCTGGTTGCCACACCTAAGGTTCTCATTTTTATTTTGTAAAGGCCGATCACCGCTCCTAATACAAGGCCGCTTTTAAGACCTCGGCCTCAAAAATGTCTTTCATCTTATAGCAATTTGTAGCTTGTATCATTTATCATTTTGTATTATCACACAACTTCCTGCCAATGGCGGGCAAATCTGAGCGTTACGTTGTAAGTGTCTGCCAGATCTTCGATAGTACACATTCCATGTACCAGATCACAACTATAAGCAGGTGGTCATTGGTCTGAGGGGTTTGACCGCACTCGCACTCTGCTGCACCTTCGATGCATCCCCAGTTCAACATGTTGGAGTTGCACCTTCACACGCCTGACCGAAGCCTATTCAGGCTACGCCAAGTCATCCAGGGTTAGTTTAATCCTGCTGGCAGTGCATCTAATGTCTGCACAGGCAAACGCTTGTCTACTGGCCTCTCCTCCAGTCTCTCCTCCCAGAGTTTCTTGAAGACACACTGCAGTCCAGAGGGTCAACATATGAAAGGAAGCTTTTCTTAGTTGACTTAAGGCGCCGAGGATGCAGTGGGTGGTCATTGAGGGGATGCATTTCGTCCTCTATTTGTCTCAGTCGTTCATTCTGGCTAGCAACAGCTCTCCTTATTTTAGGGGGTGCGATGCCAGAGAGCAGATCATAGAAGTTATCAGTCCTAGTTGGTCTCATTCATCATGTGATGTAACGGCATGCAGCTTAATTGTGTTAAGCACAGGATCAATCTTCTTTGCATGTGATGAGCGTTCCCACACCGGACAGGTAAATTATGTAGTTAAGTTACAAAGAGCTAGACCAGTAGCTCTGATTGTTTTCGGGTTTTCTCCCAACTTGGATGTGCTGATCAGTTTGCCAAGAAAGGCATTCCTGGAGCTGACCTTCCCCTTGGGCTTCGTGATATAGGCATTGTACTTCAAACATAATGTTCCAGTCTAGTTCCATTCCAGTGATCTACAGCTTCCGTTTGATTAGCCTTCATGTGGTTCTCTTTGTAGTATGAGAATAATTGGTAAGACCCTCGCACAAGAGGGCTTCTGCCTTAGGGAATTCATCACGTTGGGTGGTGATACAAAAGTCGTCTGCATAGATGAAGCTCCTGGTGTCATGTTAGATAGGCTGGTCGTTAACATAGATCTATGTTGAACATATTAGGGGCCAGAACGCTTCCTTGGGAGAGGCCATTCTTCTGCTCATGGCAACGACTTTTCTTTCCAGACAGCTCGACGAAGAAGGGTCTATTCTCAATCAGGGTCTTCATCATGTAGGTTATGTGCATGCTGTTCACATTCAGTAGTTTTTGTAGGAGCCTGTGGTGGTTGACATTATCAGAATCTGCTGAGAGGTCTACAAACACAGCTCCAGTTAAGACACCTTGCTGAAAACCATCTTATATACATTATGTTGTGTAAGGTTGAGCAGTTGGCTTGTGCAAGACTTCCCAGGCGGGAATCATGCTTGCTCCTTCATCAGAGATGGTTCTACAACTGCACTTTATATGTAGGTCAGAATTATTCGCTCAAACAGCTTGAAGATGTTGCAAGAAGTGAGACCGGTCTGTAACTCTTTTTTGCAGATGGGTCTTTTCCTGGAGCTTGTATGAGAATGCTGTTCAGTATGGCACGGAATAGTATTGAAGTAAACGTTACTATGTTACGATGGATGCCGTTCAGCGACAGGGACATGCAGTCCCCTCCCAACAGAGTGGCCCGCACATGCAATCTTGGTTCTGGTATGATTTACATAGTTGGTGTCTGTTTAGGATTGTGGTGACTAGTGAGTGTGTCCTAATTATCATAGATCATTCGTTTGCTCATGAGCTCTTGACTTCAATCCAAAGGTATTCAGCATAAATTAAAATTGGTTCAGCGGTTTGGTTAAGTAAAATCAATTGTAATCTCATTTAAGTTCAGGATGAACCAGTGGTTCACGGTTTCATACGCATAGGCAGCAATTGGCTGAACCTCCCAAATTCTGAAGTCATATCTTCTATGGACTGTGGCAAATTAATTACTGGGCTCGTGAATATCATGGATCAGGAGCCAGTCTACATGCCCAGGTTTTGGGGTGCTCTTGTTGTGATTGCATGGTGCTGGTTTAGGATCAGGCGCTTGAAAAGCTCAAAGATGTGGCACAGAAGGTAGGGGGGGGGGGGGCACTCGAATTATTTTTGACGGGGGAGTGGCGCACGGAAATCTGAAATGGGGGTCTTAAGAGCTGACTACAAGCACAAAATATAGGGTCTTTGGAGCTACAAAAACCCTGAAACGGGAGTTAAGGGGTCTAAGGAGCAGACTAAAACTACAAAATACGGGCAAAATACATGAACTTTTAGCTACCAAAGACCTACGGAAACCCTAAAAAAGTGGTCAAGGAGCTGACTAGAAGAAGAATAATGGACTTGGCGCTACTGAACTACCTAGTCAAGTCATTCCGGGGGTCTATGGAGCGGCAATTTTTGAAAATCGGGTATCTTGAGAGCGGCAATCGGGTGCATCAGTAATCTCGATCTTGTTCTTGATCTAAGAGGTTCTGATCTCGATCTTGAGCTGCGGATCTTGGTCTTGATCTTGATCTCGGACTGTTTGATCTTGATCTTGATCTTGATCTCGGACCCTCTGGTCTTGGACCCAAGACTAGTACTTAGTATCCCGTTTATTGATATTATGAATATTGAGACGTAGTACGTTTCATTTTGTAAAAGATCAGAGCAAAAATGGTGCTAACAGTTAGACACACAAAGACGTTCCTATGCATGTGCTACTAAATTATAAACAGCCTTTCGTGAACTAAAACATATTGCAATCTGGACGTTAGCTTTAAATTGTTTTTAATTAATTCGTCACTTTCTGTCACCACGGTCCTAAAAGCATGAATATGAATTCATCTACATGTAGTTATCACATGAAATGTTTGTAACTTTGTTCTTTTTTTTGGGGGGGGGGCGGGGTATAAACAAATTAACTGTCAACAAGACGTATTCATTTTTTCTCTAATCTGAACAGAAATGTGATGCTAAAAAGAAGAATAATACACATACTGAAAAAAAAGTTTCTGACCAACATTTTCCCCAAATAATTTGTTTTTACTTCATATTTTTTTTATAAATAGGCGATCAGAAAATCTCGCTCAGGACTAGACTTATAGGGTTACAATTAAATTAATTATCTGAAAGAATTTGTATGTAGCGCAATGTATTCCCTATTGCACTCAGATCAGAAGGAGTTAGGCCTAATTTAGACCCTCAACAATATGAGATACAACATAAACGTCTTTAGTTCATTCTGGGAAAAGTAAATTTGCATAATAATGCCAGCAAAATATAAAGTTTTATAAACAAATCCGACAGTTAGAGAAAAAACTCATCATTGTCGGAATTTATCATATGATGAACTTTTGAAATTCTACTTATTGTAAACTGAAGAGCTCACCTAGCTTTACATATGTGCCAAATATGAGAGTGATTGGCCCTCAAATAAAGAAACTAAAGAGGAACCAATATGTACCCACTTGTGACCTAGATAACATGGCCATTATATGCCTCAAAATTGCATATGACGCATGGTGATTACGTAATCAAAAATGTCCCTTTTGTAGATTATATTCAAAGAATAATCACGTTTCTGATTTGAATACACTCTAACTAGTAGACACCATAAGTTTAAGCTCACTGTCATCATTTTCACGGTGAAAAAAACAAACTATATTAATGAACATGGTTTTTTTAACCGTTTTGTTCACGGAAATTCCCGTGATTTTCATATGCAAATTTGATGACGTCATAATTATATGAAGCCAATCAACTATGACACTGAAAATTTGTCCGTACCATATGCTTGTATGGACATGGGTATCAGCAAAGTTTAGTGGATAAAGACTTAGTCATTATGAAATGAGAGCATTTAATGCAATCTCAATTTTCACCCACCCTAAGAAATGAAGCAAAACATGAACAGGTGCTATTTTTACATACCTCCAAAAAAATAGTAAAAAAACATAGTATAAATGAGTTTTTTTCTTGTTAACATTTTGTTTCTAACATTGGACATATCAATGGACAAAATGACACCAAAGTCGGAGGATCATAGGGGGGGTCACCGGTAGGCCCCTCTGGCCCACAGACTATAACTTTGTTCACACACTCAAAGTGATGAATAGCCTAGTTGATAAAATGTGTATTTGTGTGATTTGATATGACAACTGCATAATGACTTTCACGAAAATGACCAAGTAAAGAGCGAACATTGCAAAGTGATATTTGGTAACTCATTGCACTGACTAAGTACGCAGTTTGTTCACAATTTCCAGTTACACAAACGCAAATATGAATACACAGTGTTGCCACAACCATTATTATCCAATTAGTGTTGGGATAACTTGAACCTCATCCCTTTTATAACAAATATGAATTCGGGATTAATTCACTCAAAACTTCATACTGCTATCGGTTGCGATTAAGCTCACAGACCATTTCAAGTAGAACGGAGCCTGAGACATTTCCAAACGACCGAATGGTGTCCGAACATACATGCATCAATGTCAATATCATAACCACTTATTTCATTAAAAGCTTACTATTATATAATATCCATGCATGCTTAGAGTAGGAATTCGGACCATGGTGTGACACTGACAGGCTATTCATGTGTGTGTGTGAGTAGGTGTGTATGTGTGTGTGTGTGTGTGTGTGCGCGCGTGTGCGTGTGTGTGTGTGTGTGCGTGTGTGTGTGTTTGTGTGTGTATCCGCAATGAGTAATATATTTACTATAACATCTATATATATCGCAAGGAACGCACCCTTCATACCCTTCATATCTTATTATACATGTACCTGGAGACCATAAAGGTATATACAATTTGTCTGACTCAGTACTAAAATAAAACAAACTCAATTGCTAAACTATTATGCACAACACCGAAAAGCCTCAGCAGGCCTAATGTTTATTTTACTACACTGTACTCGTGTAACCATGGTAACAACAGCCGATTATGGACAAAAATAAACCAATCAACAAATATTTATTTTAAAAAATTAAAAATAGCAGCTAAAGTGTGTTATTTCACATGTGATTGGTTTTCCTCCATGTTCACGCGAAAATTGTGTGCATAAAAAATAAAAGTGTGTGTGTGTGCGTGTCCGTATGCAGGTGCGGGGGTGTGTGTGTGATTGCGTACGTGTGTATGTGTTTGTGTGCGCGCGCGTGTGTGTTTGTGTGTCTTTGTGCGTGTGCATGTGTGTCTGTGTGCGTATGCGTGTGTGTGTGTGTATGTGCATGTGTGAGTATGAGTGAGGAGTGCGAGAACCCCCTCTCTGCCTGTTTGTATTGTGTTAATAACCACTATTCATACGGACCGCTATTCACAATGTGTAACTTCCTATACGTGAGGGAACGGTATTCATACAACACAGGAGGGGTCACTATTCACAAAGGCATAAGGACCGCTATACTCATAATGTAATATGAGGGTCGCTATTCATAATTCATATTGAGGGTCACTACTCATAAGGAATAAAAGTGGTATTGAGTGGATCACGGATTAATCCTTCAATGAGTGTAACACCTGACGACGGGGAGTTGATTACCACTCCATTAGGAGTGAACGCATGCGCACCCAGAATGTCGAGTAGCATATTCATTCACCTGCATAGAGTGTGCCACTGATTGTAATAATCGTGCCCCAAATTACTCCCACCATAATATAAGAGGTAACTCCTTCCCATGGTTCCTCTGATATTTTGTTATAATTATGTCGATTGTTTTATCATTTTAATGAACCTACCAGACTCACTTGCAGATCTTACATGAGTGGTTCCTCCAACTTGTTAATGCCAGGCTGTTTTATCTTATTAATTGAAGTATGACACCATTGCAGACGTCATTATTGAGGTATCTATGATTTATTTTGAGATGACCAAACAAAACACCGAGTTTGGACTATTTCAACTGTGTACAAAACCCAATGCCATAGAACGTTGCCTTTCCGCTAACAAATTGGCAAAATGATATTCCTTCACACCACCAAGTATACTCATCAATAGCCATACAAATACATGCTCATTGTACCAACATTTCTTCAGTTTTTACTTGCATGTTTCAATATATTACTAGATCTCGTCAAGATATTATGTGATAGATTCAGTGTATTACGTTTCCATATTCCCCTATCATGATTATAGAACGAATGCCACGCACTGACAAATAATAACAATTATATACCTCCATCGTTAAGTTGTGCGTACAACATCACTTTTGTGAGGTTTGTACTAAACATATTACAAATGCTCATTAACATGATTTTTTTGCTTGCGGTTCTTAGCAAATATTGATGCGTTCGAGTTATAAAATCCGTACTTCCTCAATGCACCGTACCGTGGACGCATTGTGTCGAAAAATCATCATTGTTCGCAAACGCTCAAAATGTAATAGTAAACAAAAAAGCGTTGCTGTATTTGACTTCGAGTTTGATCAAACAAAATTGTATGAATTGTATTCCATATACTCCCACACATGACAAGCCATTCAGGAGTATTTTTAGTGGTATAGTCCCGTTTTGTGCGTGCAATGCATGGGAAAGGCATGCGTATCTATACCAAATGTCTTTTTAATTCGTGAACTCGTACAAGATGGATACTTTGTTGGTCTTCGTTGCAGTTTTGTTGGGATCCATAGGTTCTTCTTTTTCGGAAGATCAACATGGTCAAGGTACGTTTCAGATTGATTACAGTAATTTTGATATTATGATTGTAATTGTAATAACGTTGATAATAATTATGGAACTGTTATTGTTATTATTTTCAAAACTTATATCTAACATAAGTATGGTCTGATGTAATGTATGTAACATACTGTTGTTGTTGTTGTCATTTGGTAGAACACGCCATTTCTTTGGATGTTTATATCCGCGTCGCAATATCCATTATATATCATGTATATATTTGTATTGTATATATTTCTTTGTTTTAAAGGGATAGTGCAGTTCAGGTCAAACATAATTTTAGTAACTGAATTTGGTAAGTTATCATTATAAAATAAAATGAAACTAAAACTGAATAGTAAAAAAATAAACGGTTACAGGGCTGTTTTCAGCGACCTCCAGACACCTCAAACTTCAACCATTTTCCCAACAAAATATGTGAGTGTGATGCTTGCTTCAGAGATGTATTCAATAGAGAGATCATAAAACAAACACAATTACAAAAACATTTTGGTATATTTTCAGAAATGTTTAGGATATATAAATATTTCTTACTATTCAATAAAAGTTGTTCCCCAACATGTATTCCAATCAGATATATTTAAGGATGTTTAAGCTGTTTCTGAACAGATCACACAAACTGGATTGTTGCCCCAGCGCCCTACCAAATGAGCTGATACACACATGCATTGACGATCTATTATTGTATTACTCGGTTGCTAGATGCTATGAACCCGGATAGATTTGTAAGGATAACAAATAAGTTAGGACAACTGGTCCGCTAACGCCAAGGTAATTACAATAGCATTACGATAAGCAAAGCGAATATGGATTGCACACAAAACACTTCATGAATACATTACTATCCTTAGCAAACACAATTAAATATAAAAAATGATCAGCACCCTTTCGCTTTTCGTAGACAATTTTCGAAGCCGAGACCTGGAATTTTCGACATTTTCGAGGCCGAGACCAGGGTTCTTCGCAACTTTTTGAGGCCAAGACCATCGATAATGAGGTTCGAGACCACTAATATGTAGTCTCGAGACCAGTACAAATTTGAAAGGGGGGGGGGGGGTTCAAATCCCTCAAAACAGTCATTTTGGGGTCAAAGGGGGGGGGGGGGGGGGTTGAACCCCCCCCCCCCCCAGGGTACGCCTATGGCCTTACTACACGTCTCAACCCATGATAGAAGAAGCCCTTTAACCTATTTCATACAAATAGCTATACAGTGGCGTATAGTGTGTTCCTACGCATTTTGGTGGCCGGGGGGGGGGGGGGGGGGGGGGCTGTACAGGAAGGGTGTACACTCTTTGTATTTCCATACGTCCATATACTCTTTAGTGTACTTATACAACTATTGGGGGAGGGGGGGGGGGGGGGGCACGTGTCCCCACTAGCCCACAAGCCCACTAGCTACACAACTGCGATTTGCTAGAATGAGTGAAAAGTGAACTTGAAGGAATTCTAACTATAGGCACATCTAATAAGCTTACATTGTTTATAGTGGCATTTGAACCTTTATTGTGGTACCATAATTGTAGCCAAAATGTCTGGTAAAGTAAAGTATAATGTTTCTAATAATTTTGATAAATGTACAAGCAACATGAAAAGTAACTTCGTTCCATTATGCAGTACGACTTGTTGGAGGTAGTGTTCCCTACGAGGGGAGAGTAGAAATCTTTCTGAGCGGCCAGTGGGGAACGGTGTGTGATGACTACTGGGGTTTGGATGATGCTGAGGTGGTGTGCCGTCAGCTCGGTCTCGGCTCGGCGATATATGCACCTACGCAAGCAAGTTTTGGCCAGGGGTCTGGACCCATCTTGCTGGATAATGTAGAATGTTACGGCTTCGAGTCGGGATTGGCGACATGCTTCCATGACGTAGATACCGCCGACTGTGATCACTCAGAAGATGCAGGAGTAGTATGCGAGTCAACACCATGTGAGTATAGTATTTGTCAATACAGGGACCAACGCATAAACTTGAATCGATGATATTAATAGCATATCATATGAGTTATTGTTTATCATTTCGGGCGGTTTATAAATCGCATATGAATTGAATAAATTGCCCCTAACATTTGATCATGGATCTTCAAATAAAGACTAATCGTTGGTTATTATGACACAATGGACTTCCGTGTATATCTCGGAAGTAGCCAAACTGAATTGTTATTTTCTTTGACATTTGATGTTCATAATTATACACTTCGTGGCACGCCTGTAGGCTTAAATTGAAGTTGTTGGGTCGTCAGGGGAAACTTATATCATTGACGCTTACAATTAAACAATATTTACATATCGAATGCATAATTAATGTTATACAAATATATTACATATTATAGAAATAGAAAATTACGAAAACTTGTTCCCCCCTTCACATTTAGCATTACCTTGGTATTGCGATTTTAGTAACGGTGACTGTTCCATAACACAAGTCGACGGTGATAATGGAGAGTGGACGATTGAGACCACTGATACCGGAAATGGTGATTTTTCTTTTTATTAGATAATGTATGGTGACCTCTTATATTTTTTGAAATTATAAATTGTTATTATTTAATTTAAGTAGGAAAATGAGACCCAATTAGTTAATTATGAAATTATAACATTTCGGACAATTTAATATAAATCATAGCTAATGACAAAGAAATACATTTCGTTTTAGTAAGCTTTTATTTTCGCAACTTATTAGTTGTGGTCTTGATGGTCGAACACGTGAAATTTGTTTGCTCATATTTTGTAGTTTTTAGTTTGGAGAACGTGGAGTCTGGTCCCTATCCCCCTCCCCAATCGCAGGCACCGCTCTTACGGAGAAATAGCAGAGAAGGAAAAGCACTACAGTGCTATATTTTTGTATTTACATAACTATACACACGTACCTTTAAATTTGCTTAACCATTATGTTAACAGTTTTAAACTACTGGAAAGAATAATAATGTAGATTGTGAATAATTTACTGTTGATTCTTTTCTTATCAGTTTTTTTTTAATCAGAATTGACAAACATATACGTAGATTAGGTTTGGGTTCATAAAGTGCTTCAAGAAATATTTTGTTTAGTTAAGTAATGATAAACTATGTGTAATATTTTGACAAAGCACACACTCTTAAATACAGAATAAACTAAATTTGATCAAAATCGGTTCAGATACAGCTGACATATCCAGAAATATATCTGATCTGGATAGCGCCTTCTTACGTTAATGGCTTCTTTTGTTTATTTCTTGTTCTTTCTACCATTCAATTATCATTATCTTTAAATGAATATTACATAAAGTTTATATTAAGTTGACCAAAACTGAGTTATCCCTTTAACCCCCCTCTTTTCTTAGAACACTATTACGCATCATTTAACTTGGACTCTCCTCAACATTCTGAGGTCAACTTTACTCTGCCAACATTTTATTCAAGTATGGGAAGACTGTCTTTCCGGTACTTGACGGATGGTGGTCAACTCGCAGTTACAGGTTGCTCAAATGACCAACCAGCATCTAACAAACACATGCACCTTGATACAGACGGCAACGTGGGGAAATTTGCTGTAAATATCATATGCACATCCACCTTGGAGGTACGTAGAATAAATACACAAAAATACAGCATAACACTGTTTGAAATGTTTGTGTGTGCAATAATTTACTAAAATGCGCATGCATACTCCTGGCAATTGTACTTCATGGAAGAAAATATATTTAGCTTCATGATATAGATTGATGCTCCTTTTTGTATGTAAGGTTTCTGTTATCAAGGTTACAAATATTATATTACCGGTAAGCTATGATAAAGGGGAATTCAGAAATACGGTACAAAAATCCACAAATGTATTCATTGCAATACTATCAAGCTTTTGTTATGATTAAAAGAAGGCAAAGAAAATGGGATTCCAACGGGATTCGAACCCGAGACCTCCAGATTGCTAGACTGGTGCTCTTCCGACTGAGCTATAGAAAACCCTAGACGGTGCTCGTCCCTGAAACCCCTTAATTCTCATTGCCTGAATGGTCAGAAGCTATTATGAACCTGACATAAACCCGAAGGATACAAATCAACTTAGGGATATATGCGAGGGATCACCGAAGCGATACAGCTTTTTGTAATAATTAATTCAAACATATAAAGAAACTGACCAGAAACATATTGTGATTAAAAGAAGGCAGAGAAAATGGGATTCCAACGGGATTCGAACCCGAGACCTCCAGATTGCTAGACTGGTGCTCTTCCGACTGAGCTATACAAAACCCTAGACGGTGCTCGTCCCTGAAACCCCTTAATTCTCATTGTCTGAATGGTCAGAAGCTATTATAAACCTGACATAAACCCGAAGGATATAAATCAACTTGGGGATATATGCGAGGGATCACCGAAGCGATACAGCTTTTTGTAATAATTAATTCAAACATATAAAGAAACTGACCAGAAACATATTGTGATTAAAAGAAGGCAAAGAAAATAGGATTACAACGGGATTCGAACCCGAGACCTCCAGATTAATAGACTGGTGCTCTTCCGACTGAGCTATAGAAAACCCTAGACGGTGCTCGTCCCTGAAACCCCTTAATTCTCATTGCCTGAATGTTCAGAAGCTATTATAAACCTGACATAAACCCGAAGGATACAAATCAACTTGGGGATATATGCGATGGATCACCGAAGCGATACAGCTTTTTGTAATACAAAAAGCGAGCACCGTCTAGGGTTTTCTATAGCTCAGTCGGATGAGCACCAGTCTAGCAATCTGGAGGTCTCGGGTTCGAATCCCGTTGGAAACCCATTTTCTTTGCCTTCTTTTAATCACAATATGTTTCTGGTCAGTTTCTTTATATGTTTGAATTAAGCTTTTGTTATGATAGGTTATATATTTCATGATGGTATACATGATGGAAAACCTTACTAGGAGTACAATTTTTATGATAGGTTAGTATTTTTTAACCGGGGAATTTGTAACGTTGTCATACATTTTTAAACAAAATATGTGCATGGAGTTAAAGCTTTCACATGAACACATTTACAGTTTCTCGTGACTAAACAGTCCGAAACAATTTTCTGATGATTCCGGCAACCTTTGATCGAATGAGGGAAATGATCGTTCATTATAACCTTGAACTTTTGCAGATATCTGTGACGGCAGTGCAGGATAGTGATCGTACTCCCAATGTAAGGATATACAACATGCAAGTGTCTACTGGAGGTTTGTTAAACATTTGATATCAGTCAATTGAAATTTATATCACATTTATTAAATGAAAAACATCACCATCAATGACATGAATAAGGATGCGTGATATGTGAAATAATAATCCATGTAGGCCTACAGTATTTTGATGAGACACATAATTATTATTGCCATAATCATAATGGTTAATTCATATAACTTATAATGATATTTTAAAAAAAATGTTAGAACAAAGGAAAAGGAACTGGAATCTTTCTGATGACGGAAAAAAAGCGGAAATTAAGTTTTAACTGATTTAATGTAATTGCCTCTCTACAGAAAACACAGACAGACGAACGCAGTGAAATTGAATTACACAGTCGCTTTCAACTCAACGTTTATATTGGTTCTTTTCTTGCAGTTTGGTCCTGCGATTTCAGTGACAATGATTGTTCTATAACACAACCAAGTGATGATGATGGAGGATGGGCCATCCGCGGAACCGGTACTGTATTGTAGTATTTATCTATCAGTTCTTCACCATGTTTCCCCATGTTCACAGTTCAAACAGTCATCGTGGTCATTGTAAAAATATTATGATAACCAATTTTGTTTTTTTATCATAATTGATATCAAATCTGTTTATAAAGAACTGTTCAACAGGCATGAACATGAAGAGTGAGGGGTGTAGAAAAACACCATGGCCCACGGATAACCTTTTATTTATTAGAGACTACCAGACCTGTACTCGAAATCACACATTCTTTCACACGAAATCAAATTCGTGTTTAATTTACGAAAAATTGACATTATGTTTAATATTATACGATTGATTTACCGATAAATCAAAATCATCTTTCACCCAATTGATTTTCCACAAAACAAATAATATATATGATAACATTTAGAGCGATTGATTTTTTCAAACAAAATTGAAACCATCCTTAGGACAATTATTGTGCCAAAAGTTCGACGTCATCTTTCAGTGGATTTTTTTCTTCACACAAAATCGAAATCATATTTAAAACGATCGATTTGTTCACACTTGGACGGCATTTAACTATTGGACAATGTTTTCTGAAGCTCTATCTGCCCCAATATTCAATGAGTGGTGACAGGAATAAGTGTTGTAGACGTGGACGACAAATAATATTTATGTGCAGATATCGATGCAATATTTACCCAACGGTTTATCACAACAATGAGTGGTAAAACTGAACTAAACATGAACCAATGGAACTTTTGATTTTCAACATATTTATCGGTGAATTGAAATCGGGACACTATTCCCCAGTCTCTATCTGTCATAATTGGACAAACAATAAATGTCCAGCCTGAAAATAAAACATTACAATGACAGTTGTACAATAACAATGCAAATGATTTATCAACAACTTAAAAATTGTGTCATATTTAAATTATATTGATCATATCAATTATATAAAAAGTTAGAATTAATTAATATTGTTGAATTTATTGATAAATTATGTTAACGATTTACAAACGATTCACCCAATCACCAAATTAATTTCTTTGCCTGTACTGTTTTTGTATTTTCTTTTCGGTTTGTAGATCGCTACTTTTACGCAAGGGATTTGAGAACTGTAAATGATCGGGCAATCTTCTACCTACCAGTCTTTCCTCCGGGTACCAGAAAAATCACCTTCCGGTACTACAGAGATACTGATGGCCACCTAGAGATAGCATCGACATGCTCCAATGACACCACGACTTACGTTCTCAATGATACGCAAGGTTCATGGGAGAATGTCGAAATGAATATCACATGCACATCTGTAATAGAGGTATACGCAACATGTTACATTACAATTGTAAACATTATTTCTAGATCAAGAACAAGTATGTTCGATTCAACATTGGGTCTCTATTCAGAACCATGATTAATCCCTATCCTTATATACCAGTTTTTGAAGAAGCTGTATTCAATATACAGAATAGACATATTATTAACTCAAAGTTCGGGTTGTATCTTGTCAGACAGAATGGATGGTAATGGACTATAATTATTGATTTCTTGCGTACAGTTATGTTAAGATTGCATGAAATACGTCAAGTTATACAATTTCAAAATATCAGTAGTCATAAAAAAATTCAAAACTTATTTACGATAAAGTGAACTAAATATATTCTCGAAAATACTATATCACTGTAGAAAAAGTAAATTATGATAACTCTTCACTATTTGTATTTTAATATAGATATCGTTCACCGCTGTACGTAATACTGGAAGCCCTATCATACGAATCGACGATATTCGAATAACAGAAATAATGCTACCAGGTTAGTTTAATCCTCCAACTACCAATTAAGCCATTCCACTGCAGCGGAATGATCACCATTTATACTATGCCCATGTGTTATTTATTTGGTTACTATACGAACTAAGATTTTTCTTATTAATTAATAGATATTGCAATATATTGTAGTAAATTAGTGAGTGAAATATACGCAATTGTAACCTATACAAACATAACTGTGCATTAAACCTAACAAGGTGTATGGACTAAAATGAAAATTCAAACAACGCCAATAACAACCACTACTACCATTACAGCAACAACATAAAATTGTAATTAATCTCAAGATTATGTTCCTGCGCCAAATGAACATTTATGCAAGTTTTCCCGGTAAATTGAACGTTCTTCATTATTTTCTTTTTTGTATGTGATGCTCTTGTACAAGTTCAATTTTCTCTTTAGTTTCTGCTCCTTATTTATGTATAATACTTTATATTGTTTTACATGTAATTTTGATCGCTTGCTCGACAAAAATGGATCGGTTTATACACCGTGTCCCAGAAAAAACGAAACCGGGTTTCATGGCAGACATTTTCTGTCATAATGAATAATTTAATTGATGATATATATATGCCTGGAAAGCTCTGTGTCTCTTCTTTCATTTGATGTGCAACTTATGGCACGTACTTCAATCATGACTGAATTAGAACAATGGAAAATGGTGTTACCAATATTCAATTTGCACGCATAAATTTGAAGTTTGGGTGAGTTTTAAGAGTTGTAAACGTACTTATTTTTAAAAAGGACAAACACCACATAAAAGTTCATATTTTTATCTTTTACATGACACCTCATGCTCAAAAAATAAATGATTTATGCCAGAGAACGAGTACAATGAAAACATGCCTGATTTCTGCCCGAATGAGTCAAAGTTGAGTAAGAAGTCGCTCAGCTTTCCTGACTAGCAGCTGACAATGGACTTTGATCACAAACATGGGGATCAGGAAACAGGCTAGATCAGGAAAGTTACTCATTTGGGCTGGAATCAAGCATGTTTTCATTGTATTCGTTCTCTGGAATATATATAATTTATTTTTTAATCATGAGGTGTCATATAAAAGATAAAATTATGAATTTTCATGCGGTGTCTGTCCTTTTTCAAAATAAGTACGTTTACTACTCTTAAAACTATCCCCAAAACCTCACCCAAACTTGCAATTTCTGCGCGCAAATTGAATTTTGGTAACACCACTTTCTATCGTTCTAATTCAGTCATGCGTGAATTATGTGCCATAAGTTGTATATCAAATAAAAGAGAGACACATAGCTTTTCAGACATATATATATCATGAAGGAAATTATTCATTATAACATAAAATTTCTGCCATGAAACCCGGTTTCGTTTTTTCTGGGACACGGTGTATAATAATCAAAATGATGGTCCCAACCATCAATTTTGTACTGAATTAAATTATCGAATCGTCAGTTTGGCTGCTGTTCTGACGAATTTGACCATGAAAACCTACATTATTATTATAGGTATTCATATGAGTTGTTCAACGATATATTTTGTAGAAATTCCATATCCGGGCGACTCGATTATAGGTACAGCTGACAACCAGATTTAGGTACATGTATGTATTAGTATTGTAATGTATAACAATTATTGTTTTTCTTATTATTTTGTTTTGATGCCGAATAACAGAGGTGTCGATCCATTTGTTTCGATTGGGGGGTGGGTAGGGGGGGTGGGGGGGGGGGGGGGGGGGCAACATTATCCGGGGTCATCCGTCGGAGAGCTAAAAGCCCCACAGTGGTACGCCCCGAATTTGAAGACGGTTTAGACGGTTTATAAAATAGTTTTCAACCGAATGAGACCCCAGTAGATAGTCTCGGGGGCGGAACCCCAGAAGCTTTTGGGTTTTCGCAGGTTAGAACTGTCAAGGTGTATGTAGAACTACAAAGTTACAGAAATGTTGATGAAACGTAGATGAAAGCGTTTTTATGGTTCGAACCCCTGAATGGGTTGATTAAAGGGGTTACCCACTTTGGGGACCTTCATGGGGAGTCAGGGGGCGGGGCCCCAATAAGCTTGTGGATTTTACACATTTAAAACTACTTTTATGTTTGATAAAAATGGTATAAAATGACAAATCGTAGATTATTCTTAAAGGGATAGTTGAGTTTTGGTATAGAGGGCGCTACACATAATAATTTTTTGTGAGTGAATGAAAAAGTGAGTGTCAAATTTGAAAGAGCGTAATATTTTAATGACAGAATAAACTTTATTTGATCAAAATCGGTTCAGAAACGGCTGAAATATCCATAAACGTAGCCATTTGTAATAAATGTGGGGCCCCACAATTATTCAATAATTTTGAACCAACCGTTAACATTTTTTTTAAATGCTTCCTCTTTTCAAACATTTTTAAAAGAAGTTTTTTAATAGTTGTTGTTTATCTCTCTATCTAATCACTATTTTTACAAACCATCACATGCACAATATTTTATTTTATTTAAATAGTGTTAAAAATAGTTGAAACCAATGAGTTTTTAGAGAGCGCCCTCTTGAGATTGAACGGCTCTTTTTGAATGATCACAGGCTTTTACTTAGTCGTTTGTAAGTTTGTATTCATTTCGAGCATGGTGGAGTTATAACTATTAGTTTGTAATGCAATGGTGCAGGTTTTGGTTACTAAAATTCAGTTTGACCAAAACTGTACTTTCTTGACCAGAACTCAACTATCCTTTTAAAGAGAGAGAGGAAAATTGAAGCATAGGTTAACAAATGGCCCCAACAATACATGGCAATATGAATCACTGTAAGTACTTTAGTACCCTCACGGGTGGTCCGGGGGCGGAGCTTTTGGGTGTTGGCATTGCAACACTCTCAAGAGTTTAAAAGATATATAATATTGGATCACTTATGGGTTGATTTCAGCGCCCATGCATGGCAATGCAGTATCGAGAAGCCTTGCAATGGCCTATCCCGGGGCTCCTATACATACTAGCCACTGGAGGGGTCTAGGGGATTATAAGCCCCTTGACAACTTGTAAACTTTAGCAAATTATAACTCGATCTCGTCTAGCTGTGTGTTTGTTATAAGGGTGTGACATTTGACCGGCATGCCGAGCGATTTAGTCGGCATGCAATTTACGACCGGGTGGGGAGCAGGGGACGACTTTGATAGGGCCCCAGTACAGGGTCTAAGGAAAGGTGCCCCGTGGATTAAGAATTTCGGCAATTTATTACTCTTTGTTTTCAACCAAATTACACCAAGAATAGACAAACGACATGCATGTTCTCGACCAGTATGTACAGTATATGACCACTATACAGCTCCGTATTTCAAAACGAGTATTGTGATCGTTCACCGCTAGTGGGCATAATTGAAAGATTATTATTATTGTATGATTCCTTTTCTGTATCGGTGTTCTATAGATAAAGGTTATCTCGATTCAGTTTTACTTCATGTGCGTTAAAGAAATTGCATTGCACCGCCCAAAGCATCAAAATTAGTTCCCGTAACTGGTATGAAATATTGCAATGTGAATACAAGTTATAATCTTGCTGAAAAACTATAATTAAGCGCGCGGTGCGCGCGGCAAAATCGACAATTGTAGAGGTTATTCAGAGTTTTTAAAATGGCTCAAGTTTGAAGATTGATTAAATAGTTTGTGCTCGTCTTTTGTATTATATTTAACGATTTTCTTCTTCATCTTCGGAATTATTGAAGGGGGAGGGCCAAAACGATACGTTTGTTCCCCCCCCCCCCATATCTTAATGGGGGGGGGGGGGGGGGGGTTGACTGCCCCCACCCCTCCGGATTGACGCATCTGCCGAATAAAATGAGAATAATAATAATAAACACATTTGAATATCCGTAGCTCCGACTACCGTTACTCCGAGTGCCGTTACTCCGACTTCTTCTACTCCAACGTTGGAAACTGTGTCTCAACGTACATCAATGGATACATCTTCAATACCTTTTTTAGTTCCTTATTCAAATTATTACAATAACGTTGTCTTCTGATACAAATCAATTAGTATCTTCATGCTAAATTATTTCATATTATTTATTACACACCGACTGAAAATTATTTTCCCTTTGATATGATACGAAAAAAAGAAAACAAATTATCATCAAATTTCAATTATTTTCCTAACTGGGCCCTTTACTTTTAAAGGGATAGTTGAGTTTTGGTAGAGAGGGCGCTAGACTACTTATTTTTTTTGTGAGGTAATGAAAATAAATAAATAGGGCCCTCATATGGTTAACTGGGGGGGGGGGGGGGGTCAATTGACCACCCCCCTCGACTTTTCGCGCGATAATTTCGCAACGCGCGCAGATATTGCCGCGCGACTTCATGAGTATTCTCATTGAACTTTGAAGTCTTGCGCAACTTTTGAGACCAAATTTGCGACGACCGGGTATACCGTTCTTAAGTCACGTGACCTTTTGTAAGTGAGCGTTGGCCCGAAAGTCGCTAAATTTTGTGATTTGTGTACAAATCCTATGGAAATAGATTTTTTCCTAGAAAAGACAAAACCTTCATTATTTTTCATTCTAATCAATGCAATCATTTAATTTTGGGCTAAAAATGGTTGGATAATGGTCAAAAATGTCTTCCATTGAAAAAAACAATAAAAAACATAAGTCGAAAAAACAAAGAAATACATAAGAAATTCCTAAAACAAAGAAATACACAAAGAAATTTGTTGTAATGTTGAAAACCTGTTAATTAAGTCATAACGAATATTCATGTACGGAATTAGCATATTCTGAGCAATATTTAATGATTTAAAGACAAAAAGAGGATTTTTGCATAAATTAGCATTCTTCGCTAATTAATATGCGCATAATTTGCATATTTAACATTAGATCGTTTAAACGAAAACATGAACGCGTCGCTAATACTTCAAAGTACCTACATGCAAAATTTCCCGTGAATCGGACAAGCGGTCTTCGAGATCTTAGGGGGGTCAAATTGACCCCCCCCCCCCCCAGTAAAAACCTGGTCTGAAATAGCCCAGTTAGAATAGGGTTAAGGGATAGTTCAGTTTCTGTATAGCTTCAAAAAATACTTTTTGTGAGGTAATGACAAACTGAGTGGAAAATATAAAAACAGCACACAATTTAAATGACAGAATCAACTTTATTTGATCAAAGTCACTTCAGAAACATATTCCAAAGCGTATCAGATTATAATAAAATTAAAGGTATGGTGACAAGAAAACTGCCTCAAAATTGGGTTTTACTGTATCTAAGGTAAATTTTCATGAAGATTACTAATACAAACATATTTTCCTCGTGGGAAAACCCGGTAAAATAAAAAAAATCAACTTGTAAATTCACTTTCGGAACCCCCGTAAAAAACTGAGACCCGGGAGAACAAAAAATGACGTCATCTTTGTGACGTCACCTGCAGGCAATCGCAGTTTAGCTCGGTCATAGACGTACACGCTGAGTGCAATACTCACGTTGACACAGAGATATTATTTCCATTTGTTTCAATATTTGTAAATATTTGTTCAGGTTCATATCATGGACGATATACACTCAGATGTGTAGCTGCATCCTGCTACAATTCATTTCTTAGCAATTCTTAAGCATTTTCAGTAAAACCTCAATTTACAAGCAAAAACGAGTTTGTTTTACAAGCAATTCATAGGCTCTGCATGTAAACAATGCACATTCCTCCGCGTTGCGGTCTGCATGTGATGTCATGAATCGAGTGACACGTGCGCACATTCCCGCTCTGCTATAAATGACTTTTTTTAGGAGCATGGAACGCCGATGCGAAATAAAGCAAAAAAGTTGCATGAAATTTACCTTTTTTTCCCAACTTAAGGATTTCTTTGAAAAAAAGAGTGTGGTATATCAATAAAGGCACATATTTAAAGCTATAAACCTGAATCAAAGCCGGGATTTCCCCCCTCCTTTAATGTGAGGGACCAACTTTTTTCAATAATAAAAACGAAATGTATTTCTAAAGTTGGCCCACATTCTTTTTTTTAAATTCATCAAATGGTTTTAAAATAGTTTTTTGATGATCTCTCTATTGAATAATGTTTTTAACATCACATTCACAAGGAAAAGGTGTTGAAACTTGAGGTGTTTGGAGTGCGCCCTCTTGTGTTAATGGCTGCTTTTTAAAATGAAAACAGCCCTGTAACTTAACCGCGTATATGTTTTTACTACCATTTAAGCATCATTGAACTATGAATATTATTTTTTTAATGATACTATGCAAGTTTGAATTACTAAAGTTCCGATTAAATCACTTTAAGTGATTGTGCTTAAACAAACTTAATGTAAAATCTTGTTTCTAAAAATGTACAAACACGAAATACAATAAACGGTCTGCATATGCTATAGACTTGTTAAAAGGTCGCAGAAAACATTTATTATGTCGATACAAAATCAATATACCTTTACTAAAATATATTTTCAAGTCCTTATCGTCTCATACTAGCAATTAAATGGATCTAGTAACTTTGTTTACATGTGCAAAAGCGATGAATGGTTGATGCAATTCATATTGACAATAGTTATCCTTATGAGACAATTATCTCACAACTATTGAATTTTGGCTTGCTATTATATGGGCATATCTTTAAAGAAGAAGCGTATACTATATATAAGCATTAACTTAAACCGAACCCTCGCTGACTTTCAAATTGGCAAAATTTGGTATGTTTGTGAAGGAAATGTTACTTTTTCTAAGGATATTAACTTAATCCGCGATATAGATGTTGAAATTTGACTTAAAAAGTCTTCGAAAATGGGGCAAAAGAGAGCCGTCTCGTTGACTGAAATTCGCTCAACGATCGGCCTGAAAATCGTGGCGTCACCGGTTGAATGGGCCCGGCCGATCAGCTGATCAAGCAAAGCGACGCGCGTGCATTGTATGTACTGCATGTGTTGTGTTTATTGCTTTTTGATAACGTACGATCGAGCTCGACAGTTTTATTTCGAGGAAAATGGAGGAAAATACTCTCGAACTGAGTTTCGCAATGGATTTTTCCGAAGAAGATGAAGAAGAGGACAGGAATGATTCATCAGACAGCGACAATGATAACGGGGATTTGGGAGACTTTTGGCGCTAGTTCACTATTGTACCCGCACTCCGGTGTCGGCACGCTACGCTGCCCGTGACGCGCTCGTGAAGAGTACCATACGAAACAAATTAATGTAACGTACCCAAAAACAACTAAATCTTCGACCATTGCTCAAATAATGGTCATGATTTCAAAGTAGTTACACAAAACAGGTAAAAAAGATAACTACTTTGAAATCATGACCATTATTTGAGCAATTTTTGAAGATTTAGTTGATTTTGGGTACGTTACATTTGTGTTTCGTAGGGTACTCTTCACGAGCGCGGCACGGCCATCTAGCGGGGTAGCGTGCCGACACCGGAGTGCGGGTTTCAATGCGCCCTTTCCCCCAGCATTTTTCCCGGCAAACTAGTGCATGGACATGGTGCAATTCGCTATACAATTGCCGGAGCCACACGCCAGATCGACAAATCTATCACTTTCATGGCCTCTTCGACATTATTATTGTTATTTTTCACTGTCGGCTTAGAATGGCGACAGAGAAAAATACAATATAATGTCAAAGTCAAAGAGGCCATGAAAGTGATAGTTTTGTCGATCTACCATACGCCATGCACCTTTTCCCGACTTTGCGACTCGAATTCAACTTTGTCGATACTGGCGAACTCGCGATTTCCACCTCAAAACCATGCCTGAAATCTTCACTTCCTTCAGACATTTCCACCATTCTCCGATTTTGCAGATATCAGGTCGAATCTAAAAAGAAAAATGACATTGACAAGGACGGCGTTCTATCGATTGAGCAGGGCAGCATAACTCGCGCGAGCTGGACTGGGGGATCGTTGGGGGAGGCAAAGGGTACTATGGTACTACCGCTCTACCGTCCGCGGCCGCCGTACGCGGGGTGGTTTGGGCCTAGTCAACCTGTGACGTCATCAAATTTCTCTGCACCAAATCGCCGTCAAACGGCGAAAATCGGGGTTCAGAATAAGAGTTTAAATTTGCTTTTAATTGTTTTCTGGGCGGTGTTAGGGCTTCAAAATTAACATTTTCATGCTCAGTATGTTCTCAGCTTTCAGAAGAGGTACAATATGCATATTATATGATTTTCATTGAGTTTTCGGTTAAGCTCGCCCTTAGGTTTGCTGGACATTTGATACACGTATTACTGTGTTGGTGTCTTCTCTTATCATACACGTACACTGGCTGGATGACATTTCACCATGTGCACAAGAAAATCAACCATTTATCGTAGGCTTACATTTTATGCCCGGTTGTTTTCTTCTTGCTAATATATTAGAAGAAAACAATTAGGCATGAACGAAACATAAGAGAAGTGAGTTTACTTGATGGATTCAAACACGAGCAAAATCGACATTTGCAGAGGTTATTCAGAGTTTTTAAAATGGCTCAAGTTTGAAGATTGATTAAATAGTTTGTTCCCGTCTTTTGTATTATATTCAACGATTTTCTTCTTCATTTTCGGAATTATTGAAGGGGGAGGGGCAAAACGATACGTTTGCTCCCCCATATCTTAATGGGGGGGGGGGGGGGGGGGGGGGTTGACTGCCCCACCCCTCAGGATTGACGCATCTGCCGAATAAAATGAGAATAATAATAATAAACACATTTGAATATCCGTAGCTCCGACTACCGTTACTCCGAGTGCCGTTACTCCGACTTCCTCTACTCCAACGTTGGAAACTGTGTCTCAACGTACATCAATGGATACATCTTCAACAACACACATGGCTGGGACAGGCAATCATGGTAACATTTTCTAGATACCTTTTTTAGTTCTTTATTCAAATTATTACAATAACGTTGTCTTCTGATACAAATCAATTAGTATCTTCATGCTAAATTATTTCACATTATTTATTACACACCGACTGAAAATTATTTTCCCTTTGATATGTTACGAAAACATGAAAACAATTTATCATCACATTTCAATTTTTTTTCCTAACTGGGCCCTTTACTTTTAAACAAACGGCAGAGTGCACTCCAAAACAGTCCGACGACTTTACGCCAATGTTTGCATGACACCTTTCTTTAAGTTTGTCCATAACTGTAATATCCCTCTAAATACAAGGGTTTCAATATAAGTTTGACTATTCACTATGTCCACTACAGAACGACAATAACTTAAGTATTAACAAAGACATATCAATTCACTTACCGACATTATTATTGGTGACTTTTCCTAAAATCTTATTGCGAATATGTTGGTATAAAATTGAATAGATTTGGTATTTGTCGTTGCCATCGGGTAACCATAAACTGAAGAGTATGTTTTGTATTTTGTATTTTTTTTTCTTCTTAGTAACCAATTGAAGTCTGTGTGTTTTCAGCCAAATTTCACGACAATAATTAGTAACAGGTTTTCATTATCCGAGCTTGAGAGTTGTTTTAATTTGTTTTGTTTTTAAGGACAAAATGGCGAAAAACAATGAAAATGATGAAAATTATAATACAATCCTGCTTTGATATACTTTTATGATATTTTCGGGATTACTACAGTATATGCTAATAGGGTTTCTCATGTCTAAAACATTTAGAAATTACACATCTCAATTTAGTTCAGGTTAACAGGGTGAAATTTAAGAAATTGCATTTACACATTATCATATAAGTGTGTTTGCTAACTCATCTGAAGGTCATTTCCAGAAATACCTTGCGGACGACATGGCCCCTAAGATCCATCAAATACCACAACAATGTCATGATCTATCTTCTAGAGGATGTATTCTTGCATAATTGTGCTAAAAGTTCAATTTGCCCTCATAAATCAGTCTATCTGGCGAAAACAGCTCAGTAATGTCATACTTCGGAGCATTTTCTATGTTTTCATCATAAATAGGGCCCTCATATTGGTGACCGGATTGCATTATGATTGCAATTTGTAGAACTTAACCTGGTTGAAGTGGTCGATCTGGAGGTGGGGGGTGGGGGGCACCCGAGGGGGGGGGGGGGGGTGATGTGCCCCCTCACTTGGGACTGGGAACGCCAAAATAGCTTAGGACTAATAGGGTTAATACGCACCGAACGCCCCCCCCCCCCCCCCCCCCTGGCCACGGGCCTGCAAAATAGTAACAACTTCGAATGATGTAAGAAAAACAATCCCTTTGTAGTGTACTTTTCTGATGCTATAACGGACTAGTTTGATTTTACCATTACAAAACAAATCACCCTTTTATACATGGGATAGTTCAGTTTCTGTATAGAGTAAAGCTTCTGTATAGCTTCAATAAATACTTTTCGTGAGGTAATGACAGACTGAGTGGAAAATCTAAAACAGCACACAATTTCAATGACAGAATCAACTTTATTTGATCAAAGTCACTTCAGAAACAGCGGAAATATTCCAAAGCGTATCAGATTAGAATGAAATTAATGTGAGGGACCAACTTTTTTCAATAATAAAACCGAAGTGTATTTCTAAAGTTGGCCCACATTTTTTTTTTTATATATATCAAATGGTTTTAAAATAGTTTTTGATGATCTCTCTATTGAATAATGTTTTTAACATCACATTCACAGGGAAAAGGTGTTGAAACTTGAGGTGTTTTAATTAGAGGGCGCCCTCTTGTGTTAACGGCTGCATTTTAAAATAAAAACAGCCCTGTAACTTAACCGCGTATATGTTTTTACTACCATTTAATCTTCATTGAACTATGACTATTATTTTTTTAATGATACTATGCAAGTTTTAATTACTAAAGTTCCGATTAAATCACTTTAAGTGATTGTGCTTAAACAAACTTAATGTAAAAGCTTGTTTCTAAAAAAAAACACGAAATACAATAAACGGTCTGCATACCTATGCTATAGACTTGTTAAAAGGTCGCAGAAAACATTTATTATGTCGATGCAAAATCAATATACCTTTACTAAAATAAATAAGTCCTTATCGTCTCATACTAGCAATTAAATGGATCTAGTAACTTTGTTTACATGTGCAAAAGCGATGAATGGTTGAAGCAATTCATATTGACAATAGTTATATTGAATTTTGGCTTGCTATTATATGGGCATATCTTTAAAGAAGAAGCGTATACTATTATAAACATTAACTTAAGCTCGCCCTTAGGTTTGCTGGACATTTGATACACCTATTACTGTGTTGGTGTCTTCTCTTATCATATAAGACATTTCACCATGTGCACAAGAAAAATTTGAGCTGAATGATAGATACCGTCATACTAAAGAGGCATTTGAAAAAAATCTAACCCTATTTTATTCTTCTCTTACCATAAGCTAAACAACACGGTAGAAGAATAACGAGGAAGCTCCAAGTAATTTTCGTGGAGTTAGACACTTTACAGGCATCCCTATAACAGGATTAAAATATCTCATCAATTCACATTCATATCCGCAGTGAACCTAACGATTGGTCTTTGTACCGTAGCTGTCTTCATAGTCATCTTTATTATTGGTGTCATTATTTGGTATGTATAATCTCGATAATATAATATCCAATAACGATTTAATATTGATATGAGTATTACATCCATTCTGTTTGTATACTTATGTCATGTATAATATCGAACATTCAAAGCGCGCCTTAAGAGATACATTTTCATAGGAATAAAGTATTTTGAATGATAACGAGCAATTTTCAGTTACTAAAATGCAGTCTGACCAGAACTGTACTTTTTTCTTTACCAACTCATGATAACTACCTATGTGCAACTGACGACTTTCGGGTTTTACATTTTTACCTACATGAATGTATTCAATGTTTAAACGTTTCCTTAACAGTTGCAAAACGCTCGACTAACATTGTAATGAAATATTAACTGATCAATTTGAAAGAAAAAAGAAACACATTAACAAGTCAATGTTCCGGTCTTAGTAAATTTCTTTGCTTTAAAAAAGGACTTATCTTAAGCAAAAAAATAATATTTTGGTACGGACCGGACATAACAGGAGTCCGTGAAGAGACCTCACGGTACCAGGGATATCCGGTCCCCGTATAGAAGGTGTTAAGATGATTGTAGACTAAAGATCTAGTCAAGTTATTCAGCGAGTTTGATCAACTATCCATGGGATAATCATTATTTTTGACTAAATGTGTGCATACAACATGTAACACAATAACCCAGAGACAATTGTAATTCGACACTTCAAAGACTGATTAATACTTGTGTGAACAATTGTTTGATTTACCCCTATACACCACTGGGATGTTCTTGAAATATTAAGTATAGTGGGCAAAACATAACAGGTTAAGTAAACATTTTCTTTCAATTTAAAGGTGATAAAAACTGCGGTTAAAATCTAAAAAGTTTTAGATTTCTCATCGACCATCTTTTCTTTCCATAACAAACAGTGCAATTCGGAGGAAAAAGAAGCCAGATAATACAACCACCAAGACAGCAGGTGCGTCTTTTTCCCCTCCAACCGAAACCGTGATCCTGCCGCAGCATCTGCAGCAATCCGATCAGCCAGTTCCAGTCCCACACGGCACCACCATCCCTACTAACACAACGACCATCAGCTACGTCAGAAATAAAAGCATCCCCAGAATTGTTTCGCTACCTCCACCCAATGCGAATGAAAGTCTAATAAATGTACCTGTTAGTGGGCCTACGGATACCCGGCGTCGCTCCCCTAAGCACCCTGTTCCAGATGGCAGGCCCGTTGATCTGGATTATGACCGTGCGATAGAACCATCAGAGGCTAGTGCGAATACAGGGGCTGAGATGTACAGTGATCCAAATCAGATTTATTACTCTGAAGAGATCAATCAATGTTTCGTGAGGGACGCCGAAGAAGAAAGCGACGATGAGGATAAACAGGGCGACGAGTACTTAATCCCGTCAGGACCAGAGAGGCAATCAGGCCCACCAGTTAGGCATAGCAGTAGAACTGGTACGTCAGTTGAGAGCGGCTACATCGAAGTTCTCCCCGACCAAGAAATGCCGCGCCAGGAAAGTAGTACACGAGGTACTGGGTTGAGTTACATTCCTCACCGTGAGGAACATAGTCAGGTTGATAAGACGAGGGGCACAACACAAGACGACGATTATCTAGTCCCACTGGCAAAGGCTAGACAAACGGTTCTACAAGGCAACGGGACTGGATCTAGGAACGCAGCTGCAGCTATAGACTACCTCGAAGTTCAGTCCAATAAGGACACACGCATACAGCAGGCGGGCTCTCCTATTCATCAAGGTGAGGAAAACAGCCAGAGTTTGACAGACCAAGTTCTTTCTAGCCGATACGTGCCAGGTCGAGATACTGGAGCGCAAGACGCGGATCACGAATACACTTACATCGACACCTTGGCCCCGCGCGCTCGCCTCGAAGAACCATTGGACCAGCGCGCTCGCCTCGATGATCCGACCGAGATAGATTCGCCTCCCATCTACGAGTATGCAGATCTCTCATCTTTATCCGTTTCACCAGCAGCTGCTTTAACTAACCAAAACTCTAACAGCTCCGACAAATCTCAGCCTCGCGGGTTGGGCGAGAGAGTGATCCCAGCGCCACCCACTCCCGTTCAATTCGGTTCCGAATCTAGCCGACTTGCCCGGGACAATCATGACAACGACAAGTACGTCAACCAAGAAATGGTCGGTAAACAGCGCTCAAGCGCAAATGTGATTTAATAATTGTAATACACATGTAC